>CM026076.1:32944620-33422120 GCA_014839685.1 Anableps anableps
CATCATTTTAGACAGGCCACATTAATAAAATATGAACTTGTAGTAATATAAGCCTTAGCCATTTTGATTATGCGTATGAATGTGTGTGTTTGTGGGTGTGTGTAATAGAAGTGAGCAGCTTGTGGCAGGTAGCTTTGGCCCCTGGAAGCTGCAACAGCCCCAGGCTCCCCTACAGGATAGTTACAGTGGTAGATCTGTAGTAAAGAACAGGAGCATAAGCCCCAAGGCTGAAGAGGCTCTGGAAGAGTTGCTGGCCACTGTACTCTCTGACCCAGCCATGTCCCACCCAGTTCTGACCAAGCCTGGACTTTGGTCTGCCCAGCGGCCAGCGCCCACACAAGCCCCAGGCATCAATCGCGCCAAACACCAATGACAGGAAAACTTCCCAGAACCCCTCCAGGCATCAATCCATGGTGGCAGCCAGAAATCAGATAGAAGATGGAGGGTACAATGTAACCCTGCCAGGTGAGGTAACCCCAGAGGCCAATATCTAGGTAGTAATATTCTGAGAAGAGTAACAACTGCTGAAAAAAAAAAGCAGTAACAACAGTAATCTACTCTGAAGGTTCCAGACAAAAGATTCAAACCAGAAAAAAAAAAATATCCATGTGATGGAATAGGGAACTATCTATACTGAGTAACAAAAGTACCTGGGGAGCTCTATGGTGATGGTGAAACTACAACCTGAAGTAGAGAGACAGCAGAAAACAAAAAGAACTAAAACAACCCAGGAAACAAAATTAAAAAACACCAAACCATGTAAGTACTTGAAACTTCACAAACCATGAAATCTTAAAAGAATTAGGAATCACAATGTTATTAAAAACTAAAGCTGATGCCAGACTGTAATTCACAGTGTTCTGCTGCGTCAGGCTTTGGTATGTGACCTTTGCCGTGGCGTGGCGTTACTGTCTTGTCTATTTTTTTTTTTTTTTTTTTTACATGTTTTAGGATAGACATGGTTTTTGTTCTATGAGTTTCCTCAAGTGGTCAGATAGCTACATGAATCAGAAAGTAGGTCATGTCAACAGTTTCCCTTTCGGTTTCAGTCATTCGTAGGATGGGTTACAGAGTGATCGAATTCTGTAACCTACAGTAGCTATGTTTCCATCCAACTGTCATGTGAATTCTGATTGAACTTTTGAAAATGTTGCAAAAAAGAAAACAAAAAAGAAAGAAAATATGAATTAGCTGTGTTTCAACTAAGCTACTCAAAGGGTAATTTCATCAGATGTTGATGCTACGCATATGTAATAAGCTAGCATGGACCACACATCTAAGAAAAATGGAGAGAGTGCTCCCCCCTCTGGTAAGTCACAGACCCACCAGTGGATGGGAAAGTTCGCTACATCAGAACTTATTTGGCAAATGTGTTTCTATCTCCCCTTAAACACATTAACTCTTTTTTGGAAAAGTCAAAAACCATCTCAAGCGAGCGTAATTTTTTTTTTTTTTCCAAATTCAGGAAGTTATATCGAATTTTCCCAGTTCCATCAACCTTTTCTGATGCATTACTTCAAAATGTGCATGAAAAAAAACGTTGAAACACAGCTAGTGTTTAAATGCGTAGTTAGGGAATGCTGCAGCTTTATTTTCTAATGCCATTGTGTTTCCAATGCCATTGAAACAAAAGGCAGAGATGCATGTCACTCCACGATCTGATGTGATTATTACAAAGATACAGGTCTTTTTTTTGTCTGTGATGAATCCACCAGAGGGCACATTGACGGCATAAGTACCTTACAGTGCGATACACAATTTTCTTTTGAATTATAATCTTTGAACTAAATAATGACAGTTATTATTCATTACAAGAATTATAACATTGTCTAGGACAATAGGTCCTCTTATAACAAGTAGTATTTCAATTAATCTAAATAACTGTGTTACACTTTGTTGATGTGCATTTTAAGAATGATCTGGAAGTATTTCTTTTCGCGCATGCCTAAATGAGCCAATGGTAGAAACCATCCTTTTGGAACAGATCGTGCAGTGACAAAGCATTAGTGTGGCAGGGTTGTAATCATCAAGCAATGAGAAAAAAAATGGCCAAGGAGTGTTCTTTGGAAAATTTGTTTCTTTAGAAATAGGACCACTTTTTCATGACACATTTTTTGTGTGACAGTGATCCATTTAGTTAGCTTTGTTCTACCTCCAATGTTGCTGCTCAATGCTGAAATAAAGCAATGTCAAACCTCATCAAGTAGTTATAAATGTGAAGACAGTGGGAAAGAAAGTTGATGCACAAAGAAGAACCCATTTAATATGGAATTACTGTTTTTAGAAAGCATTTATAATTTAGTGAATAATGACTTCACAAATCTAGCAGTAAAAATGAAAATAACCCATAAAAAACATCAAGTACTTATGTTTGTGAGAGATCCAATAAAGAGATACCGACTATTTATCTGCATTCGAGATGAAAATATGTTGTTGCTCTTCTGAGAGCAAAAATGAAACAAACAAGGCTGAAGCTTTCAGATTCAATAAAACGAGACAAACTGAACTTCAACCCTCCTTATCTCTGTTTACTGCCTGTTCGCTAATGTTCAGTACAAGTCCTTTGAGCAGATGACATATAGATGCCCTTGCCGCAGGGCACGTCGGCAGTGTCGGCCCCAGTTGATACTGGAGATCAAATGTGTAATTCTTCCTCCTGCTTGGTGGCCTTTCCAGAAAGATACTCGGATATTCTGGCACTCAGGCTCTGCTCTAATGACACAGCAGACGAGCAGATAGCATTGATCAGAGTGAACCCGTCTTTCTGAATCAATAGAAATGATCCCATCTAGATAACGTTACAATCAATACCACCGTGAGTCTGTCTGTGGGGAGGGGGCACCTGCACTGATGACCCGACCTGTGTCTAACCTGTTTTCCAAAAGCATTCAAATATGTGTGTATAATGTGTGTGTCTGTGTGTGCTGGGAGTTTTTTTTTTTTTTTTTAAGGTCATCCAAGGTGGGATGTAATGGGACTCTGACCAGATCCAATCTGGGACCACTTGTGGCAAAATGAATTGGCCTCACACACATAGCGAAGCTAAAGTTTATCCCTGAATATGTGTGTGTGTGTGGGAAGCTCTGCCTGGCTGTCGGGGTGTTTCTTGAAATGTGTTTGTGTAAAGGCCACCCTTGCTGTGGAAAACTAATCTAATTTTGACAGGTTCGCACAGACAAAAGGGCACATTTATTAAAAAAAAAAAAAAAAAAAAAAAAAAAATCACAATGCAGCACGTCGGCTTTGTACTTCCGAATGTCTCCACACTCACAGGTTGAACTTGTCTGAACGTTTCACACACCAGCAGCCACTTTGTGACGTCTGTGAAAAGTGTAAAATGTCACATGATCGGTGTTGCGTTGTGGAAAAGCGTCTTCGTTTTCGACCATCTGGTCGTCTGCCATCATTTTAAACACAGAACCAGTGGCAATGACCTAAACGTGTGGAAAAATTAAAACTTTGAATCCCAATGTCTTTTGCACACCAATCTCTGCATCAGTGATCACCGCATTAATCACCTTGCAGAAGGGGAGGGCAAACAAACAAGTAATAAGAAGTGAGTGTGAACACATTTGTATGCAACAGGGAGTTGGAGTCTGTGTTTGTTTTTCAGGTCAGCTCGACTCTCAGGTTCACCTTTCGTGTTTCTGTCACAGTGCGAGAACAAACAAACTCATTTAATGAACAACTGAAGGCATCCTCTTCACCCGACCTGTGCAAGTTTGGACTCGGAGAGTTCTCTGGTATCAGATATTGATGGGATGCACTATGGAGAAGGCTGCATTGAAGTACTGTTGGGCTGTTCTCGGTGGAGCAGTAAAAAAATCTCCAAACGGATGGAAATTCATCTGGACATCTAAATTCAGAGCTCCTCATACATTTAAATCAAAGTTGCAGCAAAACCAGTTTGTCATGCCCAGCTTTTAATTATATTACATATTTAAGTCTAAAATTATTCATACCCCGGTGAAGATTTAAATTTAAAATATTCTTGAAATATTTCCAATATCTTTCATGTGACTGGAAGGAATGCCACGGATCTGGACTGGTCCGCCCAGAGTCCTGACTAGATTGAGATTTAGAAGCTGTAAAAGGAGCTAAAGATTAGAGTGATGGCAAAGGGGGCTTCCAATGTCAAAGACTTGGGGGCTCATTGGACAACATGAGTAAATCATAAATACCACTGGAAACAAACTAAAAGGTACACACTAAAAAATGCTGGGTTAAAAATAGCACCAACCTGTAACCCAGTGCTGGGTCAAATTTGGACCAAGGCAACGCTGGGTTGTTTTAACTCAACAGGGTTGGGTTGGTGGTTTGACACAGCATACTGGCTGAGGGCAACTATCCAAATATTGGGTTAAATTGACCATTGCTGAAAGCTAAAATGACCCAAAATTGGGTTGAAACTCATAAGTCAACACATGGGTTATCATACCACTATATTTGGGTAAAAAAACACAAAACAAAAAAAACAAAAAAGATTTTCATTTACTTTAAAATTCACCATATAAATTCTAGCACTGGATTAAAAACAGACTACCTGAAAACTACTTTTATTTCCATGTTATACATAAGTATAGCCAGCCTACTTCATATATAACAGTTACAAAACATACAAGTAATAAAAAGTGTCTTTTGGACTTTTGCTTCAGTCATTTCTTTGTATTGAGTTCTTATTTTTCCTTTGTTAGTTCAGTTATTAATAGATCATGTTTAATGGTTATCCTTTGTTCCTTATTTTGATTAGATCAGCCTTGTTTCTGTTTTACTTTAGTTCAGTTTTGTCTTAGTTATTCTAGTTTATTATTATTCCTTGTCTCTAGTTATCCCGTTACTGTTAGCGTCTTTTTCCTTGCTCCCCCGTTTACGCTCCCTCGCCCCCTGTTGCCATTCCCTCTCCTCAGTCTCCCTTTAGCTCTTTCCCCACACCTGCCATCTGTTAACCAGTCAGCCCCAGTCCTTTGTTCCAGCATTCACACTCCCAGTATTTAAGCTCCTTTCCTGCTCCCACTCCCCGGCTGGTTCTTCTCGTTACTTACCCGTTTTCTTCCCCGTCATGCACCGTCGTTTTTGCTCCCTGGATTCCTGTTTTTGCTCTGCTCTGGCTTCATGCATTTCTTGTGACTTGGTAAGTTTTTTGTGTTTTTTTTGTTCATCATTTTATTAAATCTTCAAGAACTTCTCGCTGCCTCTACATTTGGGTCCACAACAGCCAACCACCTGACATGACAATGTGATTAAGTTTTATCACTAACTTTAAGTCATTATTTGGTTACAGCTCCAAAGGTACATGTTAAGACACATGAAGACATTTCAGTTTTAGAGCAAACCACATGTAAAAATTTCAGCCATTAAACAAGGAGTAACTTTATCAACAATTTAGCATTGTATGCCTGCCCTCCAGCAGGAGGACATAAAGGTCCTCTGTTGTTGCGTTTTATAGATACCCACCAGGTTTGTCCCAACCTGATGGAGAGTGAAGAGGCAAAAAGCAGGCCATTAGTGACTTTAGAGGTAAAACAGTACAGTCCCCACTACTAATTTTCGACTGATTCTTGTTTGATACAAACCTTCACTATTGGCTATGACACGCTTTTATAAACAGCAAACACTTTGAGCATGTTCAGAGATGATGGTTGACTTACAGGTTGGATATCAATGAAGGCCTTCTGAACTTCCAGGTTCCGGGGTCAGAAAACCCGGCAGGGAGGAGTACTGGCATCAGCTGCAGAGCTTCATCACCTTGTCTGTCTGTCAAACAGAAGCTCGTGTTCAGGGCTCTAGAGTGTGACCAATTTGGTCAGAAATGTGACTGGATTTCTCAAAAGTGCGCCTGGAAAAAATCTCAGGTCACACTGGTGCAACCAGTTGTTAAGGGGTAAAGGAAAAAAAAATCTCCACGACCATAATAGACAACACTGGAAGTCTCCCTGAGGTTCACAACAAACACTCATTAGGTACATTGATTGGCCGAGGTGCAGCTATCCATCTACGTCCAGACTGTATCCTGCAGTCAGAGGTGAGCTTGGTTGGTTGGTAAAAGAGAGAGGAGGTAGCGCGGCTGAGGAGAGAAACTACAGAAAAGTTAAGGTCTGTGCCTTAAGCTCTGAGACAGCGTTATCAACATCACAGGTTATGTCAAACTGTGGTTCGGAAACGGTATCAGATAACGAGCCTGTAAGACCGACTCTGAGCCAGAGCCTCTGGAGTTAAATTACACGGTGGAAGAGTTTACATTTCGAAGACAACGGCTCAACCAGGAAAGTTAAGCTGCTGCCTTATGAAGATACAGTAAAGCCAAAAATATAATGCACCGTATTTACTGTGAAGAGTGTCGTGCCGAGGTAGTTATTCGTTTCCCCTGCCTGCGTTGGGAGTGTGCACTGGGCAAGAGTACGGGTCCAGTGGACTGCGCCTCCAACCAAGTCAATGTGAAAATAATGATGCTTTAACCAACAAACCAAGAGCATTTGCCCAATAAGAGGACAATCACATCTGTGTAAACTTGATTTATAAATATTTACGCTCAATATATGTTGTTCATAACAAGTGGACAGGTTCGTTTCAAGGTGTCCTATAAAAATTCCTATTGGTTGTGATTGTTTCATGTCGCCAAATGTTATCTGCTGGGAGATGGATCCATGAATTAATAACATTAAACATAAACTTTAGTAAAATAAAAACTGAACAAAGTTACTCCCAAAATTATTCATGCTTCTGGCAGATCTAGAGTTAAAGTCATCGGTCAAGAAGAAGGTAAGAAATGAGACAGGTCCGGTGTGCTCCTGACACAGAAACAAATCCTGTCAGGGATAACTATCTTGGCACGACACCAGGAATAGTTCATTTGTGACTGGTTCTAACACATTTTGTATTGAAACACTGAAAAATCCCAATTCATCTATAAAACATATTGCATGGCAGCAAACAGATCATCAGCACAGGCTGAGATGATAATATAGATTACAGAAAAACTTCCCTTCATTAAGTTCAAGTCAGAAATACTTTTTCATAAGAATAATGGCTTGAACGTAATGAAATGTTTTGTTTGAGATGTTCATAAGATGTTTAACCCTTAAAACATCTTCTAATTTAGATTATCTTTTATTTAATTTATCTTGAGATGTTTATATTTCAGCTCATAAAAGCTCTTTAAACATTTTTCAGTAATTCCATTTCAAATAAAGAACTTTATATTTTTTACTAGATTAATCATTTATAGATCAATATCACCTTAATTTGACAGTGATTAAAAAAAAAAGTGAACTGTAAAACTGCAATGTTAAGTAATAATATTTGGGTGCACCTAACTTTTGTGCTGGTGCGCCAAACAAAAAAACAAAAAAAAAAAAAAAAAAAAAAAAGTTGGGTACAAGCAGTGCAAAACGTTAGTCTAGAGACCTGATGTTAAAATGTTGCATTAACTAAATAGTGCCAAAGCAGGAAAAACAAGTTGGAAAAAACTTTTCTTTTGCACTTCAATACCCTGAGGGAGCAAATTAATGTTGTGGAGAAGATCACCACTCCTTTGTTTCTTACTCATACAAAAGATCTTCGCTGAGAACAAGAGCTTCCAATTTTCGGTTATTTCTCCGAAAATACAAATCAAATTTTACATTTAAGAATGACTAAATTCAACGTAATCCAGCTGTCTCCACTGCAAATAACTGTATATGGTTTTTATTTTCTACTTTACATATTTATAATGGCTTATAATATTGTTTTGTTTAAAATGTTCTTTTATTATCTTTTAATTTTACTCACAACATTAATCAGCCATTTGAAATGTTCAAAGTAATTTTTACGGGCATAGATACAAAAATATACAGCCAAATAAAATGAATTTATGACAAATATAATTTGTTTAATTTATGAGTAAACCACTTAACTTAAACACTAACAATAACGTTCTAAACAAATTTTAAATCAATTTATAGACCATAATAAAATTATCAAACATTAGACACTGTCTGAATGAATTATTTCTGTTTTAACTCATTGCTGACAGCCAGTGGGAGTTCGACAGCAATGTGCTGGGAGACGGGCGTTCTCTCTCGGAATAGCAAGCCTGGTCCGCCCGGTCAGCTGACGAGGCGAGGCAGCGGGAGCAGACATGTCCGAGCACTTTTGTAATTAAGCGATATATTAATAAACCGAGCAGATATTTCAGGCTCACACAGCTAAATTATGACCTAATAACTTTGTAAAAGTTACTTTTATTTCACAGAAAGCGTAATATCCCTATTTATTCATAACTTTTTTAACTCTCTGTCCTCCGTCATTGTTGCTTGTTTGAACTATCCACTTCATTTCAGCCACGGCAGGTTAACCCTTCAACAACTTAGCCTTGAGTGTTGGATAAGAGCTAAAGGTTTATCGCAGTTAAATTACAGTTGTTTTTTTTTTTGTTTTGTTTTTTTTACTATGAGGACATGTGAACTTCATATTGATAACTTTGGACAGGGCAGCACAAATACTCACATCTCCCTGTCGATATCACGGTTCCATTAGCAGTATTGTAGTTAGGCTAGCGCTGCGCTAGCTAGACTGCTACGGGCATGCGCGCGCTTTTTGCGCCCTCTGGGAAACGATGCTTGGGAAAAGCAGGGGTCAAAGCGTCGACTATCTTTTGGATGAATTATCTTTGCATTTGATTTTATTTTTTAAATGGATGTTAAGCTCCTTAAAAGATGATTTTAGGTTAAATTCCTTCTCATACTTTTTTCAACGAAGTTTGTAGCAACACCTAATCTCATACTTTCTTTGTTAGACACAGTAATCTCTCAATAGCTTGTCAAACAGAGCAACCTAATCCACATTTTAAATTACCTTAAAACTTAATATAAAACATTTTTGAAATAAATTCTAATGATTAAAAAAAGCCATATTCAATTTGAAACTGTTAGAATCCCCTTTTTACTAACCATGTATTATTTCAAGGTAGAGGAGATGTCCAGTGATATCTGCAGGTCACAGTCTTGTTGAAAATGGAGATATGTGAAGAGAGGTGTGGCTTCTTCTAAGGCTTGTCTTCAACCCAACCAGTTGGGTAAAATTTTCACCAAATATTTGATAAACTCTACCCAACCTGTGACCCAACAGAATTAGTCAAACTGTAGAGTTCATTCCAGAAACCGACAAATGCTGACCCAACTCCTTAGTTATAACTTTTGAACCAATATTTGGTCAAACTAACCCAACATATGACCTAACAGCTTCTACCCAGCAGATGGGTTATGAAAATAACCCAGCATTTTTTAATGTGTAAAATTTCTCAATTCAAAATCTTTGACTGGATGCTAGGTTTTACTTCATACAACTACATATGATATAACAGTCAAGTATTTCAGTTTTTTCAGTTGCATAAAATGTTTCTGTTAAATTAGTTGTAATGGATAAAGATGGGAGATAAATTTTTTTTTAAGAAAAAGACCATCCATCCATGAAACACAAGAGAAGCAAACATTCTACAGTAAGCTAAATTAACTTAGCACAGATGTAAACTATGCTTTGCAGACTTATGCATTTCTTATTCTTAAATTGGCAATGTCCGTGGACAATGTCAATATTTGCTTTTAAAACATTAGGCAGATTCAGTACCCTGACTCATCGGGCACTGGAGGACAAGCAACTAGTAAAATGAGGATTTCTAATAATGTTCATCACAGTTGGCAATTTCTGCACAGTTCTTCAACAACTACTGCAAGGAAGTTAATTTCCATTTCAGTTATGCTGACATGCTCGTATAAAGCAATCACTAGTTTGTGAACCTCTACATTATGCTTAATAAATCTATTAGGAGCTCACCTGCTTTTCAGTTAAGCCAGAGTCAAATATTTTTTTTCAAAAGAATGGGTCACAGTATTGCACTCAAGCGGAATAAATCCTGAGTGTTTTCACATCTGATAGTTTGGTAGACTTGGTTCAATTGGAGACCAAAATTGCAACATTTGTTATATTTTCAATTGGTACGTTTCCTTTCACACTGCACTGTGTCAAATGAACCAAACCCTTTGAGCAATCTGTTACCCTGCTTGCCTGTGGTGGCACTGCACCAAGGAGTACTGAAGGAAATGACACGAAAACCTCTGAAGAAAACACTGAGCACAACTTCCATCTTCACAAAATGTAAAGACTTTAGCAGTTGTAGGCTTTCTCTTTTGTCTTTGGCAAAAGACCATGAGCCATTTCTCCTGCAAGCACTGGACTTCCTGTTTTTTGGCGTAGTCTCCAGTCTGCTTGGCATTTACATATGCATTTGAACCGCACCAGAGTTCACTTTAGCCGAACTGAGATCTAGGTTTGTAGGCAGACCAGAGTTTGCTTTTTTGGTCCGCATCAGAATTCAATTACGCATTCACACCTCCCCAAACGAACCAGACTTTCTATCAAGGTGTCCGCACATCCTTAAAAAGTCTGAAAAGGTCTTAAATTCATGTATCTAAAATTAAGGCCTTAAAATGTATTAAATTAATTTAAAAATGTTAGTTGACATTAAAAATGTTAATCACAGGTCTTAAATTTTATCGTGGCAGGACTATTTAATGTTGTATTTTCTATGTAGTTTATTTTTCTTTGTTTGGATGCCATAGAACTCCGTAAGTGTTGTCTGGGAAGTCTCTGAGAACTACTGGCAGAACTACTCCAGGACACACCTGCCCTGTGCTTTGTAAACATTAACTTTACCCTTAGGATTAACTTTGCTATTGTTGCTGATTTGTCATTTCTCACATTTTTGTCTTGGTATGTCATATTTCTTTGGTTTTACCGAGCTATTTAAATCTTAAAACAGCTGCAGTTCGACCTTTACCCACTGGATCAGTCTTTTGGTGATCCATCCAAAATAATTAACAGACACGATTGCAGATCTCTTTACTGTTGTCACGGCGATTGCATCATCTTTCATTGATTAGAAAAAAATCAATTCTGTGTCAGAGAAAGCCTTTTCAAGAAAGATCTTATCTTCAAGAGACTGCCCTTGTCCATTTATAACAGCTAAAATTCCAACCACTCCAGGAAGCTTCTTTAAATCAAAGTTTATCAAGGATGGGTAAAATATTACAACAGACACATTGGTTATTGTTATTAGTGCAGTTCAAACTTTAGTTTTTGCTGCAAATCAGGCCTGTTCAACATTTAAAGATACACCAGATTAGCATTTGATACCCAATGATTCGCTTGTGATGCAGCAATCCCTGAATCCCTGTGGTCATCTAATCTGATGCTTTTAAAATAGTTTCTCTGTCACTCGTTCACCACAGCTAGGATATCACCTGGCTCAGATTTTCTGTTGCCACTATTTCCATCTTCCATCGGTTTACCTCTTTCCTCTCCACGCGCCCTCATGCAGTGTTGAATGTAAATAAACCAGCACTGATAAACCACAGCTAGCACACACACACACACACACACACACACACACACACACACACACACACTCGCACAGACTTGTGTTCAGCAATGAGGTTGTCTCGGTTTCTATTTTGGGCCGGTTCGACTCACTTCTCTGTAAGTCTGCCGCCTTTTGAGCGTTTCTTGGTTGTAGAAAAAAAAAGGAAAGAAAAAAGCTGCAGATACATGTACTCTTCCACAAAGATTTGTTAGCTCTCTCTATTACAACTGAGTTTGTGTGTGTATCTGAGTGTGTCTGTGGAGTGTGTGTGTGGAGAGGGAAGCAGAGATAACATTGTTCTCCCAGAAATCTATCAGCGCCAACAGGATTGCTTTTCCCCCCGTCTCGCTTTTTCTCCCTCTGTTTCATTCCTGTTTCCATCTCTCCCAATCCACTGCTTCTCCTTCTCTTTCTAACCTCTAACTTTGTCTACCCCCACCCCCTCCATTACCGACTCCACTCAAGCTCCCCTCAAACAGAGGACTAGTTGCACTTTATAGCATCTAGTTTAGCTGCGACCCCAACAAACACAAAGAAAGACGATGGATAGTGAGCTAACAGGGTTTCTGTAGGTTTCATCAACTCAAATTTAAGGCATTTTAAGACCTTTTTTCAGGCCATTATGAATGAAATTGAAGAACTGTATCTCAACAGAAATTTACAAAATAAAATTGTAGAATTTATATAGTAGTGCCAAGCTTTTTTGCACAGAATGGAAGTAACCTTGTATGGGTTGGCAACAGAAGTGAACCAGTGGCAAAGACAAACGTTGTCCAGCTAACGATGATAAATTTACAGTAACCCATGATAGACACAAAAAAGCTAGCTAGCTAGCTTTTAGGATCTAGATATCATGGGCATTTAGAAGCTAGCTATCATGGGTTGGTAGCTAGCGTTTTTGCGTCTATCATGGGTAAATCTAAATTTATCATCGGTTGCTAGCTAGCAAGGGTATATTAGCAGCTAGTTAGCGGTAGCCTCAACTGCCTCAAGTCACAGAATATAATGATGTCTGTGTGCCTCTCAAACGTGTTCTTGACAGCAAAGTCCCGTGAGAAAAATAAACTATATCGAATATACAAGATTAAATAGTCCTCCCATGGCAAAATTTAAGACCTGGGGTTAACATATTAATGGCCAAATTTCATTTTTTAAAATGAATTTAAGACATTTTAAGGCCTTAATTTTAGTTACATTAATTTAAGACTTTTTAAGGATGCGCAGAAACCCTGGCTAAGTGTGTTTGTGTGTGTGAGCGAGTGCATTGGCAAGTCTGCCCAGGCTATCGTCTCCAAATGATACTCTGTCTCCAGCACCCCTGACAGGGCGAGAGATAGATATGAAGACGGTGGTGGAATGGGAGTCGAGATGGAAGCGGCGAGGTAGGAGACAGATGAGAACACGGGAAGAGAGGGATGAGGGGGGGAAAGTGAGATGACAGAGGATGATGTAAAGGCGGGGAAGTGAGTGAGAGAGGGCAGGAGAATAAAAAGAGATGTATTGGGATTAGGAGGGCTGAAGAAATTAGTTATGGCGGGTGCAGACAGGAGACAAGAAGGATCGAGGTAGGGCACTGCAAGGTTGTACTCTGCATCTGTCAGTTCAACTCTGGCATACTTGGAATATGTAATTTCCCCACGTAGGAGGCAAACATATGCAGAATGGAGCACATGAGCAAAAAGCAAGCCTGGGAAATTTGATGTTTAATTAAGCTGGCACCTTCTTCGAAATATCTTAATAATTGTGTTGAAGGTTAGAAAGCTTTTGCAAACCTGGAGTATGAAGCAATTAAAGCTTTAGAGCTCACCGTCTGTGTTAAAGGCTATCACTTCATTTTCTTGTACTGATCTTTTATTTCCTGTCTGTTTTGGGTCTGCTTTAGTTTTAATTTGAGTTAATGGTGCTCATCATTTTTATTCAACTTGCTTGGGTTTAGAAAAGACATTTTGTGGTAACAGTGCACCAGTTAAGATTTTCCTTGATGATGTTTCATTCTTTTTGTGTAAATTATAACATTTGAGTCATTTTCTGTGATCTAGTTAAAGTAAAAAAAAAAAAAAAAAAAAAAAAAAAAAAAAAAGATACTGGAACTGCACTAAATATTGTCTACCAGCACTGTTACTTTGGCTCATTTATCTCTCTTTTTCCTGTGTCTCACAGGGGGGTCCTGATACAACTCTTTCACTTCTGATACAACACCCATATTGCAGCTTTAAGTATTGGTTGATAGCGCTATTGAGCCGATATGACATCAGCACGAATCATACATACTTTTATTACTTATTTTGTAGTGTGGAATGTTAGAAAAGGCTTGATCAAGTGATATTAATCAGAAAACAATACCAACATGTTTTTTTTTTTTTCCTGACTGGAAGTATTGCAAACATTCTGGAGTGGCCCAGCCAGAGTCCCTACCCGAATCCTGGATAAAGTTAAAGATTAGGGTGACTGAAAGAGGCCCTTCCAGGCTCAAAGACTTGCAGCTCATCACCAAAGATAAATCATCAAAAGATCAATGGAAACGTGCAAAAATTTGCTCAGCATTTATAAGAAGGGTGTGACTGCTGTTATACCAACAAAGACTTTAGTTGAGCTGGAGGCAATGAAGTGAAATTGTCTTGTTGGTACCAAAATATTTAATGAAAGCTCTGCAACATATAAAGCAATGTAAATTAGGTGTACAGTCGCCACATGGTGCTATAGCCATCTTGAAACTGATGTCTCATTATCTGTCTTGGTAATGCAATATTTTCCTGAGAACGCTGTTTCTCCTTCTATTTCCTTGTCATTGGAGCAGCGACACCAGTGCTTTAAGTGAGGCAATACCACCACTTCTAATTTTTGCTCCTCAGCGTACTTCAGGGACTTCTTTTGCAGAGCAAAAAAGATGTGAATCAGCACTAGGAAACAAAGAATATGGCGCTGAACAGCGAAAAATCAAGAGCTTGAGTAGCAGATCAGGTGAAACAGATGAGGATGATGAGGGGTTACTGGTGAGCATACAATAAAAAACGGGAGACAGATAAAAAACGTGAGAGAAGCTAAATAAGACATAATAAATCAAGAAAGGCTAACATTAAGCTAAGAAAACTAAATAGAAATACACAAAGAACAAAATGCAAAAATAAACTAAATACAAAAGGGAAAACCAATATGGTGAGACCTTTTTAATAATTAATATTGGGGACTAAGCAGAATATGGCAAGACCATTACTGAAATAAAAACCCAGTAGGTCATGATAGGAAAAATATTAAGGAAGGGGAACAACAATGAACTATGAAAATAGACCTCAAGGAAAGAACTAATATGGCAGAAACTATGAAACATAAATTACTTACAAGCACAGGTGGGTAGAGTACTCAAACTGTACTCAAGTAAGAATAGCACTACTTCAACATATTTTTACTCAAGTTAAAGTAAGAAGTATCCATCCAAGACATTACTAAAGTAAGAGTAAAAAAGTATTTGATAAAAAGCCTTGTTAACTACTGACCAGAGCATTTGATTTAATATTTTAAAATGATGTCATCAGACAAAAAGGATAAAGTTATGTGCAAGTTTGATATTTTAAAGACAATGTGCAAAAACAACAAATTAAGGCAAAAGAAACACTTTTCCCATTTATTTTTCTATACAAAACATATGAAATGAATACACAAGGCAGTGTATACGTGTGTTAAAACAGGGTAAAGTACTTCCAGTGAATATATAGTGTTTACTGTAACTTTTGCGCTCCGAGACACTTGAGTCATGTGGATTTGATTTAGAGCTGGCTTTGTTCTTTGTCATTTTTCTGCAATAAAACTACTGATCTATAGAACGATTACGCATGTTTCTGTCCCTTTTTTTTTTTTATGACATTAGGTGAGTCCCCACACGTATTTATTTCCACTTAAAGCACTGAGTCTCCTACTGGCAAATTACTAACACGCTTCGTAAACAAAGACAATTGATAAACAAAATACCAGATATTTTTCACCAAAATCAACTTTCTTTTGTGCTCCGACCCAATAATATAACAGATACAGAACACAAAAAACACCAAACAGGATGTATTTGCATAAACTGGTATTTCAACTACATGCCAAACGTTTTTTTTTTTCCAAAACTGATACTATTTTTATATCGTTTATTATTTTTCAACAGATGTCTATCTCATTTCCTGTCCGAAAGCAACATTTTGGTTAAATGAAAATTATTTTAAATCTAAATCGACTAGGGGTGTGGGTAATTGTAGGCACACATTTAACAGTGTGTGTCCTTCTTCTTCTTGTTCCCTGATTGTTTCATTGTTTTTGTTCAGCTTTAAATTTGAAGGTCCTGTTTCTCTGCAATATCTTGCACCAAATGCAGCCTCACCTTTACCGTGTAGAATCAGGAAGGGTCCAGAAATTTGACTTGCAAAGATGCTTTCAGAACCACAGGACAGAAACCCACCACTGAAGCACCAGGGTTTCAGATGAAAACCGGGGCCAGACACAGGGACGTTTATCTCTGCTAAGCTGGACCAACACCAGAATTCTTTCTGTCCTTTTTAAGGAGGCCCTCAGAGAAGGTTTTTTTTTTTCGTTTGCAAATAGTTAGTTGCTAAGAAACATTAAATGTTTGGGGTTTTTTGGGGGACTTTTGGTCATAAACAACAGTCTAATAAAATAAACTTTAGTTTTGAAAGATAGAACGGAACAAAGAATGGCAGCACTAAACCATACTCCTCTACAGAAAAAGCATCATAAAATCGAAAAATGTAGGAACTATGATCATAATGAAATCCCTCATTCTTTATGTACAGATGCTGACTGAATGCTAATCGCTGCAACATCTGGGCTGCCGATAAACCTCAATCTGCCTGTAGCTCCACAAATGGATTAAGTCATCTGAAGCAACACATATTTCACATAATTTTCTTTTTCCGAAATATTTCATTTTAATTAGGATCCAAGCATGAGTGATCCATTAAGTCACTGGGATTTGCCATGTTCGTATCAGTCTTTGCAGTTGCTTGTAAAGTATGGGTTTGAGAAACTTCCGTCACTATTTATAACACAAGACCTGGCTGCAACCAGAACTCATTCCTCCATCCTCAGTAACACACAAGCATCGGGTCAGAGTCGATTAATCTTACTTCACTGTCCCCGCAGTTTAAAAACAACTACGGCCGCTGTCACCTCCAAAGCTAACTAATTAACACCTCTCATGAACATTTTGTGCTTTAGAAAGAGTCATGCTCTTTAAACTATAACCTGCAGCAAACATTTCCATCTGGCCATTACTGGCGTTAGTAACAGTCTGAAAAATCACAGCCTGTTATTAAATTTATAAATTAGTAAGAAGGCACAACTTAAGGGAACCACTTTTAAATAAATGTGTTATGTATGCAACATAATTCAGGTGAATTTGAAGGGTTTTTGGGAGAAAATATTTAACTTTCATTATTTTTAACGTCAGAAAATTCTTTGACGTATTATTTAACTTTCCAGTTTTCCTTAACTAAAGTTGCTTTGGAATAGTTCGCACAGTAAACTGCTTGCCAGGAATGCAACGACGAACAGATGTTGAGTTGTCACCATCTTGTGGATCAAATGGAGTCAATTTTTGAGGGGTGTCTGACAGAAGAGTTTAGAAAACATAAAAACTTGTATAATACATCAATGAGGGAATATAAATGCTTTCAGAGAACAGAAAATACGTGGTAGGAAATAGCTCAGACCTTTTCAAAATGAAGTTCGAGCACTTTGGGGAACCTGCAAGTGCATGGAGCCGAGCTGCAGTGGAGCCCAGGTATGCCATAGCCTCCCATACAGAGCTCTGTGCGGTGTGTTGTGTGATTGGTCAGAAGTTTTTTTTCTTTTCACACCTATAGATTGAAGCAGTAATAATTTTGAATTGAAAATTGGTTTTGAATCGAATTATGGCCCCAATAACTGGAAATGAATTGTAAGATAGTAAAAGAGTCCACCCCTACAGAATATGCACGAGTATGTGGGCGTCTTAAGGTCCAATTAGGAAAAATATTCTTTTTTTTCCCAATCACCATTAAAACTCTTAATCTCTCAATTTATTCCTTTGTATTGAATGTGGTATTTGTGTTGGGATGTGTGGATTATGCCTCGACTGTCTGACTGCTGCTGTTCACCAAGTTTCCCCCGTGTGGGACAATAAAGAACTGAACTGTTCAATTATTTAAAATAGTTTGGGAAAAAATTGTAACTCTTAGATGCCATATAGTAATAAAATAAGTACAAATAAAATCAATAGCTCCAAACACAGCCAAGAAAACGTTTATTGGACAGAAAGTAAAGCTTGCAGAATTGCTCAGTCATCTGACTTGTGTATATATATATATATATATATATATATATATATATATATATATATATATATATATATATATATATATATATATATATATATATATACAATTATAATATAATTATATATAATTTAGGCAATGGATATTTCTATTAGGGCTGCAAATGAAAGTATAAGTATTAAATAAAGAATCATAAGGGAAACTAAGCAGCTGTCACAACTAACAATAAATAAGGCTGAGTTATTTTCACCAGGCAGATTTGCTCACATTTTAGAGCACTAACCTACTGAAGGATCCTAAACATTTATACTTGCAATAAATGATCTTTGCACAATGTGTATCTTTCTGCTTCTATTTGCTTATAAATCTACAGCTGAACAGAAAATTTCCCACAAAGGGACAATTATAGGATTATTATATTTGCTGCTGATGACACTGAGTAGGAAAACCTGTTTCTTATCCATGTCTGTTTCTTCCAATCTAGTGTCCCAACACAAAAGGACTCATACTATTTTTTTTTTTTTTTTTTTGGTTACTGTACACTCCCACGCCCACTCTCACCACGGGCGCTCATCACTTCATGGCTTTGCAGTTTTGGCTGTTTCATAAATGGTGCTGTGTATCTGTTGCAGGATATTTCATATTTCAAGCCATGCATCAGATCTCACATCTTGATAATATGTAAGATTATAATTTTTTTTAATGATTATCTTGTTTTTGTGTTTGTTTGGTGGCAAAACCAAAACTGAAGGATCAGTTTGATTATTCCACAACTCGAGTTTCGATTTAACTGGGCCAGAGTTGATTTATGAGCCAGATTAATGTAAAAGTTTAAGCGAAAATGCTCCATGCCATCAATAACACGTTCATCACCGTCACCATAGAAATGCTTATTATGTACTTTCAGTCATCTAGCCTGATTTGGCTCAGACAGAGATTTATTGGATTATCTGCTATGATTCCGCGCTGAAATTCATTACCTAAACATGAGACAGAAAAAACAGGCCTCAACATTGTGGTTGTAGGCTTTAACTAATTATGTTGCAGGTATCTCATGATAGGAAGTTAGTAAACCTCTCTAATTGCAGTATTGGATTGCTCATGCCTTGCTGCAAACCATTAACCAAATGTCTGAGGAGCCAGATATACGCTGTGAGGTAGTTAATTAGAATGGAGCAACGCCAGCGGTTGAGACATCCCATAATATAGCAGTGATGCCTGGGAGATTTCAGTTAAGCATCCTCTCTAACGGGAGGGGAGCGACTCCAGCTTCCCGCTATGGTATCCGATGTCCAAGGGACGGGATGTCAGATATCGAAAGCGGCATCTAGACGAGACCCCAGCGTGTCGTTTCACCGCATCATCCATCAATCTTCTCCGGTGGAGTTTTGTCGCTGCTTCCCGATTCACCCAAATAACCTCAGATCTTCGCCGAATCCCTCCTTTTCCCCTCAGCCTGTCAGACCTGTCTGTTCCTTCTTTACCCTCCTGCATTCTCTCTCTTTCATTCTCCTGCCTTCCTTCATCCCTTTGCTTATCTGTTTTCTTCTTCTCGCCTCTTGATCTATTCATTTCAGCCTCCTTCTGCCTTTTTATTTCTATCTCCTCCTTCTATTCCCTCTAGTTGCCCCTTACAAATTCTTTAGTGGCACTTTTCCCTTTTTTTTTTTTAGAGGAAAGCCAGAGATTGATGGAGTGAAGAGCAATAAAGAGACAGGAGGAGAGAAAGCAAAGGAAGTGAGGTGTGTGTATGTGTGTGTGTGTATTAGAGAGAAGTGAAGAACAGAGAGGGAGGGAAAAAAAGAAGAGAAGTGAAAAATCTCTGAGCCATAATCTTCACTCAGCCTGGAGAAGCTCTGCCAAGCTGACCACACACACACACACACACACACACACACACACACACACACACACACACACATTTCCATGCACACACTCGTTCTGTGTGGGCTAAGTTTAAGACAGAGTGGAAATCAATGCAACCACTACCACTATGCATGATAATGAGAACTCGAGGTGTGTGTGTGTGTGTGTTATGGAGAGGAGGAAACAAGACAGAGTGGATGTGTGTGTTACAGTCAGCATCTGTTTGTGAGTGGATATCTGCAGTGTGTGTGTGTGTGGTCTAATCCTAACTAAGACTGTGTGTGAGTGCGATACAGAGTCGTAAGCTGATCGGTGTATGTGCCCCAAGAACATGCCTGTGCATGTGTGCGCCGTCGCACTCGTGCACTCGTGTTTTCGCATCGCTGCCTTCGTTCGGGGAGGAGATCCGAGCTCCCAGAATGCAACGGGGGAAAGTTCAGGTTCAGTAAAAAGTCACTTTATTAAACGTGCGGGGGAAAGGGCAGGGGGAATTAAGTGAAACTAAGCCTCCTCCCGGTCACGCCGTCTTTGCCCCGGCGGTTCGGCCGGACGCCGCGCGCTCAGCCGACCGGAGGAGATGGAAACAGACTCACGGGGGGAGGCGGGGGAGGTTAAAGACGGGGCCGTGTAACTACAAGCGGCACTAACGTTTTCACCCCCACTTCTTCCTTTGAAGTCACGATCTGAAATCGTTATTCCCGGCCATGCTGAGGGTTCTGGGAAATCCATAACACGGAGCGGGATCCGGGCCCCCCCGTTCCTCAGAGATGTGCTGGAGGTTGGCACAGATGCTCAGGCTCCATATGGCAGAGCATTAAGGTGCTGGATGTATACGCAGGTCTCTATCTCCTGTGAATTTATTCTACTGTTCAGCAGATGAAGCTGCTGTGCTGTGCAGCAAAAAAAAAATAAATAAAAAAAAAAAAAAAATAATAATAATAATAATGCGTTACATTGGGAGTGTTGACTGAACGACTTTCCTTTTAGAAGGATGGGAAATAAGATCAATACCTCAACCTTTGGCCAAGTTTTCCTGCAGCTTATCACTAAAATGCCAACGTGGTCATGATGCTTTTGCTTCTGTGCATGAAGACAACAAAACACTTCAAAATGAAATAACGTGCTAGAAGGGATGACTGAGCTGCTGGAGGTTACACATTCAGAAAATTCAGATCAGTACCAAACGGAATGTCCTGTTTACTCGCCTTAGTTTCACCTCTCCAGCAGTTCTCTACACTTTTATTTGGGTTGTTTTCTCTTAAGGGAAAAACAGAAAGCCACCGGCATGTTCTTTCTGAAGTATCAGAAGTTGGTGTTTTCAAGTTCTCAGGAGGAAAAACCGACTGGATTCCTGGAAAAACATCTCTAACCTGAGCCCGAAACCCAACACAGGTACCCATGAAAACTTTACAGTGCCTCACAGAAGTATTTATTCAGTGATTACGGAAGCTTTTCCACATTTTCTCAGGTTAAAATCAACACTTGAATGGTTCTTGTTAGATGAATGATTCTCAGACCAACTGTCGAAAATTAATTCAGGATTACCATTTAAACACATGATTAATCTCCTGCTCTACTCCTCCGTTCCATTTCCCCGTCCCGTCTGTCTCATGTTTTAGTTTTTAAATTTCCCACCTTAGAACAGGTTTTATATATAGGGCCGTCAACGTTAATGCAAGCGATTCATCGGAAAAGTTTAACGTGTTAATATTACATAACGCAGATTAATCGAATGACCTATTTTGACCTAAAAGCATCGCAGCACGTTAGGGGCTCCACACACGCAGCGACGAACGCCAGCGAAAGGCGAGAGGTTTCCGCAACAGCAACAGCAACTAAAGTTGAACATTTTTCAACTTTCTTGTGTCGCTAGATGGCGTGTTCACGTCTGTATGAGCTCGAAATGTCACATGCACAATGTTGTCGATTAATCTTGTCGATTATTCTGACAATTAATCGATCAGATAAAAAAATTGGCACATTCTGCAGTTTTTCCATTTAACCACTTTAGCCTTTTTCATACAATACTAGAAATACATTAAAATATGTAAATAGACAAATAATTCAGTTCCTGTTTTGAATAAGAAAATAAACATTTTATTGCCCTAGTACTGAATTAGTTGATGATTATTTCAATAATCGATCAATCACGATTAATCGGAATCGTTTCATCCCCAGATGAGGCCATTCTTTCGTTGATTTAAACCTATGCTCAGACTCACCGTGATGCTGGAAAACAAAATCCCTTTTCATCTTTGTCATTCCAGCATGAACCAAAATCAAATAATTGTTGAAAATGTTTTAGCAGTCAGATTCATTACTTTGCCCATCCACTCAGTAAATTGTAACATTGCATGTAATTGAAAAAGATGGGTGAATATCAGCTGACTTTGGTCAAGGTTTTGCTCACACTCAATGAAAGTAAATCTAGTAAACATTTGAGTATATTGTGAACTAACGATTTTAAGTTTAATCAAATAAATTAAGTGAATTAAACTTATTTTTTCTGGTAAGTACTTATAATCAGTGCTTAAATGAAAGAAGTTGAGGGCTTTCTGAAGTAGACTAGCCTGGCCATTGCCTTCCTGCGCCATTCTGCTCGATTCGAATCTCACCTCACAGCTCAGTCTGGGCTTTCTCCCACTGACTTGGATTTCTCCGGTAGAATTTCATCCTGGCCAATCAGCGAACAGAAAGGAGTTGTGAACGATGATGCTGATTTTTGGTGCTGTTTTAGAATTGTAGTCTGCCTGTACTTTTAGCAATGGCAGCGGAGGAAGTGAACATTAACAGCCACCTGGTTGGGCTCGGCATTTTTCTATTGGCAGTGAGGGATGCTTGTTTACAGCAATTTCCCGTAAGCTTCTTAAGGTAGCTTCTTTCACAGTCGAGCTGGCGTATTACATATGTTGCAGCCAAACCTTAGCGATTGGGTAAAATCAGATCCAATCGTTTCAAACTTCAACTGAGTCCACGCCTCCAGCAAACAATCGTTTCTCAATAGCCAAGGGTCCAGACCCTCTGCACAAAGCAAAGCGTAGAACAAGGGGCTGGTTTTTACCAGACTAGAGGTAAACCTGTTCTAAATCAATTTAGTTAATTTAAAGTATTGTGAAAAGCGATTGTGTGATATTGGGGGTCAGCTAGCAAGGCATCCCACAATGCACATTTTCAGAAGTTCTCTGCCCTTTTGAAACAAAGTCTGTTGAGGTGGAACATTGTATTGTGCATTAGTTCACATCAGAAGCCATGAGCTTTTTCTACTGAGTCTAGTTTAGGAAGCTCTCAGCTTGCTTGTTTTTTTTTTGTTGTTGTTGTTTCTTTAAGTAAGGAGAAAGGATTAGAATTTACAGTTTAGCTAAAATGATTCCACTATTTCATTAACTTTTGATAGTAAAATACAGACAACAATTATTGGGACACAATTGGTTGGAACTGTTCATGATTTCATCCACTTCCTTCACCTAAATCCCAGTCAAGCAACAATATTTAAAAGATGTCCACAGGCTAGTCCTGACATTAGAGGCATGAAATGTAAGCCAGCAACTTTAAATTATTGGTTATTTACAAAAAAGTCAACGATGACAAAGCTGCTGCTGTCAAAAGCTGCCAAATGGAGCACTGGAACCACAAATGTTCCGACCAGCTGGATGTTAAGATGGAGCTAATCAGCAGCTAACACTTGATAGGCCAGACTTACGAAGACAGGCGATGAGAAAGGGAGCCGCAGAGACACTCAAAGATCCTCTAATGAGCAGAGAGCAAACTCTAACGTAAAAATCAGAAATACAGGTCAGGAAAGGTCCGGAGTTAGAATCATTCCCTTGGAGTGGTGAAGTCACAGCTCAGCGTTTACACAGACTATATTATCATAATCTAGCATGAACTGAAATGGAGCAGAACTATCTGCGATAATGAATTCTAATCTTCACAGACACCCACGAGTGCAGAAGTCTGCAACAAAAAAAAAAAAAAAAAATGTTGTGCATCATTTACCACAGGCCAAAAGCTCTGCGCCAGCCTATCTTTAATCTCTCGCTGACTCAAAACCAAACTTAGAAAACGTGACAAACTACCCAGACGGCATCTGACCCCACCAGGATGGCGAGTGTTTGTAAGGAAACGCGAGAAGTTACGCGGGATGTGTGTGAGAGGAGTCCGCCTGAACGAGGCCAGTCTGATTTGTGAGTGTGTCTATGTTAATTGGAGGGCTGTTGTCTTGAAAGATCATCCATTTGTCTCCATCTGGGCCCCTGGCTACAAATACCTCCTTTCTTCATGCACGCTCACGTGCACGATCACATTTATTCACAAATGGACAGTACATGCACATATACGGTTTGCCGAGGTCCTCGATCTGAGCGCTCGAAAACAATGTCCCCTGACAATACATCTTATCAAAGCTGCCACTCAGCCGCTTTTTTAATCTACATCTTAAATCCAATTTTTTACTCTGTTTCATATTTCTGCAGTCAGCCACATGAAAAACTTTAATATTGATTGTAAGGTGGAGGGTGTGCAGCGTGCCCACCGGCTCATTTTGCAGCAGCCTGGCTTCTCATTTATTTAGAGAGGGAAAAGGTGATGCTCAGCCTCTCCATTAAAGCACAACACAATTGCCTCTTTCTTTAATCCAGCGTGAGTAATACAGTCTGCAGACGGTAATATGAAATACTGCCATAATTGTGAGAGATGAATCCTGCGCTGAAGCTTCAGTGATGAGGTCTTTTTCTCCTAACACCATGGACAATGTGGAGTGTGAATGTGTGTGTATGTGTGTGAGAGAGAGAGAGTTGGTGGGTGTCTTGTCTAATTTGAACAATGTTTATTCATAGGATTAGGCTGTTTGGCTGGAATGTGGGTCGTCTTCATAAAACAACATGGCAAACACTCTTGAAAGGGATGCAATATTAATGTCAGTATGGCCGCCTCATTTTCATCCTGCTGTCACAAATGTGAGACGTCTTAAAGGGGTCGGTGTTTCCTACCAATTTATTTTCAATAATGTTGCTTAGAAACAAAAAGCTATTTTTTAATGCCGGAAACAAAGCACAATTCAGGAAAGATAAGATGACTAAAAGCCCAAGTGGAGAATGGTGAACAAATGGCTTTCACACAGTTGAGCATTAAACTTTAAAGACTTTAATGGACGATGACCCTTTAAACCCCTAATGCCTACATTTATATCCAATTGTACAAAATTTTTTATTACTTGTCCTTTGTTGTCAATCAGATATCACATTACTTAGATTATAAATTTTAACATCATACCTACAATTAGTGTAAATTTCAGTATGATGCTAATTAGACCCACTAGGCGCTGAAGGAATGAAACAGACTTTTCAATCTCAGTATGTTGATTATTTTGATGCTGCTGTTTCTCAATAAAGACTTTGAAATTGAGTCAAAATATGTTTTTGAACAGCCATTGCTTTTTCATCATTAAAGTATTTCAAATGCTGGAAAATGCCATTGCTGCACAGTACAGTGAGTTCCTAACCCCTTTCTGCAATATAAAAATCAGTGTTACAAACTGAATTTTAACATATATTTTTGAAAATCATTGGTGTTCATCCTACAGTGTTTCCAATACAGCTAAATACTGAAAAATACCTGTACTGTATTGTCCTGGAAACTTTTATCCCCTGTTTCAAGATAAAAAAAAAAATTAATTTGGGTATATTTTTATGAAAATAATTATTTATTCATCAATATTTATGAATTATTTCTTGTAATCTAAAGTAATATTTTGATTTGAAGTTCCATAATCAAAATACATGCACATGATTTACTTTTTACGTTATAAAAAAAAAAAATACTACAGTCCAGAAGAATGTGCAGCTGAGTAGGTTAATTAGAAACTGTATAAAAAGTGCATGTCTCTTTGAGCATTAAAAATACAAATTATTTTGTTAGTGACAGTAAAAAATGGTGCAACAGTAAAGTTTTACAGATACTTCCATGGATATAAACACTTATTGAGTTTGTTGGGAGCAGTGATGGTTATAGAGTCTAACAGCTGCTGGGAGGAAGGATCTCCTATAATACTCCTTTGTGCACCTAAGATCAATTACTGAGTTTATAAACAAAATTCCATGCGGTTGGCCCATTGCACACTTCCACTTCCATGAACCACATGCAGTTCACACTTCAACCACTGGATTGGTATCAAAGTAATATACTGACTGCTTATAACTTCCCAAAAGAACCCCACTTCAGAGCGTATGAACTAACTTGACCCAAACTGTCCCTAAATCAGAATGAAAAAAGCTTTTTTCAATAAGTGATGAAACATCTCCACAACTCCAGTTGCTTTCAATTTCACCATTAAGGATTTTACCAACATGTTTCCCTATATAATAGCAGTTCACACGAGAGTGCACCATTAAAAAAGTAGCTGGCATTAAACACAGCTTTGCAATCTGGCTGCTATCCTGCCTGTGTGGGAGCATGCTGAGGAGCAACAACAACACATACACAATGGTGCTGGAGCCATATGGTTCCTGAAGGCTGAAACAAATATTTTCAGACCAAAGTTACTATCACCAGATACAACTATATATGTATTATTAAAAACAGAATGTGTTTCTCTGAGGTGTAAGGTTTTTTTTTTTTTTTTTTTTTTTTTTTTTTTTTTTTTTTTTTTTTTTTTTTTTTTTATAATTTCGAATATGTGATTTATTTATTTGATCAACAAACCAGAAAAACATGATTGGAACCCTTGAGGATGTTTTCTTCGAAACATTAAAATATATGAAATGTCTTACTAATTCAAGCAATAAAAGCATCCATTCATCGCCTATTGAGTGTCAGTTCGGAGGTCAACTGAGACGTTCCTCTCCTTGCAGTGGGTCTTACCTCATCTCACTCCTTTCAGGTTAGATTCGCAGCAGGTCTGCTTAAAATACTTTATGAATAATGGTGCTCATTTTATAGTTTGTATCAGCCACTTAACTGATTGGGTCAAAAACCATATCTCATGACCGTACATCGACGGTAAAATGTGAGTTTTCCCTTTTGCCTTATAGTCTTCACCAAGACAGACCTGGGCACCTTAAAATACTTTCAGTTCTGGTAGCTTTTTCTGGCTCCCAGTTACTTCATCTGAAATTGCACAATGGACGCGCGGTCACGTGGTTGAGGGACGTGCGAATACGCATACACGGTGTCGACCACCTGGGGGACACCCCTCCCGCTTCAGTATATGTCATGGTTTCCTGACAGACCAAAACAAAGCGGTCGAAGTCATGGCAGAGATGAACGTGTATGAATTTGCAGATTCCAAGAAGGAGATGATGTTGGCTGAGCATAAAATGTCATTTGACAATCTTCGTTGCTATTTTGTGACGAATAAAAAAACCCGTAGCCATGTAATTTCTCACTACGTCTGATAAGTGCTCAAAAGTATTGATGTTACCTCTGGATACAAAAGCTGGATAACGGAAGCGGACTGCTTCCACTATCCGGAAGCAAACTATCAATATTGCTGTCTGAGCGCCTTCTTGCATAAAACACGGCACAAACTTCTGACCAATCACACAACACTCACACACACACACAACACGAGAACCAGATCACGCAATTTTCATAACGCGACTACGTCAATGAGAGCCGACTTCAACACTTGGGATGAAGTATGGGAGAACCTTTAGGAGGAGCTCATTCAGACTCAGTTGTGATCCTTTCCACCAACAGAATCACATAATCTGCGTAAAACAAAAACAAGTCCCCGAGGTTCCCAAACCAAACAGCCTCTTCTCCACATCTGTGCCTTGAGATTCTGTGCATGAACATCACAAACAGGATCGAGATGAGGGATGGTCCTGTCTGTCAAACTTGGAGTTTTTTGTCCAACAAATCTATGGCAGCTTGGCTTAGCCGGAGATCAAGAAGTCTGAATGCTACAGTGTTCAATGCCTTGGAAGGCAGTTCAGTAGGGGCATTAGCTAAGTTTTTGAAACATAAATATGTCCTTCTATAAATACTTAAGTTATTAAGTTTTCATTCTTGTTTTGATTCATCATTGTACCATCGACGTATTGTTTCCTGTACCCTGATCAAGAATTTGAGGAAAAATCTCTAAGTACTTAAACCACAAAGTACACTGACTTCAGAAACCCTCCTCCCTTCCCTCTCCTCCCCGTCTCTATCACTCTATCTACCCCTCCTCGCCATTTTTCTGAAGTCCAGTTGCCGGATCATATGTGCTAATTAAAGCAACACGTAATGAGGCAGCAGAGGCAAGGAAGAAGAGGGGGAGGAGGCAGAGAAGATGGAGAAGAAGGAAAGTTAGGAGGGTCGCAGTGAGACTCAGAGAAGAAAGGAGTCATGATTCGGAAATGTTTCCTTCCTATCAAAGCAATTCGCTCTTCAGACACTCATTTCCTCTTCTGTTACACCGTATATTCTTCCTCTTTTATATCTGCTTTTTTTTTTTTTTTTTTTGTCATTTAATAATTCGAAGCCAGAGAGAGCAGAATTATAAAACACAGACATTTGGTGTCCGTTTCAATCAGAGTGATCTAATAAAGGGAGGCTGGCGGTGCCTGTGGGGTGTTAATTAGGGGCAGCATTAAAGTTGGAATAAAGTAACGCAGAAGCCTAAGGACCTCCCTAGAGATGGCCGGCCGGTGTTTGGAACACACCAATCAGTTGGTTTTAAATTAGCCGGGACATGACGGGTGGATACCTGGATGTGCTTGTTTAACTGTCATAAATAGATGGTGGAAGTGAAAATATGGAGTAATTTCTGACAGGTGATGAAGTGCGTACAGAGCATCAGATGTGAGCAGCTTCACCACTTTCAAACTAAAGAAGTTTAATGTCTCTTTGAAGTGGTTTTGTTGCTGCTGCTTTGCGTTCCAGTGAATTTGATTTGCCTCACTTCATAGCTATAGTGTCTCTTTGATACGTTTGAACAGTATTATTTCTTTGCAGCTGTTTGGCATCTCTTTTGTTTCATTTTCTGTCTTTGATGCCATTTTGTGTTTCTTCATCGTGGTTTGACATGTTTTGCCTTGATTTTAGAGATCATTATCTATCTCTCTCTCTATCTCTCTCTCTCTCTCTCTCTCTCTCTCTCTCTATATATATATATATATATATATATATATATATATATATATATATATATATATATATATATATATATATATATATATGAGAGCGGCTGGGTAGCTCAATGGGTAAGTCACCCGACCTTCACCCGGGAGACCGGGGTTCGAATCCAGGCCGGGTCGCTTGGTTGAGATATCCAGTGTGGGTCCTTAGGCAAGATCCTTCGTGCTACTGCCTACCTCATGATGAGTGATAAAGGAATACACGCCATGCCGGCTCAGACGTCGCCCGGCCAAACAAGGTCTGCGTCAGGTGCTGGGGAACCAGGGCACCTTCACGAAAAATGGGTTACTGGAACAAGACGGAATTGGGCGAGAGGTGAAAACTTGGATCTGTTGGAATGCTACTACTCAAGTAACCCTAGTCAGAGGGGTTACATGCAAAGAATGCGGGAGGAATGGTTACGTCGACATCCCCATTCAACACTAACTGCCAAACAACTAGTAGCTCAGTGTTCCAACATCCGCAAACGGCAAATGCTGTCACAACTTGAGATAGACGAGGTACAACACAAATGCTACGGCAAGGGGGAGCCAGGACGCCAGGTCAGAGGGGAGTTAGCTGCAACTCCCCACCCGGAGATTGGGTATGCAGCCCCAATAATGAACGAACCATCACAGCTGAACGAGGCAGCAACTGACCTGAGAGGTAGGATCGTGGCCCGAATGAACACCAGGCAATCCCGATGCCAATTACAACGGCTGAGTGAAGTACCATCAGAAAGTCTCATTGAAGATGTGAATGCAGCATTGACAACGATCCCTACCAACACCATAACGGAAACCAATGAGCTGGTGTACAACTCAGCATCAGTGATCCTTGAGATGCTCGGCTATAGGAGCAACCATGAGATTCAATACCCACCATGGAAAAGACGGTTAGAGGCTAAAATCAAGGTAACAAGGAGGGAAGTGAGCCAATTGTCAGAGCTCCAAAGAGGTGCAATCAAAAGACCGGTACCCAAGCGGTACAGCCAGATGCCCATACCTGAAGCGCTCGAAACTGCCAAACAAAGGCTCCAAGCCTTGGCCAGTCGCCTAAAGAGGTACACGAGAGAAAATGAAGCCAGGAGGATTAACCGGCTCTTCTCCACCCAACCAGCTAAAGTGTACTCTCAATGGCAGGGTAATAACAACAGAGCAGACCCACCAAGGCTGGAGACCCAACAGTACTGGAAAGGCATATGGGAAAGGGAGGCGACCCACAACAGCAATGCACAGTGGCTAATCTCTCTACGAGATGACCACAGCAACCTCCCTGAGCAAGCCCCAGTAACTATCACAGTGGCAGATGTCCAAGAAAGAGTCTCAGGTATGAAAAACTGGACAGCACCAGGTCCTGACATGATCCATGCCTACTGGCTAAAGAAACTCACTGCCCTCCATGAGCGACTGGCAGCTCAAATGAACCAGCTGCTACAAAGTGGGACTCACCCTGAATGGTTAACTGAAGGGCGCACAATCCTGATCCAGAAGGATCCCTCAAAGGGTTCGGTCCCATCCAACTATCGGCCAATAACCTGTCTCTCTACAACATGGAAGCTCATGTCAGGCATCATAGCAGCTAAGATAAGTGGGCACATGGATAAATACATGAGTACAGCACAGAAGGGCATTGGCATAAATACCAGAGGAGCCAAACACCAACTCCTGGTAGACCAAACAGTCGCCCGAGACTGCAAAACCCGACACACCAACCTGTGCACGGCTTGGATTGATTACAAGAAAGCCTATGACTCAATGCCACACACTTGGATCATTGAATGCTTAGAAATGTACAACATCAACAGGACTCTAAGAGCCTTCATTGCAGCCTCGATGGGGATGTGGAAAACCACCCTTGAAGCCAACTACAAGCCAATTGCACAAGTGTCCATCAAATGTGGCATATACCAAGGAGACGCTCTGTCCCCACTGCTGTTCTGCATAGGTCTGAACCCCCTCAGCCAAGTCATCAACAAGACTGGCTACGGATACCGACTCAAGAACGGAGCCACCATCAGTCACCTCCTCTACATGGATGACATCAAGCTGTACGCTAAGAGCAAACGAGACATCGACTCACTGATCCACACCACCAGGATCTACAGCACTGACATTAGGATGTCATTCGGACTAGAGAAGTGTGGTCGGATGGTTACACAGAGAGGGAAGGTCATCCACACAGAAGGGGTCTCACTCCCAGAGGGAACAATAGCAGACATTGAGGACAGTTACAAGTACCTGGGAATACCACAAGCAAATGGCAGCCTCGATGAGGTCACAAGGAAAGGAGCCACGGCCAAATACCTCCAACGAGTAAGGCAAGTCCTGAGAAGCCAGCTCAACGGCAAGAACAAGATCCGTGCGATAAACAGCTATGCCTTGCCAGTAATCAGATACCCTGCAGGAATAATAAGCTGGCCAAAGGAAGAGATAAAGACCATGGATGTTAAAACTCGGAAACTACTAACCATGCATGGAGGGTTCCACCCTAAATCCAGCATCCTGAGACTATACGCGAGCCGTAAGGATGGAGGCAGAGGACTAGTGAGTGTGAGAGCCACTGTCCAGGATGAAACATCCAAGATCCATAAATACATCAAGGTCAAAGCCTCAACCGACGATGTGCTCAGCGAATGTCTCAAACAATGGGGACCAGAGGATGAGGTGCTGGAGGAACCATCATGGGAGGATAAGCCCCTACATGGGATGTACCACCGACAAATAACTGAAGTGGCTGATATCAGGAAATCCTACCAATGGCTGGAAAAAGCTGGACTCAAGGACAGCACAGAGGCACTCATCCTGGCTGCACAGGAACAGGCCCTAAACACCAGAGCAATAGAGGCTCAGATCTACCACACCAGACAAGATCCAAGGTGTAGATTGTGCAAGGAGGCCCCTGAGACAGTCCAACACATAACAGCAGGGTGCAAGATGCTGGCAGGGAAAGCGTACATGGAACGTCATAACCAAGTGGCGGGCATAGTGTACAGAAACATCTGTGCAGGATATGGACTGGAAGCCCCGAGATCTAAGTGGGGCACACCCCCAAAGGTGGTGGAGAATGACCGAGCTAAGATCCTGTGGGACTTCCAGATCCAGACAGACAAAATGGTAATGGCGAACCAACCGGACATCGTGGTGGTGGATAAACAACAGAGGAAAGCCGTTGTGGTGGATGTAGCAATACCAAGCGATTGCAACATCAGGAAAAAGGAACACGAGAAACTGGAGAAATACCAGGGCCTCAGAGAGGAACTGGAGAAGGCCTGGAAGGTGAAGACCACAGTGGTGCCTGTGGTCATCGGGGCCCTCGGGGCAGTCACCCCCAAGCTGGATCAGTGGCTAAAACAGATCCCAGGAACAACATCAGACATCTCAGTCCAGAAATGCGCAGTTCTCGGCACAGCCAAGATACTACGCAGAACCCTCAAGCTCCCAGGCCTCTGGTAGAGGACCCGAGCTCAGAGGTTGAGAAAGACCACCCGTGGAGGGTGAGAAGGAAATTTTTATTTTATTATATATATATACACACACACACATATCTATCTATATCTCTCTCTCTCTCTCTCTCTCTCTCTCTCTCTCTCTCTCTATATATATATATATATATATATATATATATATATATATATATATATATATATATATATATCTGTGTGTGTGTGTGTGTGTGTGTGTGTGTGTGTGAGTTTGTCTGTTTGTGTCTGTTTTGTATCTCATTGCAGCCATTTAGCTCCTCAAGTTACTTCAATTTCACCATAAGTATTTTTGCACCTGTATTGTTGTCATGTTGTTTCTGTGTTTTTTTCATTCTATTCTTTATTCTTTTTTTTTGTCATTGGATTAAAAATTGTAATTCTTTTTCTTTATTAATTGTTAGTATTAATTTCTCTATACATGCTCACTGGCCACTTTATTAGGTACACCTGTTCAACTGCTACTTAATGCAAACAGCGAATTAGCCTGTCGAGTAGAGTAACAGCAGCCGTGGCGAAGATGAGAAGCATTAGAATGGGGATTTATCTGACTTTGAATGTGACATGGTCGTTGATGGCAGATGGGGCTGGTCCGAGTATTTCAGAAACTGCAGATATAATGGCAATTTCATACCGAATGGTCTAAAAATGACAGAAAGATCCAGTTGTGTGGATGAAAATGCCTTGATGAGCTCAGAGATCAGAGAAAAAAGGCGTGTCACTTAGGCTCAGTAAAATCGGTTTGATACGTCTCAATTTCAGCTCAACATTGAAATGGCAGGATCAGAATTTGATATAAAAGACATAAGAACGTGAATAAATCTGCCTTATATCAACGGTTCAGGCTGCTGGTGGTGGTATGATGGTGTGGGGAATATTTTTCTGGTATACGCCGCAGCCTACCTAAATACAGCCTATTAGGGGTGGACAATATGGACTTAAAGTTTTATCACGATATTATGTGGTGCTATGGTGATTTTTAGGTAACTGTATGGCTGTGATTGCATGATACAGCCCCACAAACACAAATATTGCTCTTGAAAAACATACCCATTTGCAATACGCTTCTTTAGAACACCAGTCACAACAAAAAATGTGATTTGTATCACTAAACTGCACACACCAACAGCATTTAATCATATTTTCTAATTTATTTACATTTATAGATACTCTAATTGGAAAAAAAAAGCAGTGCCGAAAAATAGTAAAACTAACAATCCTGAAAATACGGACAGTTTTGAGAGGTTTAAAATGGCAATAATTGGAATTTACTGTGACAACAATAAATCAAAATTCTTCTAAGAAATTTACCACAGTAAATGCTAAACGATACCATAAATGCCCACAGGCCTCCGGGGCCAGCATCTCCAGGACCATATCCATCCCTGAATCCAACAGAGGACCGTAAAGATGTGGTGAAATGGCAGATTCGCATCATGGATGCAAATGTGTAATGTTATGTCACTATGGACCAAAACCTCCAAGGAATGTTCCTGACATAGAGTTAACGCCTTGTTGAATCAATGAACAATGAATTAAGGGAGATCGAAAGGCAAAACAAAGTCCACCCAAGAACAAGGAAAGTGTACCTAATAAAGTGGCCAGTTTATTAAAGTATAAATTATAAGTTTTGCACTATTTATATATGTTTTCTCAGTTCTGTATTGTAATTTGTGTAAATTTTATGGTATATTTTTTGTTCTGCATCTGGTTCACTCTTAATGTAGCTTTTGTTATTTTTCGACTTTGTGTTTTTACTGCTGTTCTAATATTTCATATTGTAACTGTTCTCATTCATCGTCATTTATTTCGTTTAATATTTCTTAAAATCATTTTACATTGCTTTATGCTCAGAATAGATCTCCCTTTGGCTGTTTTGTGTCGTGTTAAAATTGCTTAGCAATTTTTTGATCTGTAATTCTTTGGCCGATTTGCCACTTTAAACAATGAATTTGTTGTAATTCTGTTTTTCTGTTGATTTGCATCTCTGTGTGGTTGCCTCATGTCTCTTTTCATTGTTTTGTTGTAGTTATTTTACAACTGGTTGCGTACTTATAGTCCCTTTGCAATTTCATGTTCCAGTTTTGTTCGGTAATTGTCATTTTCCGTCTGTGTAATGTTCTATGCACATCTCCTTGTGTTCAACTTGAGTCTCTTTAGTTTATTTTATAGTTGGTTTTAGCTATTTTCTATTTGGTGAACAATGTGTGTCTTTATTCAGCATATTTTTTCTTTATTTCTGTGTCTTTTTTAAAGATTAGTTGGCCTTGTTGATATATAGCATCTCCCTTGGTGGGTTTGTGCCTCTCTTGCACTATCCACATATCTGTTTTGTCTCAAGTTTCAGTCTAATACATCTAAATTGTGATTTGGAACTTTGTAGTCCTGTATATGAAGGCAGTTTAATGTTTTTCTTGTTTCATTTTGCTTGTTTTAATGTGATATTGGTTGTGAAATACATAATACAATAAATAAAAACATTCACTCTGCAAGTTCTTAGGGTAGTATGTACCACACAGTAATCTTTTAGCACAGATGTGATTGATTTTTGTCAAGAATTCCACATGTAAAGTGCCAGAAAGTCTCTGAACAACAGCAAATTTGCACCCTGTACCAAATCTAAACATGACCACCTACACGTCTGGAGAAACATGTTTTCACCACAGCACCTACTATCCTTAAAATCAGAAGTCCCACAATAACACTACACCTGGCAATAACACAGGGCAGTGACTCTGTTGTGTGTTGTAGTGCATCTCCATCCAGCCGTTATTTTCCGCTTAATCCCAGGTCAGCCACTTGGGGCCAGCACCTCTGGGAAAACCCAAGACATTTTTTTGTTCTGCATTCTTTTTGCGACACCCTTTCTATGTTCATATACTTATACAAAATTGGAAAGCAAAGATTCTTGAGATTACAATGATGTATGCCAATCAAAGATACAATCATAACTGTAGACACAGTAAATGCTTTTGTCAAATGCAAAATAATATCTAACTCACTGTCCAAAGCCTCATATTATTGGCAGAATTGAGCCATCTTGAACAAAAACAGTCTTTTGACATCCACAAGGGTCTTCACAACGTCCACAGTCCAACATAATTTGCCACTGAAAACCTTCAAAGTTTTCTTCAGATGCATCTATTTCTCAGAAAGTTTTCATGTAAATTTTGTTAGCATGATCTTTTTTAAAAAAGGATTTTGGGTAAAAATTTGCAGGACATTTATTTTTTAAAATTTCCTCATATTTTCTGTCATAGCCTGGTAAAAACCAGTTCCTTGTTCTACACTTTGCTACAGAGGGTCTGGACCCTCAGCTATTAAGAAATGATTGCTACCTGGAGGTGTGGACTCTGTTGAAGTTTTAAATGTTACTCAATCACTAATGTTTGGATGTGACGTATGTAATGCGCCAATTTGATGTTATGAAGCTTAATGTAAACAACCATCCTCCACTGAGAAGAGAGAAGATGGCTGCTGGTTGAAATTCTACTGGAGAAATCCAAGTCAACGGGAGAAAGCCCAGACGGACCAGTGAGGGCAGGTCAGGATTGAATGGAACTGCATAGGAAGGACGGCAACGGCCAGGCTACGTCAAAGTGAATTCCTTCTTTAAAAGCAACATCCAGTTGCGGTCAGTATGTCACATCATCTGGTGAATTAGGTAGAAGCTGCTAATACGAACCTGGGATATGGGATATGGTGTACTTAAAGCTTGACAGTGCATCTATAGTTTAGACTCGTGGTGAGAATGAAAGTTGTTGAGCTGCTCAGTTGTGTTGACAGAGTCAACTAGAAAAGGCCAACAACACTCAGCAAAGGCTTCCAGCGTCACTAAACTTAAGGGCTAATTGACCTTTTTTATGACTCTGGGGTGCATTAGATCGTCTGGAGTTCCAGATGTAAATTACTGGAATAACATAATTCTACACTAAGCAGAGATTGTTTTAAACAAAGTCTGAGATTTAGTAAACCTTTATTGTATTTGTGAAAATTAGGGCTGGGACTTTGACACGTTAATTTCAATTAATTATTTATATAGATTCTAACGCATTAAAAATTTGAATGGAATTAATCACTTTTTTTTTTTTTTTTTTTTACATACAAAAGTACCAAGCCGAAACCTTTGTATTGTGCTTCTGGTACGGCTGTAAATCTGATGCACCAGCGACATCCACAAACAGCGATTGATGACAAAGCCACACCTCCTGGCTCAGCGCGAGACATGTTGCAGCAGCGCAGACGTGCCCAACGCTAATGTCAGCGTCCACATTTCTAAAGGAAAATTTTTTGAAAGAAGTTACATGAATGATCAGGGGTTCCTGAAACACTTGAAAGCTGAATGAGTAGAATAGCACTTTGCACCACTCTGATGGTTGAGTAACCTAAATAACAGATTGAAAACAATAATTATCTTTATTGGTGAGCTCATATGTCTATTTATTCAATAATTTAGCAGCAAAAACGGTTTTTGAATCGAAAATGTTGCTTATTTTGTTTATATATAGTTTTCGATTAAAATTGTGGTTGATAGATTACAGACCCTGGAATTAACTCGATTAAAAATTTTAATTGAGTCCCACCAATAATGAAAATACAAAAAAGAGCTGTTTTTCATTAAAACCCCTGAAACGGACCAAGCATAGGAAGTGTAATATATGGACTGCTAAAGTTTTACACCTATTACAAATTATTTAATTTGTGACCTTACTCTATTTGTGAAAACAAAAACATTGGAATTGTTAGTTTTGTTCCTCCCAAGATTTTACTTGAATGTCATCTTGTTTTCACGAGGCTAATAAAATGGTTGCAATAGCAGGTCAGTTGACTTTCTGTTTGGCACTCTGGAGGCAAAAAGGTTAGTTTCTGTTCTGTTGTGTGCTATTAAAATCTCAGACAAAGAGCTGAGGTCAGGGTGTCCAAAGCGCGGCCCTCTGAAGGATTTTGGGCAGCCCCCCCCCCCCGACCTGCATACATAGTTGCTTGATACAGACAGACATTTTTTCACCTTTTTGGGCAATAATTTTTTACAGATAAATAACATCTTCTTAAAAAAATATATTTATAGATTCCCATTTATTCAATTTTTGCGTTCATCTTAATTTCGGAGTGATGAGAAATGAAATTATTGACCTGCTTTAACTCAAAAGCAAATCTTGCAGAGCAAATAACAAAAAACAATCAACCCAAAAAATGTAGAAACTGCCTGCCTGTCTGAAGACCTTTTTATGTTTTTTGCATCTACAATGATTTACAGATATGTTTTGTACAAAAAACTACCTATTTTTGTTTATTTGTAATGTTTTAGCTTGTTATTGGGCAGATAGCAGACTTGTTGTGCCTTTAAAAAAGGCACACGTTTTTTGGGTTTTTAAAAAAAATAAAAATATTAAATTTTTGTTGCCCCATGTTCTTTCAACGTAATGATTTTGTTCCTTATGGCAAATGTTTGAACACGACTGGATTAGGTGGTTATCACAAAGAATCACAATCTCATCACATTAAGTTGTCTTTCGATATGACAGTATACAATACAATACCAGCGTCCTGTCATACTGCTCACCGTGCTTTGGGGTGCTTTCTGCCTCTTTCTGCCTCTTTCTGCCTCTTTCTGCCTCTGTGCTCTAGTTTTGTGGTCGTTTTGGTGACTCCGTGCAGCAGGAGTTCTCCATAACCGTTCCATTCATGTGAACCACAGATGTCCTCTGCGCTGTTTGGTTCAAGCAAACAAACAAACAAACAAACAAACAAAAAAAAACCATGCCTCTGAGTGAGTTTTGACTAGTCCATGTCCCTGCTTCATGGCTGATGATGAAATGAGTTGAAAGATGAGGGCCCAGCGGAGACGGACAGAGATACGTGGAGTCAGAGAGAAGAGATGGAAGGAGACCAAGACAAAGAGGAGACACAGAGACAAAGAGGAGGTTGTTATTCCTGCATCATTACTCCAACACCCCATTTTTCCTCCACTGTCTCATCTTCTCTTTTTATTATTCGCCCTCCCTCTCATCTTTTCTTTCTATTATTCATCCCCTCTCTTTGTGTCTCTATCATTAGTTTTTATCTCTCTGTCTCTCCCATTTTCTGTTGTTCAGACACTCAGACAAATGAGCCATGAAATATTCGCCATCAAGACACAGAAAATCTTCTGTGTGTAAGTGCACGTGAGATGTGTGCTACGTGTGTGCGTGGGCGGGAGGCCGTACACTGGCATGTTTTGGTCTCATTTTGCCTTTGGCTTTGAAGTCTGTGAGGTCTTCTCGGCGCTTTGGAAAGTAGCCCACCTCGGTTCGATTCCGTCTTCTGTGATCCGAAAAATGCAGGAAATCAAATTGACTGCTTAAATTTTCCGCTGTACAGTCGATCAGCCGAGGAGAGAAGATGTTGCATGAGGGTCTCAGCCTGATGTCACACAAGCAGGATGACCGAATTCAAGCTCAAGGCCGAACGTTTGCGTCGTACCTTTTTAGTTTACTTTCTTGAGTGTAAAAAAATAAGCAGTCTCGACTGGTTCTAGGGGTTTCTAAGAGCTTTAACGTTAGGGTCCGATGGTTTTCTCATAACATTCTGAGTTCCCTGGGAAGAACATCATTTGGTTCTGATTGTGGCTGGAAAAGCTCATTGAGCATTTGCTCATTTATTTTTGAAAACTTTTTCTCATTAAAGATGTTTGAAAGTAAGCCGGCGTGCGGAGTAATTTCTCTGTTTTCCGTGTTCAGATGACATAATGAGCCCTGACTAAAAGTCTTCGAGACTTATGCTGTTTATTAATCATTAACTACCAAGGACTTTCAGTTCTATTCAAATTTTTTGGCTGTTTGGGAATCAGCTGTTACACAAGGTCGTTTTTCGTGATTTAAGAAATATACTCAAGAATTTGTAAGTTATTGTAGACATTAATAAAGAGAGGAGAACCACAAAAAGGCAACAAAAAGAAATTGAAAGAGAAATGTACAAATCCTGGTTTCACTCATCTTTAGTACACGCTATTTCCTTCGTCCCTTCACCTGATGTACAAGGCACAACTCCAACCACATACCGACACCAACATGCTACCAGGCAACGATAGTAGTGGTGGCACTCAGTTAAAAATGTGAATTAATTAAAATTAATCAGATTTTAATCAAAACCCATATATTGACAAAATAAACATTTTCAACTCAAAAACCCTTTTTGCTGCTAAATGATTGAATACTGAATTTATTGTTTTTAATCTGTTATTTTGGTTATTCAGCCATAAGTGATGCAAATGCTGTTATAACTATTCAGCTTTCAAGTGCTTCAGGAACCCCTGATCATTCGGGTAACTTTCGAGATGTGGACTGTGGACGCTGACACTCGTGTTGGACGTCTGTGCTGCTGCAACATGCTTTGCATCGTTAGTATTTTAGGCTCCAACAGCTTTGGTGATAGGCTAACTCCTTTTGGCACAACTTGCACACAACAATAGTCTTTTTCTAGCGTCTCATCAGATCTTTTTTTTTTTTTTTTTTTTTTTTTTTTTTTTTTTAAACAAAAATTACACCCTCCAAAAAAGCGATTAATTGCATTAAAAATTTTAATGCGTTAAAATCTATGCAATTAACTAATCAAAATAAACGCATTAAAGTCCTGGCCCTAAACTAGAGTTGATTGTTTTCTATAAATTATGAAAAGCTCTATATAAATTCAGTCCATTTAACTGAAGATGAAACTCATTGACAGATGAAAAATGTATCAAATTAAAAGCATTATAACAAGTAGCTAATACAAATACACTTACCAGCCACTTACAATAAGGTACTCATCTTCAATTGCTTTCAGTATCAATAATAAAGCACCAGTCTCATAGCAGCAGCGTAATACCTTTAGGAGTCTATACGCTGCGAAGATGACTTGCTCAGGTTCAAGCCAAGCATCAGTTTGTGGAAGAATTTACGTTCACAGTGGTAGTTGGTACCACCATCTGTTTGAGGGGCTGCTCTCAGAATTTAAAAAATTACAGCTCTACTGGGATTTTCACACTCAACCATCTCAGAAAATGCTCCAAAAACGAGAAACTATCTTGTGATCAGCAGCTGTTTGGCTGAAAATGTCGAGTTGATGTCAAAGGAGAATGAGGAAAAATGGGTTTTATATGATACAAAGGCAACAGTGGCTTAATTATCCACTCATTGTGACTGAGGTATATGCATCTCTGAATATATTCAAGATATATATATGCACTACACCTTGAACCTTAAGGGAGAAGGGCTATAGCACAGAGTCTCATTGTTGGTTAAGACGTTCTTTTTTAGCTGCTAAAGAAACTGCTTGTGTTTTCACAAAGCAAGTTATTTTCTTTTATTTTGATCCCGCATTAAACATTAACTTAGTATTTTATCATGTGAACAAAATGAATTAAAATATAAAATTTAACAGCAATAATTGTGACATTTCTTTTCCCAGGAATTAAAACAAAACAAAACAAAAAGGCAGCAGAAGCAATGCACCAGAAAACATGCAGTTTCTCAGTAAGTCCAAACGGAACCTCTGAAATAGTAATTTTCTAATGTAAAATGCAATTTTTCAGAGATTTTCTGTTGTTGTTGTTGTTTTTTTTAAATTTTGTTATTTTATTTCTTCATAAATATCCAAATTTCTTTTCCTGTGTTGTACACTGAAGATCAAAAGCACAAATCATTCTGTGACATTTTTAAAAAGGAAAGGCATACAGAAAGAAATTTGACTTGTGATGCAGTAACATGAGGATCATGATACATGTGAAATACAAGCTGCATTTTTTAATTGTCACGTTTTCAGTTTTTAGCACATTTCAGGAAGCTTCAGATGCAAAAAATGTTACATTTGTGACAGCAAGACTGTTGTTCTCCTGAATGCTGGAGCATGACTCAGAAACTTAGTGGAGATGTTTTAACGTGACTCCAGTCGCCCAGGTTACCCATCCATCTTACAGCTGGCATTTATGACAAACTGTTGCCCCAGAAACATGAGGTTTGCTGGTTTAAACAGGGTTTGCTCACAAACATTGCAGATATTTTCAAACATGCTTTAAGCCTTAGTTTTCCTCACTGAGGAAATTTTCCTCCAGAGAAGTGATGTACTTTTATGGTGACACAAAATCCCTTTTAAAGAGACATGGGTTTGACGTTTAAGCTGCTGTCACACTGTTGCTTGTCTTGCCAGGTATGTTGTGGTTCAAAATGTATGTGTGTATGTTTTGTGAGGAAATGAAGTGCATTTGGAGAAATATCAATTCCTCTCACATTTTTGATATATGTTGGTTGCTTTTGATGCGTCTCTGTTTTGTTTAGAGTCTGTGTATCGGGATGAAGGGTGTGAAATTCTCAGTGGTCAACTTGGTCAGGACAGGGTTTGGCATTTTTACTGTGACCTCACTGTACTATTTAATTTTTTTTAGATTTAAATTTAGACAACTGTACTTGTTAGCTAAATTAAACAGAAAGTAGGCATGACTGTTATGAGCTGGGGCAGCCTGAAGCATTTTACATTCTACAGTGAGTGAATCTTTATCATCACAGACAGAGCATCTGCACAACATAGCATGAGATTAAACAACCTTTGTGTTGCTCATGAACGTGTTCATGAGAGATCTGTTTTTTTGTGAACTTTGAACTGAATGATATTGATTTGTACATGACAAACTTGAAGGGAGCGCAGTGTATCCTGGCTTCATTTTACAGGACTCTACTTGGGGTAGAGCAACAGAGTTACGCCGCAAAATATTTCATGCATCTATACGAGCATACGAATTTAGGCACCAGGGACGAAGGTCAGCTGTACATCCGGATAGTTTTTGCCGTTTTGTTCAGGACCCAATATTAAAAAAGTATGTATCTCCCATTAATTTACACTTGATTATGCTGACCTTTGCTTTGATTTATATATAAGTGAACCCTAAGAGAAGGCTAATGCCTAAAGATAATTGTTTGTCTTTCACCTTTTTATGACCCAACTTATACATAATGCCTAGCTTTACTTTAGATTTTTTTGGCTGTATAATTACCTAAAATATTAAATGAATGAATGCTTTGAAATAAAAGAAAAACTTTGCCCAACTCCTATTTTCACTGATGGGATGGTAATATATTAGTATATTAATTAAAAGATTAATTACTTCAGTCACTCATGTCATGAATTGTTTCATTTAAAATTCCTGTATGAATCTAACTCCTTCGCTGTCCTCAACGGACCTGTTTATTCAATAACTATCAACACCGTGGCAAAGCAACCAGCAGGCTCACAACTCTACCAGATCCATCTCAGTGTTTCCTCAAGACAACTTCTCCAACCATAAAATTGAACACTACCACTTCTGAGCACATGAATCCCGAAAGGAAGACTAGCTTAAGCTCACATAGCGGGGTTGGGGGCTTTCCACTATTCTTTGGGAAGCGAAATACATTGAAGTGTACAAATTTCCCCCTGAAAAAGTGCATTCCTGAAATTATCAACGGAGGGTTTTCAGCAAGCATAACAAATGGCTAATCCCCTGTTTGATGTAAGCACATGGAGTCTCTACTTAAAGTGTGCTGGCCTTTTCTGCCAGCATCCAAACAAGGTGCAGATTCCACAAACATCACAACTGTTGGACTAAAAATCATTCCCAAGACCAACACAAATTATTTGATGAGCATTGTTTTTTTGTTGTAGTCGGGGTTTTTTTTTTTTTTTTTTTTTTTTTTTTTTTTTTTTTTTTTTTTTTTTTTTGTGACAGTGCACTTCCTGGATAGATGTTACATGAAGGAGTGAGGAAGGAGCTTGTCTCTTAAAGGGAAAAAAAAAAAAACACTTGCCAGCAGGAAGAGGTGTCACCTTAAAACTGAGACTGTTAACAGTGATGAAACATTTTATTACATGCTCTATATGCTCTGAAGTAAAGCCCAGAATTTCTTTTGAGTATTCATCAACCAAGGGAAAAACTAAAAGGCTCTGATGAGAATTTTGCAGCTGGCTGCTGATCCAAAGATTTAGAATTAATATTAATCAAAAAATTATTTTCAGACCTTGTTGTTGTAAGGGTGATGAACTATTTATATTAAGAACAAAGGGGATGTGTGTGAAAGACCACCTGCTTAGGTGTAGACCTATTTGTAAAGTTGTAAAATGATTAGAGCTGAGATTTTAAACTATCTTTAGCATCTTATAATAGCTATTTGGGTGCTAAGCATTATTATAAAATTGGTATCAATGTATTTCAGATTGCAGACATGTCCCAACATGTAAGAAATTCTGTCAAACAGCCTGTTACATTTCACTTGTACTTCCCCTAAACTGATTTTTAGGGTGCATTCATACCAGCCCTGTTTAATCCACTTTACTCGGACTCTAGTTCATTTGCCTAGAGAATCCTGTTCGCTTGGGGAGGTGTGAATGCGTAACTGAACTCTGATGTGGACCAAAAAAGCGAACCCTTTGAATACATATGAATGTCAAGTGGACCCTAGACCGCTCCAAAAGCAGGAAACGGACTATAGTGCAGGGCATTCTGGGTAAATACAACCAAAATGAATGCCTAGCGCTCGCGGAAGAAATGGGGTCAGACGGGGAGTGTTTGTTTGGCACATTTGCCAAAAACAAAACAGAAATCTTACAACTGCAAAAATCTGACTCCACTCCATTTTGTTTACATTTCGTGAAGAAGGAAGTTGCGCTTAGTGTCTTCTTCAGAGGTTTTCATGGCGTTACTTTCAGTTGGTCTTGGTGCAGCGCCACCACAGGCGAGGAGGTGAACAGGTTGCTCAAAGGGTTTGGTTAGTTTGACACAGTGTCGTGTGAAAGCGAACTGCGGCAGCTGAAAATATAACAAATGTTCAGCAATTTAGGTCCCCAATCGAACCGAGTCTACTGGACTATCAGATGCGAAAATAAGCTTAGACACCTCTGATCTTGACAGTAGCTTCCTTGGAGTCTCTCACTCAACAGTGTCACTGTCATTGCAACCTGGTAATGCTTACTGACTGGAGAAAGATTTTTGAATTTTTGTAGCTGAAAACTGATTTTTTTTTTTTTTTTGGTGCATCTCCACATTAACAAGGTTTCCTCTTGTGAAAACCTTAACTATAACTAAAACTCTGGTTGAGTTCCATTCTGGACTAAAACTTCATGAACAATGTTACCTTGGGGAGAAAGAGAAAGGACTCTGAGAAAGAAGTGGATCTTATGGGCTCTAATGGAGACTGTGGCCATCTGCCTCCAGTTCCAATCAACAGCAGTCACCTGGAAACCCCACAAACACACAGACAACAGAGGAGCCCAGGGAAAAGGCCTGAAGCTGTAACACTATCTGGCCATACTGTTTAGACATGTCTGCTTTTCTTTTTGTAGAACAAAATGATGATTAAAGGAACAACTAAACATCTCATCTTTCTTTATAATGATAATGATAATAATAATTACAGGTCAAAGGTTTAGTCATTTAGGTCAAATGAATTTAAAGTTGTGCTCTAATGACTTTGTAGAGTCATTAGAGCACAAGATTATGTGCAGTTGTTTTACACCAGCTTAAACCATGCGTCTTCTATTGCATTAGCAGTCTTATTGTTTAGGAAATTGTACATCTTAATAACCAGATTATTCCTCCACTTATGGCTCCTGCAGAAAATACCAGCGACCTGTTGATGTTGTAGCAATTACATGGTTCCTGGCAGAACTCCGTCAAAGATCTAAACAATGTAATGTAACATTATGGTTATTAGTTTAGCTTATTTGTAACGACCGGACAAAACAACAGAACAAGAAAACAGAAAAGCATAAAATTACTAAAAAATGTCATGAAAACTGCAAAGTTTATAAATAAAAGCCTTCAGGCTAAATTTAACATGACTAAGCATATCTGCAGGAGCTATGTTGACAATTCAAAAGATGTTTTGCTTTGTTAAAGCAATTTTTAAAAAGGATAAAAATATTTGCTTTGTGAAAATAGCAATAAATGAATAAAAGAACTGAAGACTTTAAAAAATAGCTTTAAATGAATGTGTTGTGGTTTTTAAGGGTGATCCATCTTCTAAAGTATCACAAACAATAGGCCTGTCACAATAGTCAGTTAATCGCATGATAAATTGAAATGAGTTCAATAATTTCCATTCTGATGATTAGTATTTTTGAAGGGGACTTTTGTTTACAGAGACATCATAATCCATTTCATTTATGGTTTCAGTTGAGTGTGGTTTTTATTTCCATTTAATTTATTGTTTTTGTTTTTCACATTTTATTTTGGGTGTTTAAACTATCTTGATTACTAAACACAAATAGAATCTGGAAAAAAATAGAAAAAAATATATAATGAAAAAATGACGATAAGTAAAAAAATAACTAAATACAAAACAATGTAAAATGAATTAAATAAAGGCAACTAATAAAACAATAAGCTTGGAAATAAAGTGGAAAAATAAATAATAGTGATAATGTTAAGAGTTCTTTGCAACATTAAGTTTATTGATCTTTGAAAGGGCGAACTGCATTATTATGCTATTATCAATACGACTTTTGAAAATGGTCTCAAAACCACAATATCATCATTTATTGTAATAATTTCTGATACAATTTATCGTCCAGCAAAATTTGTTATTGTGACAGGCCTAACAAACACAGAATAGAATCAATCATTTCATAACTGTTTTTTGAAATAAAATATGTGTAAGCTTAAAGGCACAAATACTCCCTGTGTTGTATTTGTACTCAGAAGTTTAATTTGATCAGTTCTCGATCAGAAATACGTCCAGGACACCCCCACAAGTCAGATTTCTGACTTGAAAAATCTGAGGTATCAAAGTAGCTCCAAGTTCAATGTCACATATGTTTACTAATGTGTGTAAATCATAAAGAAAACTGTAGGTTTGAATTGTTTATTTACATTCCTGATCATTTATATCTCCCCATACCAGTGGGACACACAGTGTTCAGTCTGGTGTGTGTTTGAACATATCAAATGGAGAAAATACACTGTTATCACACTGTATTGTGAACAGTAGTTATCCTCCTAACAGATGGCAAATCCCACTGGTTTTCCAACTTGCAACTGGAACACACTCAACTCTGGTGTGTCGCCACTCCCACATCCAAGCCAGATCGAACGCAACATAACAGTACCTTACTTATCAGATATTCTTTAGCACATATTTCTGAATAAGTTTCTCTCTTGCTCACATTTTGAGCGTGTCAGGAAACCCCCCCCCAACATTCTCCCATCCTATTTACTCAAAACAATAATTGGCATGGTAGAAATAAGCACCCTATCTATGCAGTTCCAAGTAGCCTCTCTGGTCTGTTAAATAACCAGTAAAGCAATATTTAGCACAGATGGTTTTAATTTATGTATCTTTTGGAGTTGGTGGAACGTTTTGGCGATTTAATATGCTCTCCATGTCGGAAGTACAGCCAGAAGTTCTAAATAACACTAGGCTAAGCAAGGTGGTGTTTCTGGTTTGTGATACTGAGTTTGGCAGCGCCCCCTACTGTATGGACATACGTACTACCCACAAGGCACAGTTCATTTTTCTCGGCTTTTAGAGAGACAAATGGCGCAAAACCCCATGGTGCAAAAAAAAGAAAGTGTGACTTATGAAGCAGGATTTGTGATTCGGCTCAGAGGTTTCATGTAGTTGCATTCACTGACTTGTGACTGTGTTAAGGAAAAAATATTATAAAAACGTGTCTGTGTGAAGATGTTAACACAGGTGTTTGAATTATTTTGCTCCAAATGTTCTGGACTGAGTGAAGCACAAATACTAGTGCAGGGATTTTGCATTTTGTGACCTGTGGAATGGAATCTGTGACCCGAACTGAAGAATCTGTGAAGGTGTAACAGTGGTTGTGTCTGTGAGTGACAAAGAAATATTCACAAGTTATTTTTTTCCGACACAGGTATGTGGATTTGTTTTACACCATTTGTTTTAGTTCATTTGGGGCAAAACTGTAAGTGTAGATTTTTTTATGAAGTGTGACTCAACGAATACAATTTGTGTCTTGTACTTCAGAATTTGAAGAGGTGTAACTGTTGTTTTGTATTTGTGAAAGACTGAAAAAAATCTACAATTACAAAACTCCTTTATGATTTTTCTCTCTGACTTCAACTTCTCAGTTACAAGGCACTCAGTTATTTTGCACCAAAAATACCTTCATATTTATTGTTCAGGCTCCTTGGTTTCACTTTGGAACCAAATTTTATAATCTCAGTTTCTACCACAAAAATTAGATTTGAGTGAAAAAACCAGATGCATATGCAACAGAAAAACATATATGTCTGTTATGGTCCAAAAGCGCCGGTGGCAGGCTTATCCTGAAGCCCATTTATTTCTTGTGGTTTCTTGCTTTGCTGAGCAAAGTCACTGCTCAGAGCTGTGTGCTACTTGTTGGAGTTGCACTGCAGTGACCAATATTCAGAAAGCCAAAAGAAACAAGATTTCAACTATTGAGCTGAAAGGAGTGGGTCAGTGGGGAATCTGAGCTTCTTCTTACACTAAAATTGTTTGGGTCCTTCCTTGCTATCCTGAATATAACAGAATGGAATATAATAAACTTTCATTACCCCAACAGTAGGGATTTGTTTTTATTACAGCAAAAAAGGATTCTGTCAAATACAGGAAAAAAAATATAAACACAAATATATAAGATAAAAGATGTATAAAAACATGCAACAGCATAAATATATCACCTAGAAGGTATCAAAATATCAAATGCACACACACACACACACACACACACACACACACACACACACACATACACACACACACACACACACACAAAAACTCACAGCAACATAAACAGGCTTGAACTGGGTTGGATAGAAAAAAATGGACTGTAAATGGTGACTGCATATTGATAGAGGCAATATTGCTGAGTCTGATCTGAGCAGTTTAAAGACTTTATGTTGATAGTATTGATATTGTTTCTGTTTTATGCAGCTTGTGGGAGCAGGCCTGGTTATAGAGTCTGATAGCTGCTGGGAGGAATGAGCCATATTGTACCTTTATACATCCCTTCCTGTTATAGACAAAGTTTTCCTGTGCCCATCCATGTCATGAATGTAGAGGTTGGTGGACTGTTCCATGCCTGGCCTGTGGACTGGCCTGCTGATACTTGTCTTACCAAAGTAGGGTGTTTATTGCCAAATTTATTGTTACTATCTCTTCTATAAAGAAGAAAGTAAAAACTGTTGTCTAAATGTGTTTTAGCCCGGAAATTTGAAGAGAAATGGCAAATGCTAGTGAGACTGAAAATACGTTTAGGGTGTTTGCTGGTGTGCTTTTCTTGGTTTGTGGATTTAAAAAATGGACAGGAGATATGATTAAAAGAGATGAATTGAAACATAAGCTACTCGCTGCAGTCATTTCTAACATCTTTTAAAACCTCTCTGTCAACCTTGCATTCAGTCATTTTTGTTTATTTGCTAGTTTTCTACCCACGTTTGACCTACCGTAACGGTAAAAAGGAAATTTCCATTACATAGTCATTATAAACCTGATTACATTTTTCCAGCTTCCATAGGGAACACTGGGAACTGCAGCTAATAAAATGCACTTAAACAACATGATCATCTGCAAATGTGAATACCTCTATAAAGGCAGGAGACTTGGCAGTTTGGTATCCTGACTTAGACAGGTGTATGTTAACAGGGGTGATCCAATTCATTGAATTATTTTCCTTTTTCATTTCCAACAACTTATAATATACTCTAGTTATCAACATGTGTTATAGGTGTGCCTTTTGTATAAGAAACCCACTTAGCACCAGGTACTTTATATGATTTACTTGTTACTGCATGTTTTGACTCATGTATGTATGTATGTATGTATGTATGTATGTATGTATGTATGTATGTGTGTGTGTGTGTGTGTGTGTGTGTGTGTGTGTGTGTGTGTGTGTGTGTGTGTGTGTGTTAACTGCATTTGTTATGTTACCTGCTCAGGGTCAATGGATGAAAATTAGCTGTCTTGCTAGCTCCGGCATAGTGATGTGCATCTCCCTTTCAAATAAATAAACTCGAACACAATGCCACAAAAAAAAAGATATCAGCTTTGAGACCATCCAATGCCTTCATCAACGGAACAATCATGTAAAGCTATAACACAATGGCTAAAAAAGAGGTTGCAATGGTTCAAAGTCCAGACCTTAAGCAGATTGAGATGGTGTTGCAGGACCTTAAAAAAACTACAAAAACAAATGGCAACAAAGCTCATTGAACTGAAACAGTGTGGCAACAAAGAATGGACCAAACATTCTTCACAATGACATGATAGACTCATAGAGTCATACAGAAAATGACCACTGAGAGTTGTTACTGCTTAAATTGACTCTGCAAGTAATCACATCATGAGTGAACAGTGGACCCCCGCCTATTTGTGGTTCAGCATTAGCAGATTCACCTATCTTTTCTGTGGAACATAACCAAATTATTCACGGAAAATCTGTTTATTTGTGTATTTTTTCATAGACCTTAAATATTCGAGGCACAATACTACTTGACATGCTATTGGCTTGTGTTTGCAAAAGCAGCCAATCCAGGACTACCATACATTTTTCTTCACACTAATTGGCTGTACCCCCAAGAGCAGAAATAAGGAAGACTGTAGATGTTAGTTTCTGTGGTAGTGCTAAGACGGTATCAATGTATATTAACATATACTTGGTATATTTGGTGTCTGAACGATTATCATTGGCAGTTATGACCATTTTTAGAGGGGGTCTCAAGTATTTGCAGATTTTAGTTATTCAAAGGCGCCTGTGGTTCCTAAACCCCGTAAATACCTGGGGTCCACTGCACTCAGATTTTAAATGAACTACACTGACAGTTATGAAATCCTTTTTTTTCATTTGATGCACTTACTAGAACATATTTTACTCCAAATCCATCGACATCAAGAGACCCTTATTACATGATTATAAATGTGTAACATTGCTAGCATGTTTTGTTAACAGTGATCTTGTAAAATATGAATGCTGATATTTAAGCTCCCACTTTGGCCCCCAAGCCATTTTTTACTGATACTTTTTGGATGTAAAGGTAGATAACTGAAGTTTTATGTTGCGCATTTCTAGTCTCACCACTCAAAGCACTTTATACTAGACTGATTCAACTAGTCACACTGACAAATACGCAACTCCATAGGGAACTTGCCCGTGTGCAGATCGACACCTTTCAGAGGAAGAAGCTGGAATTAAACCCACAACTCTCCAATTACAAGATGTCAACTGCCATTTCCATTTCCATTTCCATTGAGTCACAGCCGCCTTTATGTACAAGTCAGCACTCAAACTATCAGTGCTAATCTGTTTGGAGCATCTTTCCATACTTGACAATGTAACTCTTACAATCTCTAATACTTCAACTCACATTTAGCATCTTACTTACCATCTCAAGAATATTACAGTCGCCAATTCTGCTTAGATTTGTCCCCAACTCTTTGCACTCTTTCATGCCTTTCTGTTCTCTTGTTTAAATCTCACTTTCCAATTACTGAAGAAAAAAAACCTGCTGTATCAAATCTCTTCTCTTGTCACAAAATGTGCAAGAACAGTATAATTCTCTCCTACCAGCTGTGCAAGTTTTTGCAAAAAGAGCCTCACTTTGTCACCATGGCTTCATGCTAATTGTGTGCGTGTCACATCTGTGCTGGTTCTGGGAGCAGTTAATAACCAGCTCAGCATCCTTAATAAACTGGGACTCTCCTTTTCACAGATCCTGAACGCACCAGTTGGATTTACCACTGGAGATTCATTAGCTCTGTTCATGCTGTGTTACAGAATTCACACTATTTTGACTCGATGACGTCAAGATGAAATACAACCAAATAGTCTTAGGAGCATTTATAGCTGTTTTCTCCATGGTTGTATAAACAACACCACTGAGGTGTTTGCGAAATTAAACAGAAGCTTAAGAAAATTATGCTTTTAGCGCCTGAAAGACACCACATCCCCGCTTTTGGTTATGAATGTCGTGACACTTTTAGCAACAGACTGGGCACTTAAAGAAACAAAAGGTCAACCACCCAAACTAACTGGTCAAAATAAAACTTTATGTACTGAAAGGTAGTGTGACTCTATTTCAATTATTACAATAACACATCTAGTGAATAAGAGACTTGGCAGTCTTGGCACACTGGTGGTCTCAGGTCAGGTTTGGATACAAATGGTGGAAATGACTCATAAAGCTGTTGTATACTGTCTTAAACCAAGTAAATGCTCTGGATTGCCGGGCTGAACTCCTAACATCTGTTCTGATTGTCACAGTTGCATGATGAAAATCACGTAATTGTTTTCTCAGTCTCATATCGTTCACCCCTTCTTGTCACAACCCCCCTGGTGAACTTTACAACCACCCCCTGTATGCAAAGAGTATTGTGTGATTGGTCAGAATTTTGTGGCTGTGTTTTTTTATGTGGACAACAGCCCCAACTACTCAACTTCCAGAAGCTGGTTTTACAGCCGGAGAGCCGGATGGATAGTTTTGAGGGGAAATTTTCCGAGGCCGTGAGGAAATACATTCTGTTGGACCAAAATACTGAACTCCCCCTCCTCAGTTCTGGTCCGATGCAGTGAGCAAACGTCCCACTGACGCCTTCCATTCTTCTTTTCCCTCGATAACATGGAAAGTAAAATATGATGTTGCAGCTTATCAATTGTTATTCCTCCTCCTCTGAACTTCTGAACTCATTATAGTCACTCCTCTCTGCCATAATTGCTGTGTTTACTATACCATTGTGAACCACTCATAATTACTAAACATCATGACATATACTGCAGTGGGAGGGGTTTCACAGGAAGGGAAGAGTGTGTGCAAAACACCCTCAGTACAAAGCATATATTTAATGTAGGCTAAAGGCGCTATTTGAAAGCACTTGACTGGACAGGTTCTTCTTGAGATGTAGCAAGGATGTCATTCTATGTCTCTCCACATCACAGGGAAGTCTGGATCTCTCTCTTCTAGGGTCGCTGGGGCTTCCTAATACAAGTTGTCACTTTGCAGTCAGGAAGTTGTAGGTTTGGTTCTGGTGATACTCTCTTGGATGCTGCATTTGCATAGCCCCAGGTTGCTTAGCAATCTATGTATTGTATGCAACAGGGTGAATGAGAGTTGTACGGTACTTAAATCATTGCCATTTATGATCATGGCAGCTGGCTTTGGTGTGGGGTTAATGGAAGTGAAGCCTGACTGAGACGAAATGTGGGATGTTTTAAAGAAGAAGAAAAATCCACACAGCATGATCCTGCCATCACCGTGTGTCACAGTAGGAAATGTGTTCTCACGTAGTCTTTTAGGGGCGACTGTGGCAAAGTAGAAAGAGTGGTTCTCCTGTAATGTGAGAGTTGTGAGTTCTATTCCAGCTTCCTCCTGTCACATGTCGATGTGTCCCTGGGTAAGGAACCTAACCCTAATTTTCTTACCGTTTTGCATATTGGTGTGTGATATTCCATTACCATCTTGCAGTGAGGTTGAAATGTTCAGGTTCGGTCTCATCTGACCAGAACATGTTTGCTGTGTCCCTTTCATGGACTTCAACAATGATCTCCATCTTGCCCATCTTCCAAAAAGTCCAGATTTGTAGAGTTATTCTTCCACCAGAGCTCTGGATCTCTGCAGCTCCGCCTGAGTTACCATGAACCTTTTAGCTGCTTCTCTGATTAAGGGTGCATTCACACCAGCTCTGTTTAGTCAAACACTAGTTCATTTGCCTAGAAAGTCTGGTTCGTTTGGGGAGTTGTGTATGTGCAATCGAACTCTGATGCGGACCAAAAAAGCAAACTCTGGACCCCCCAAAAACCTAGGTCTGCAATGCTGCCATGCTCCGATCGGAGACCGCTCCAAAAGCAGGAAGCAGACTAAAACGTTGGGCATTCTGGGTAAATACAACCAAAAAAAACGTGCATGCCTAATGCGAGTGGGAGAAATTGCTCGTGGTCTTTTGCTAAATTCAAAAGAGAAATCCTCCAACCACTAAAATGTGACGAAATTCCATTTTTTAAATATATATATATATATATATATATATATATATATATATATATATATATATATATATATATATATATATATATTTATATTTGCTCTTGTCTTTTTCAGAGGTTTTTGTGTCGTTTCCTTCAGCGGTTCTTGGTGCAGTGCCACCACAGGCGAGGGGAGAAACAGGTTTTTCGAAGGGTTTGCTTCGTTTAACACAGTGCAGTGTGAACGTGAACCGCACCAGCTGAAAATGTAATAAATGTTGCAATTTTGGTCTTTAATCGAACTGAGTCTGCTGGACTATCAGGTGTGAAAACACCCTAAGTCTCTCTTTGTCAGGTCTGCTAGGTTAGGAGGATACCCACACATTTTAAAAATGTATCTTTTTCCTTTCATTTCACAGTTAAATCATAGTTTGTGTTCGTGTTTCAGATAAAATCTTAATAAAAAAAATGTCGAAAACAACGCAAAGTTCAATATGCCTACAAAATCAATTATGTTTTTATATAGCGAGAGGTTTGGTTAATATATTCCCACCAATTTTTTTTTTTTTTTTTTGCCTTACCTTCAAGTACCTTGTTACTCTTGGTGTGACATGCAATCCCTCAGTCAGCAGCAAACATCCAACAACATAGAAAGATAAAAGTGAGAAAGAGTCCAGTGAAGTCCAGATCCATCTCTCCAGCATGGGGCTTCTCAGTCTTTATAGTCTCAGCCAGAACTATTGCTGTCAGGTCAAAGCAGCCCCAGCCTCAGCCTCGGCCTTCCTTTGTTGCACTCCTACACACTCTCACTGTACCAGCATGATTCTGTCAACCTGTCATGAAATGTAAAGTCATCCCAAAGGTAACCAACACGCTCATGTACAAAACAGGAAGTTGTTTTGGCTAAACGAAATGCAACAACTCCAGCAGCTGAGCGAGCAGGAGTGCGCTCCCCAGAGGCAAAGCCTTGACAAGCAGCCAAAAATGTTTTCATGTCGCTCTCCTGATAAAAGATCACATCAGTGGGCGGTGGAGGAGAAATCTGCTCCAATCGCTGATAAACTCGACATTATATTAGCTCAAAGATGACCAAATAATGTAGGGAAACCAGAAAATTGATGTGTACTTGTGTGCATCTTTTCATCCGGATGTATATATGTTGTAAAACTGAATTTGATCCTTATTACCTGTTATGCTGAAGTCAGATTTAACTTGTATTCTATCATAAAAATCTGTATGCTATTATATAAAAAAGGCATGCTCTATCTGTTCTCACATACCTGTCTCAAATAATGCTTGATCACTAGTGGAATGGCGCACTGCGCTACTGAGTCCCCAGCTCTAACATATACAGATGAGACCAGAAGTTTACATACACCACATAAAAAGACACACACGTTATTTTCTTACTGGCTGAAGTTAAATCAGACCAAACTTCTCTTTTTTAAGTCAGTTAGAATTACCAAAATTATTTCTATTTGCTAAAAGCCAGAAAACATAATGAGAACACTTTTTAGAGATTCTTTTGTAACTTTCTTTGAATTAAGAAGTTTACATACAGTTGTCAGTATCAGGAATAATTGTTTTAAACTGTAGGACTTTGGTGAAACCTTTTGGGTGTCCTTCCTCAAAATGTGTATGTCTTTTTATTCAGTGCATGTAAACTTCTGGTTTCAACTGTATACATGCATCTACATTTATGCATATACATTTATAGTTTTCTATCATTTTTGTGTGATTTTCCACATTAAAAATGTCTGCTGAGTTTGGCTTAAGCTACTTTAGTTAGCTTGTAACTATGACCGAGCCTCGCCATTGCCTTCCTGTGCTATTGATTCAAATCTCGCTTACAGCTCCATCTGGGCTGACTTGGATTCGTGCGGTAGAATTTCAACCGGGCTAATTGGTGAACAGAAGGAGAAGTTGTGAATGATGACGTCGATTTTCTGCATTATTTTAGAATTGTAGGCAGCCTGTATTTTTAGCAATGGCAGCGGGGGAAGTGAACCAAGCCGTTCAGTCCGTGTTGACCACGCTTCCAGATACTGAATTAACAACAGCAGCCAGCTTAGCACTTCTCTCTTCGCAGGAGGGGGATGATTGTTTGCAGCGCAGGCAATTTCCAGTTAGCTTCATGGCGTTAATATGGTGCATTACATACGTCACGGACAAACGTTAGCGATTGGCTAAAATTTAAAACCTCAACAGAGTCCACGCCTCCAGCGAGCAAGCCGAGAGTCCAGACCCTCTGCATGAAGCAGTGTAGTACAAGGGGCTGTTTACCAGGCTAACTATGAGCCAATGTTATGGCAGCAACTGCAATTCCTATATTCTACACTGACATAAAAATGTCCATTGTTTCAAAGATTTTTAAAACAAATATATTAAATTTACACCGATCAGGCATAACATATTCACTGACAGGTGAAGCTACCACAGATGTCTTTATACTGCAGCACCTGCTAGTGGGAGGGATATATTAGGCAGAAATTGAAAATTTATCAGAGTTTGTGTCCTAAAAGCTTAAAGCTGATATCAGTTATTGAAAAACGTTTACATTGTGTGGAAATGATTTTGTCCTGCCACATCTATGAGGTTTGTGTGCTTCTGTCCTGAATAGTGCTTGGATATTGAGCTCAAAGATGTGGAGGTCAGAGTATTCCACTATCTCAACACGTTGCATTGCTGTGCCGTCATCAGCTTGAAATTTTTCATCTGGGAACATATTTTCAGTGCACTAAGGCTGCGTTCTGATCTTTTGCTGAAATCTGTTTTATTTTTTGGCGTGGTCGTTTATACTACTAATTAAATGCGACTGCAATCAGCCTTCTGTGTGAACAGCTTACGAGCCAAAAGAACCCGCATACGCAGAAGAAGAGTGTTGACATCACACAGCGGCGCTATGTTTACTGGGGTAATAATGGATGCCGTCGTCTTTGGATGAATTTTAAAGTTGTTGAGCAATGGGAGCCGACAGTATTGTCTCAAGATCATAACAAGACAAAGGAAGTTATAGTAAAAAGAAAGCATAACTGATAGCAGCAGCATTTTGTTGAGCACTGACTGCAAATTCTGAGAAGTCTGTTTATGATTGTGATGTGCTTCATTGACACAGACTTCTTTCATAATGTCGTAATTATAACTTTCAGCTATTGTTTACATCCAGATTTACTGCATCTGGCTTCTTCTGGTGCAGAATTATATCACATGTCTCACATCAATGACGTAAAAGTTGTATAAAATGACATGACCATTCAAACTGCAGATGCTTTGAAAACTATCATATCCGATTTATTACCACATATGGAAGTGGCACAAATAGGATTTTTTGGGGGGGGGTGAAAAGATCAGGATTTTGCCATTCAGACTGCCACGAAAAAGTTGGATATGTGTCGCATTTGGGCAAAAAAATTGGATTTGGGTCGCATTTGCCTGCTGTGTGAACGTAGCCTATTAGTGCCTAAGTGGTCAGATAATTAGTACCCAAACTAAGTCCTGTACATACTATAGAAGAACTGTGAAATTTTCTATTTCACTCAAGGGGGAAAGAACAAGAATAAAGTTTGCTCAGGCCAGGATGTTTTATGCATAATGAGAAACTTAAGTGTTGATAAACTGACCACTTCGGATTTCTGACCTATAGACCCCTGGCAGCTTGGCATAATGAGCATCATCTCCATGACGTAGTTACCGTCTGGTTAGGAAAACAGCTCCACTGTTGGATGTGAAGGCAACTATCTACAGAGGGTGAATGGCATAGAAAATTTGAGAACTGACTTAAAAAGTCATGAATGCACACAGATGTTTATTAAGAAATAAAGCATTCTTCTTTTCTCCTAAGGAAAACAAATTAAAACGACGTTGGTACAGAGTAATTTGTCGCAGGTATATCATTGATGTATCTGTGGGGTAACATCCTCCAGGAAGACAATAACTTCAGGCACATCTGCTCGTCTTTTAAAACACTCATTCTGCGAGTTAGATTTATAGAGGGCGTTCAGTCGGACAGCTCCACAGCCTCACCTGTGCTTATGACTATGGCTGTACTGAAATGAATCCCACTCTCAAATGAACACTATCATATTCTGGAGTTCGGCTGCAGGACGTTGCATTCTTTGTGATCAACTTAACTTCCTGCATTAAAACAGCTACAAAAATCAAGGACCGTCCTATTTAAATCCACAGGAAGGCTCATTTGGTTTTCAGTCCCTATTCAATTTCAAGGAAATGTTCAAAAGACAATTTTTGCTCCAGTAACAGACCTTGTACAAGGCTCATCATGGAGGAAATAAAGGAACTGAAACTCAGCTGTGGCCTTGGCACACCATAGAAGCCTGCAAATCAACACAATAAATAATCAAGTTCTTATTTTCCTCGAGAAACACAAGCTAATAATATAATATAATATAATATAATATAATATAATATAATATAATATAATATAATATACAATCTGAGATGATTGGTTTATTCGGTAAGCTGTTGAAGGTCAGCAATTTTATTTCTTTTTGATTACTCCCTTTTTTTTGAGACACTTTTCATTTAATTTCATTTCCCTATTAATTTAAAAAGTTTTAATATCCTGCAGAGATTGTTTCAACTGTTTTGTTCTCAACAGAGCTTATGACAAGAATATATAAAATAATTATAAAACTTACAAGACAAAAAACCCACAGTTCTCTGAGTCTGTATCCATGTCTAATACATTCAACTGTTGGCTCTTATTGCAAATTATTCTATTTATGTGTAACTAGAAAGGTGTAGTGTTTTGTATAATAATTAGGCACTTAAACTGCATGAAAGTAAGGTTATATTATCTGAAATATGTCCAAGAGACTAACACAATCCCTGCAGTGGGTCATTAGGTCATGTGGTGTCATCTTTTTGTAAGAATTTTCTGTCGAATATCTGTTTTTATTCATTTTCTGCAGTGAAACCACAATAGAAACTCATTCACAGTGGGGGAAATGGACACTGCGGGGCCTAACTGATGTAATTATCTTAACATGCAGCCAAAAGATAAGCAACTATTGGGTTTTCTTATCTTTCGCAGACAAAGAATCAAAAAGAGGTTGTGACCTTTTCCTTAATTTTTGCAGCAAAGCAGAAACGATACCATCTTACACAAGAGCGATCGGCGTAGAGTCCGGGTCACTTTCTCTATTTTTCCTCCCTCCAGCTTGATAAAAGCGTCCATCTTCATGGTGGTTGCGGTCCATCATTAGTGTTAAGAAAGTACAAGCTTGGAGAAAGAACATAACCCTGAGGGAGGTGAAGGAAGAGAAATCTGTCAGTATGAAAGTCATTTACAGGATCTGCTCGGCGAGGCTGCAGAGGAGCTTCACTTCACACTTCAGACTTATCAAGCCAGTTACAAGACACGGAAAATCAAATTAGTTACAGCCGCCAGCTTTGTTTCAGCAAAAGTAATACATTTCAAGATATTGAGCTGAGCAAGACATCCTAAAATTTAGATTATGTGATGCCCTCCCCCTCCATTCTCTTTATCTAATTTTATTTCTTTAGGGTGACCACAGAGTCAAAGTGAAAACACCGGCTTCTAATTCGGTATTGTCACAAGATGTGGCAGTAAAATCAGCTGAATTTTAATTTCTGGTCAGGTTATGATCGCAATCACTGCAGTTCTCCTCCTAAACAATAAGTTATGCTAATAAAATAAAATAGAATACTTCTACACAGCAGGATGGACACTAGCAAAAATTTAACACACAAACGTTGACTAATTATAGCTAGTTTCAACTTATCTGTTTTACCTGCTTTTCTTGTTTTTTTAAGCTTTGAAACCTTTTTCATCATTATTTCTTCTTACTTTTGTGTGTCCAAATTCAGGGACAGCAGTTGAAGGCTGATTACGTCACAACAATATGAAAAAGGCTGTACAAATTCCAAGACCAATCCAAATACGTTCTTCTTTTCCCCAGATCGGAAGGATGGGTCTGGTGAACCCATCACAGACACACCCTATCTCAGGATAATATGATTTTTGTATAACACACAATTTTTTTTCCAAATAATTAATGAAATTAAAAAAAAAGGATTAAGTAAGTAATAAAAAATAAAAAAAACTCAACAAGATTTCGAGCTCCGTGTTTACCAGCTGTGTTTAGCTGCGTCAAGGTTGCTAGGCGACAAGACATATGGCAAGGTGAGGGCGGGACGACTTGACTCAATTTCATAACTGCTCACTTCCGAATTGTCCCTGCTGCTTCCCAGGATGGTGACCTGAGATTCAGACTTAAATTAATAACGTGGAACCTCTAAACATGAATGCCTCTGATTGTAATTTCTTTTTACCCCACGATCTGATCTCAAATAAGCTGAGGCAATGGATAGATATCTTAATAAATACTTGATTAAAAAAAAAAAATACAAGTGTGTTTAAAATAATCTTCATTTTCTGTTAAATCTGCAGTATGTAATTTCCATATTTTTCTATATTTGTTAAAACTGTCTCCATGTCGTGACAGTGTGGTATGAGAAAGATAATCTGTGAAAAGATGGAGTTCCTCCACCTCCTCCCTGAGCCTCTACTGCCGTCTAAAGAAATGCGCCGCTCCCGACCTAAAACAACCAATCAGAGCCAGGAGGAGGGTCTTAACGCTGTCAGTCACCCTCGTGTACGCCACTAAATGTGCTAACGGTGAACACACAACTTACCATTCCAGGAAAAACATTTGTCCGCTGTCATCGGTGGCCATGCTAACTAGCCTTAGCATTAGCAGCAGGCTATGTTGTTATGATCCAGTTATAGCATAGCAGAGAGCAAGGGGGAGTGTGTGAGCAGCGCGTGCATCAGGGTGATTGGCAGCGCAAAGACCCTCCTCCTGGCTCTGATTTGTTGTTTCTGACTGAGTGGTGTATTTCTGCAGTTAGTACTGGGAGCACTGGGAGAAAGCAGAGGACCTCGAGTTTTTCCACAGATTATCTGTTTTATATTATACTGTCACAGCATAATGATAATTTTAACAAATATCCAAAAAACATTTTTCATAAAAGCTACACACTGCATCTTTAAGTGGATTTGACTTTAACTCATTCTCAGAGCAATAAAATATTTTTATCTTAGATTGTTTCAGTGTTTTTTTTAATTTACAGTATCACGTATGTAGTGTAACACAACTGAAGAGGAGGTGAATAAGACACAACAAGCTGCTTTCAGAGGTAATTTTGCACGCTACAACCTTGCAGTCAAAGCTGGTAAGCTGTCTGGCTTCAGGAGGTCAGTTTTTCTCCTCACAGCTGTACATCAGAGAGTTGCTCCTGTGGGTTTTGAAAAATTCATTCACACGATAGGTCAGGCAATTTCCACAAACTCTTCCTCAAATCTTTCCCTCAGCTGGATAAAAGATATATAAAAATGTAATTTTCTCTTGGCAACAAGCGAATACGTCCTGTTGTTTTGCAGTGAAGGCTGCACAGAAAAAAAGCTTCTGAGCTGTAATGTGTTTTAATTTGAGATTACTGAACAGCAATTTCCAAGCCGCCCAGCTGGCCATGTTTAATGGACACCAAAAGCCATCTTCAGCAGGCTAATGCAACCTCACGACATCTTTAATGACATAATGCAAAGCAATGCCATCCCTGATTAAATAATGCAAATGTAATGTTTCGTTTGGTAATAGAATAATGCAACATAAATTTGATGCTTAACAGGATTACGGTAGATGCTGTAATCACTAGTCTGAGGAGCTAATGCTGACTGAAACATGGCGGCCGTTCTGGGACGGTGGGGGATTTAAAAAAGCTGGAGCTTATTCTCGCTTTGCTTCAAACTGTTCTGTAACATTTACTGCATTTAGTCTGAGGTTCTTTCTCTCCTGCAGGCTTCGAGTGCATTTTTATGAAACAAAAAATTTTGGCCAGACCTCAACTGAGGGTTAAGTTATGGATTGATTTTTTTTTAACCAGCTGTTAAAGATAAGTCTATCTTCCATCCACTGTGTGAAACTGTGTGTTTGTCAGCAGTGAAGCATCAAGACTGTCAAAATATTCAGAGAGGACCTTGAGTGGGTTCAGGAATGAAAAAACATAACTGGTGAAACCAAGTTTGATTTAATATTCTCTCCCTGAGCGATGTGTGTTAGTTTTATGTTGGACTATGGAGGCTGATTTCTCTCCTACTAATTCAATAGTGCATTAGACTTTCACTACTCAGGTGGTGAAACAAATGGAGAGCAGAAGATCACACAGATAATGTGATGATCATGTTTTGATCTGTTGCCAGTGGGTCTTTTCTTCATGGCTGTGAGATTCTTACTCACATGATGATGGTTATGAAGATGTTGGGTCAGCGGGTCTTCAATGGCAGTGAAAATGGAAACGGTTGCTAAGGACTTATTGTGTGGGCCAAGATTGCTGTGTGGAATTGGAAGACTAGTTGCTATATAACTAGAGCCACACAAATACACAAGCACAGAAAGTCGTTTCAGTTATGTTGAAACCAGTGGGGTCATAAGCATAGGACGCATGAATCTATATTGATAATAGTGAGTGACTAAAACTTGATGCTCAGTTCTCATTTTTTGTTGAAATCCATTTTTTTTTTTTGTTTTTGTTTTTGCGTGGTCATTCATGCTACTAATTAAATGTGACCGCAATAAGACTTGTGTGTGAACGGTTTATGACCACAAAGCGACCCCAATGCGCGGAAGACGAACGTAGACGTCGCACAGCAGAGCATTGTTTACGGAAGTAATAATGGACGCCACCGTCTATGGATGAAGGAAGCTAATAAAAAGAAAGCATAAATAATAGTGATGGCCTTTTGTGACGCGTTGACTGTAACCTCTGTAGAGATGTCTGTTTGGCTGGGGGGGAGGCTATGGCCACCCATGAAAACATGCTGGAGAATGATTAGAAACACATATCACAACTGGTTTTGAAACTGGTAAAGCAGGATGGATGGAATGTCTGTTTGTTTGGATACAACAGCAACGTTTTTAGCCTTTTGCTGGTTTGCGGCCGTGCTTCTAACACACACCGGCACACAGCTCTGCCCAGCAGCATGTCTTCATCTCTGACCCAGCATGTGAACGCTTATGGTGCGTTTAAAGACGGCTCGGAAAAACACGTTATGGCACGTTAACAGCGGCTGGACGACAGGTCTGCCCAGCTATATGACTGCACACCAGCCGATTTAAAAAAAAAAAAAAACACCTTCCCTGATTTGTTAATCCCAGGCCTGACTAGCGGAAACTTCATGGCTTGCGCTTCAAAACCTGTTTTTTTTTCTTTTTTCAGAAAACCAACCAGTTTAAATGAGCTCTTCCAGTTCTGGAGCCAGTGTTACGCCAGAAGCTTGCTGATTTGTGGGGGTGCATGTATGACATGCGGACTGAAGAAAATCCACAATAAATTCAAACTTATGCACTTATTTAAAACAAACAAACAAAAAAAAAAGCATTGATATGTTTGTTGTTTAGTCGTTCCACTCTGGAACAAAATCATGGTGTAAATAAATAATGAAACGCCTAAAATTATTCTTGTACATTTTATATTTAAATAATCCTACTCAGTTGCCCATTTCTTTTAATATGAGTATGCTATTTTAATAACTGTACAGTATTATTTTGCCTATGTTGTAAATTTGCTCTTTACTGTACAGTCTCTTATTCTCAGTTTTCTGTTTTTTTTATATATATATTTTTTACCTTTGTGTGAATGTGCATGCTTCCACCTATCTTTACCTTGCTGCTGGCACATCCGAATTTCCCCACTTTTTATCCTATTCTATTCTAAATTATGGATGGATGGACAGATGGACGGATGAACAGATGGATGGATGGACGGATGGATGGATGGATGGCCATGCTGAGTGCTTGTAAACCTCTCCCTGGAACTCTAGGCATGCATCTCTCTCTCTCTCTCTCTCTCTCTCTCTCTCTCTCTCTTTGTTTGTTCATCCTCTCGCTGGTCAGTAGTTGTGATTGAAGAACCCATTAGCTACTGGAAGCCAAAGAGACACCATCACTGTGTATGAGAAAGTCTGATCACATACACACACACACACACACACACACACACAGCCTCACTCCATATGACAGGTAACAAATTAAAAGCCTGAGTAAGATGAATACACATCACCATAAACACATTTTACTGCATATGCTGCCTGTGACTGTAACTCACCCATCCCACCTACACAGTTTTGTTTTCATTTTAATTTTATGACTAACTTCAAGAAAGAGTCATGATTTATAATTATCCAAACAAGATGTGAATGGTAGTTTTCAGAGTTTATTTTATCAGTCATAGTTTATAACTTGAGCAAGGTTCTTTCAAGCTTGCGGGACTGTTCAGTCTTACTTTGTGTCTCATGTCACTCAGTTGTCCTGGTAGATGCCTGTTTGGGACAGGCATGTCTTGGGTATTGTTTGAAGGCACATATAGCTTTGAACACTGATACAAATATAGATTGCACCAACTTGGAATTAGCTTTAAAATCTACCAAAAACTTTATATAAAGATAGGATGTCCAGAGACTGAAAATCACATTTTATGTTGGTAGTCTGTTTCTGTTTTTGATTATGATTCGTCAATAGCAGTCATTGACAATTCTGACTGAAGCCAGAGATCTTCTGGCAGAGGAGAACCACTTTCACTTAGTTAAAGAACTTGATTTGTTTAACATGAGCACAGTAAACTAACTACATACTGTAGTAATAAATCCCCAAGTATAATTTATTAAGGTCCAGTCTGTTTAACATCATGATGTAGATAAGTCAGAAGACACACCCAGTGTTTCTCTTTTTCTTTCTTTTCTGGCGTCTGTAAATATAGTTACTATGTTTGGTCAAAATTCTGCAATTCTCAGGGTGGTAGTCAAACCAGTTACCCAGAAACCAACAAGTCGCTTTTTTGTTTATGAATAAAACATACAAATAATATTTTTTTCTTCTAAATGAAGTATTCTTATCCTCCAGTCTTTTGTCAACACTACAGTCCTTGGTAACACGCCTAGATATTAGGGGTGGAAGTCACAGTTCAGGACGATTTTTGGTACATTTCAATCAAGAAAAAAAAAAAAAAATGCATATATACAATCCATCGATTCATACAAATATTTTATATATATATATATATATATATATATATATATATATATATATATATATATATATATATATATATATATATATATATATATATATATATATATTTCCAATAATGGATAAGGGCTTTCACTGTTATCCCAAAGCCTTATAAATGTCTGCTGTTTCCTATCTTTAATTTCTTTAGATTGTGATAGAATGATGCTGATTGTGATTATTTATTTATTAATTTTGGGATTTTACAAACGTCATAAGATGACATAATGGGGACATTCTTCAGTTATTATTCCTGCCATAGAGATGAGGAGCTGTTTCATTCTTAAGTGATCTGATTTCTGGATCTTCACAAAGATGCTCAATACAAAAAAGTCAACTTGATCTAACGAAGCATGTTCCTCGTTTTCTGCCTACCTCTCTGTCGCACTGCAGGATGAAGGAGACTCCAGGTTTTACTGTGAGCTGTGCAACAAGCAGTACGTGAGACAGCAGCAGTACGAGAACCACATTAACTCCTACGACCACCATCACAAGCAGGTGAGTCAGCCGGCTCTAACAAGGCGCACAGAGGTTTCCTTCATCCTGCCATGCAGGAATGTGGATTTGTTATGAACCAGCTCCGGAAAAGATCAACTCTGGCGTCTGACCACCAACGAAGTACAGTGCCTTGCAGAAGTGTTCACACCTATTGACGTTTTGCCACATTTTGTTCCATTACAACCACAAGCAACAACGTTTTATTGAGATCTTTTTTGTGTGAAGAATACGCTATGGGGTGACCTGCTGTTTGTAAAGTTACACAGTAAAAAAATTAACAGCAATGTTTTGGTTTATTTGGCCTGTCATGGAGAAAAAATGGTGTTCATTTGTTAGTCATAGTTTTGCCATGGTATATATACACATATATAAAGGTCATAGTTCCAAACAAAATATTTAATTCACAAGCTAAATATTTAATTTTCAAACTAAATATTTATTTTCTAGACTAAATATTTAGCTCTGACTCAAATATTTAGCTAAATATTTAGTTCAGACCTAAATATTTTGCTTGCTAACTAAATATTTAGCAAGCAAGCTAAATATTAGGTCTGAGATAAATATTTAGTTAGACAGCTAAATATTTTGCTCGTAACTAAATATTTAGGCCCAAGCTAAATATTTAGCTATTATGCAAATTAGCTTGCTGATGAGCGGAAGTGGAATATCAAATTAAAAGCTGGGTTTTGCAGATCTCTATATAAACTCCGCTGGCGGGACTGAATGGCTTCAGTTGTCACTCAAGTAAAGTTTTTTATCATCAGTTCTTTTCTTCTTGATATAAACATGTTAGCTGGAAACATAAGATTATGGGAACTCTTTAGTTGCTTTAAAGCTCTATCAAAGTTTTTACACAAACAGTATACTGATTTATTTTCATATCAATAATTTTCTGTTGCGAATGAGTAAACAGGAAGTCGCCACTCTGAAGCAACTTCAGAGTGAATGAGCATGAACCAGAAGTGTTCTGGCTTGACCACAGTGGTGGTTGTTGGTGCAGAAACTGTTGCTGCAGATCCATGAGTAAACATCTGTATCGCCGCTGAAACGGCACGTCTGACGTTTTCAGCTAACACGTTGGACATGGCTAAATAAAAATAAAAATGAAAGCTGGATTATGTTATACAACAGTATCACAAGCTTTGAACATCTCACAGAGATCTGTTTAATCCATCATCTGTAAATGGAAAGAGTTTAGCATGAATGTACATCTACATGGCCAACCTAAACTGACATGCTGGGCAACGAGAGCAAGCAGTCAAGTGGCCCATTTTATCTCTGGAGGAGCAGCAAAGATCCATTTCTCAGGTCAACAGGTATTGTTGCACTTCAAAAATCTAGCCTGATGGAAGAGTAGCAAGAAGAAAGCGATTGTTGAAAGAAAGTCAACAGAAGTCCTGTTTACAGCCACATAGCACACCAAAATTATGGAAGAAGAAAGGCTGAGCAGATGATACCAAAACTGTCATTTTTGATCTGCAAAACACCGCATGTAGGCAAAGCTAAACACTGCACATCATGGTGAGAACACCATCCCCATGGCGAAACATGGTAGCAGTAGCATCATGGTATGGGGATGCTTTTCTTCAGTGAAGCTAGTCAGAGTTAATGGGAATAAGAAAATTGGAAGAAGCCCTGAGTCTGGGCAGAGCGTCACCTTCAAGCAGGACCATGACCCGAAACCTGGGATGGGCAACTCCAGTCCTGCAACTTTTAGATGTGTCTCTGCTTCAGCACACTTGAGTCAAATAATTGCATTCATTAGCAGGACTACGGAGAACCTGACTGCATACGGGGATTATTTTTTTTCAGGTGTGTTTAACCAAAGACGCATCTAAAAGTTCCAGGACAACAGCCCTCGAGGACTGGAGTGGTCCATCCAAGCCCTAAACATACAGACTGAGCTACAGTGGAATGGTTTGGATCACACTGTGTTCATGTCTTATACCTGGTTCACACGGCAAGATTTTTGTCCCGATTTTTCGGTTCCGACAATCTTAAGGACACCCTGATTATCAGGATGGATCTTATGATAATCTTCGGAGATATTCCTGCTGTGTGTGGTGTGTTAAGACTGGTCTGGTCTGCTCAGAAGGACATCGGTACTCCTCCAGTCTTAAATTGGGGATACCCAACATCTTGGATTGTGGTGTGGGTTTGGGGTGTTCACCGAGGACAAACGAGAACGCAGCCTGTGGAATGTGATGTGTAGCCAGTCAGAAAGAGCGGGGATGGGAATATGGAGGGGAATCCAAAATACAGAAGTCAAAACAACTGACATGGTGAACCAGAAAGTATTGTTTTTGTATTGTTTCTCCTCTGCCAACAAACGATTGCCATTGCTTCTTCCTAGTCGGCCATGTTTGTTTACTCTGAACTCGCGTTTGATCTTGAGATCTTTGATCTTGAATGTTGGTGAGTGAAATCTGTTAGTGTGTCGTGCAACTCCTGTCGTGTGGCTGGACACCACACACTGTAGGACCAAATCTGTTATATCCATGATTTTTTTATCGTCATATGTGGGGTTCCTTACATTTTGAAAATTGTCCAACAATTAAAAAATCTTGCCCAGTGAGGCATGAGAACGACCCAATCAAATTGTACAGATAAATCCAATCTGTGGCAGGACTTGAAGATTGATATTCCCAGATCCTCTCCCTCCAGACTGACCTTGAGATATTTTGCAAAACAAACTGGCCTAAAATGTTGGTATTTAGATGTGAAAAGATGGTCAAGACATACCCGAGACCTGCCGCTGTATTTGCTGCTAAAGGTGCTTCTACAGCTCAAGGAGGGCAGATGATGAAAACCCTGAAATGTCTTTTTTCACAACTATGTGCTGATTTGTGTATCTTATAAAATTCCATATTTACACTGAAGTTTGGGGTTCTAATGTAAGAAATGTAGAAAGGTTTAAGGTGAGTGAATACTTTAGCAAGCAACGTATAAACAGCAAAACATTCAGTCTGGGTTTTTATTCAGTTTATTAAAGATTCCAGTCAAATCAAAGAACCTTGAATCAGTGCATCTATTAGATTTTACCTAAAGGTACCAATAATTTTTTTTCTCTTTCCCTTTTTTCCCATTTTAAAATCTTTTCAGCTTCTGGTTACTTACCTAACTATGGTTTGCTGAAAGTGGATGAGTAGGGGGGAGAACTTGCAGCTGCTCTGATCTTTTCAAAATTATAGATGCTGGGAGGCATGTATTTGCCACAATTATCATTTGTTCACTTGCAGGCCAATGAAAGAGCCATAATATTTGTCACAGTTAGCGGCGTGTCAGAGTTATTAGGTTTTTTGGAGGACAAGGAGCATTTAGGGCATATTGTTGGAGACTGCAACATTTGCAGGAAATGGATTTTCCAGCAGTAATATTCTCCAGCCTACACACATCCAGCTATGCTGCCTGCCTTTTAGTTCACGGTCATCCTTTTGGAAATGATGGGGTTTTTTTTTCAGAAAGGCTATATGTCATCAAAACTGTTTTTGCTTTTGTGACAAATGTGAATGTTCTGTGGGAGCTAAATAATAACACTCAGGTTGTCTTGAATTGTTTTCTTATTAAATGTGCTCACATTTAGTTGAAAAATAACAAAAAGACATCCTATGATTTTGTTGCTTATTTTTCAAAAAGTTGAACCGAAAAGGTAAAAAAAAATGTTAGGTTATCCAAATCAGATCATTTTTGTTCAGTTTTGTGAAAAAGTATTTCTTTTCCAATGCAGATTTTTCTGTTTTTGCCTTTTTTCACACTCAGATGTTTCCTCTCATACAAAGAGAACCAGATACACAAAGCAGTTTTTAGATGATTACTTCATTCATTAAGGGAACAAAGCTATCTAAACAAGAGTTTGGGTAGCTTTTTGTTGGCAATGATGCAAGCATGGCAGTATTTCCTATCAAGCTATTTAGGCTAGCTAGGAAGCTGCAGAGCAGATGCTAACTTTAGCATAATTAGCGGCTAACATTTAGCCGTTTACTGTCCTGTTGGGCATTTTGTTGTTGAAAATACATCTAAGGAATGTCTGAATGGTTCAAACGACTAGGCTACATCCAGTCTAAATTAAAAATTCCATACAAATTGGGTTTTTAGACACAGTTTTAGACATGTTTTAGCCAAGATCAACATTGTAAAAAATGTTGATCTTGAAAAATTAAAAAAAAATGAATACAGTGGACCACAGCTGCCCATGAAAAGCTAAAATCTGTGAATACTTGTGACCACCTCTAAAAACGCTTATAACTGTTTATTTTAATAGTTCACACACCAAATATACCTTATTATGCATTAATATGCAGTGTGGAACCCATCTTAGTGCTACCGCAGAAGCTAACAGCTAACAGTCTTCCTTATGTCTTCTGTGCCAAGGAGAATGAATAGCATACCTGGATTCAGGGGTGCCCTCAGAAACTTTTCATTTGGGTGGCGAGATCAGGCCAGTAAAAATTTTAGAGGGGATAGCAAAAAAAAAAAAAAAAAAAAAAAAAAAAAAAAGACGATACATATTTATTTTTTCAACTTTATTTTTTTCTTTACTTATTCATGAATTTTTAATTAAATTCTTAATTGATTTGGGTTTTACATTTATGTCTTGCTTGAGGACGATGACTCTGTTTGCCTTTCTATGACCTGAACACGATTCTCTGGTGGAACCAGTGGGGTGGCCTCCATTTTTCAAGAGGGGGCCATGTCCCCCTTTGGCAGCGCCACTGCCTGGATTGGCTGTCTTGCAAAGGCCAGCCAATAGCGTCAAGTAGCACTGCGCCCAGGTATCTCAGCTTCCCAACTTGTATTTTCTTTAGAATATTTTTGATAAGTTCTATGAAAAAGAATCTCCATATAGGAGAATTTTTCACAAATACTTTGGAGTTACATTCCACAGAAAAATCCATGAATAGCTGAATAGGGGAATACTGAACAGGTGGAGGTAATGAGTCTTTTACATCCCTGTGGAGGAATTTTTGCCCACTTTTCTTTGTAGAATTGTTTTGATTTAGCCACACATTGTAGGGTTTTTAAGAAGGTTTAAAGGCACAAAAGAGCATCTGAATCATTTCTTTTTTTTAGCCATTCAGAGAGATGTATTTACTGTTGTGCTGTAGATAACCCAAGTGAGCTTAAGCTTCAGGTCACGTGCTGATGAACAAACATTCTTCTTTCTGGTACAGAGGAGAATTCATAGTTCCATTTGGTTACAGCAAGTTGCCCAGGTCCTGAAGCAGCAAAGAACCTCCAATTCACCACACTTTTTTCTGTTTGTGGATAATGGCTCTTACTGTTGGTTATGGCCTGTATAGTGTTTTATCTCGTCCAAAGCACTTCACACCACATTTAATCATTTCTTCAAAGTCACAATGACTGAGATGAACAGAGCAGAGATTTGAACCTGCAACCCGGGTTAGATTGTTGCTTCATGTGTTGCCTTTTGAGATCTTTTACCCTGGGTGGCAGGTCCTTGTTTAGCACAGAACCTAAAGGTTCTGGCATTAATCACAGTTAAAATCAGCTTCCCAAAAATGTTGTTAATCCCAGTTTATTTATCATTTCAAAAGGCGAGCAGTTCCATTTACACAATTAACCAAGACCAGATTAGCTTGGATAAGTTTTTCCGTTCATAAATTAAATCCTCATTTGAGAACTTTTCTTTTTACTCTGGTTATCTCAGTCTATTAATAAAATTTTATAATCTGTAACACATAAGAAAAAGGGGAAGGAGGGATCTGCAAGGGGGCAAATACGTTTTTACAGCAGTGTAAATGCTTAAGATTATGAACCTTACAGCCATTGTTCTTTGTGAACCAGTCTGCACATATCTGTGATCTGGATGGAGGTAAAACACTCTTAAATTGGGCTTCTTTTTTTATTGACTTTGGCCTTTTGGCATCTCCAGCAGCAGTTCATGCTAAGTTTATAAAAAGGAAAACAAATTTAATAAGTGCAGCCTTGAATGAAGGAAAGTTGCTGAGCAGAGGCACACAGAGAGCCCTTGGACCGGCTCATCTTATTATAGATAAATAAGCAAATAAGCAGAGGGAACATGCAAAAATCTCATTACTAATGAAGTGAAATCCTAATAAGTATCTACAGAACAGTGAGCTGATTTTACATTTTAATAATGCATTTGTTCATTAATTCCTACATAACACAGCTGCGCAGTAAATTCCACACAAATGCTACAGTAAGCCTACAGTATAATTAACAAAGCAATTTAATTTGCTGCTTAAGGGGGGGAGGGGGTCTTTAAAGAGCCTGTGCCCAAGGGCTCATCGTCTCATAATCAGCTTGTGTGCTGCATGGTTTCTTGTTTGATTGATGAATATCTAAACTCTTTTCTAAGCCCAGGCTGCTGACACTGTGTAAAATATGAAAAGCAACAGATTTGCGCTGTTATTTCTGTTTAACCCTGTCACTAAGGTGAACAGGGCTGTTAAACTCTGGATAGAATTGTTGTTTCATCACACTTTTTAGAAGGAATAAAATGAGAAGGTCAGATTTATTTGGCAGTGGAGTGTAAACACCGGCTCTCGTAATCCCAACTCCCACACACACAAATGATACACACAATATCCAGGTGCATATAGAAAAAGACACCGACAGCCATTCACACTCCCTACAGCAGGTGTTTGATTTTTCCTTTATTCATTCCGAGGTGTCATGTACTAACTCAAAGCATGTTAGTGTAACTAACTGTTCCTTACATTCCTGAGAAAACATGCGCTGACGTTATTACAAGTGGAGGTTCACCATTAACAAGAACCAGTTTTAACAAGGTGAAAGTGAATGAATCCAGGTGCACAGTTCACCGATTATATACTGACTCATCAGACCCATTATAATCCAGTTCTCGTTCATTTAGCTGTTTTTTTTTTTTTCAGTGAAATAAACTGAATGAATCTATAGGTCCTGACGTCATGCATCAGTTAGCATATCTGTGATGTGAACACATAGCATGCAGCAGCCTGCCTCCTGACAGCTTATTTGCATTTGTTCAGTTCTTTTTGGTTCTTTTTCCTCACATAAGTTGAATTTTAATTTGAACAAACTAACAAAATCTCTCATATTTCCTGCTTTAGCAGCCAGAAAGCAAAATGATGCGTAAATTTGTACTTATGGCCACGCCCAAAACAGTTTGCAAGTCCACCTGGATAGAAAACCGATTCTGTATAAACGTGTCAGCTGACCAGCTTAGCTTCTCTTCTTTTGGCTGGACTTCCCTGTATGATGGTTGGTCAGAGGAAAAAATTAGAAGTGACAAAATCCATTAAGCTGTGTCTTAATTCCTCTGATTGTCTCAGCTTTAGGCAACCTACCAACTCACCTGGACACTCCCTGCCTGCAGTAGGAACGATATCAGGAAGTAAACTAAAAAAAATCTCTGCATAATCATTTTTGCTTGTTATGACACAAACTTTGATTCAATATTTGAGGTTTAGAGGGAAAATGAAGGCATTGTAGTCATGTCTAAAGCTAGAACAGTGGCGTAGACTACAGCGTTAGATCCCAAAAATAACAGAGATGTGTGCCTTTCCATTTAAATATCCCACATCCCCACTTGTTCCAAACTCACCATCTTCTGATAGCCTCAAAAGTTCATTTCCAACATGGGAATAGCTGCCACAATGCCAAAACTGAAGCCCCAGATGTTTTTTGAATAGCATCTCATAATGGATCAAAATTTAAATACATTAAAAGCTTGCATTGTGCTACAGAAATACAAGAACTGTGCACATTTCAAAACCTCCTGAATACTATTTGATATCCTTCTATGGAGTAAAACTTTCTTGAAATCTTGTAAATAGTGAAGGTTTTAAAGTTAAAACTTTCTTTGATCTCTACCTGCCTTTGCACTTGTTTTCTGTCAAGTTTCAGAGTTTGAAATAGTAATTTGCATCAACCTTGACAGCATGCTGGGGAGTGGATGCTTTAAACATGAGCAAAGCTGAAAATGGAGAAGCAAACAAGAGTCAGGTCGAAAAATCTAGAAATGTGGGTAAAGCATCCAACAAACACCTGAAAGAGAGGATCCTTCGCTTGATTATCTATTCCTTTATCAATGTACTGAGTCCAGAGTAAGGTGACTAAACAAGCAAAACCAACAACAGCACAAAAAAAAAAAGAAACAACTGTGTTTATGAATGAATTGATAAACATAATACTAACATATCTAAACTGTAAATGAATATATGTGACATGGAAAAATGTAAAGCCTTTTCCAAACAAGATCAAGGTACAGCCTGACCCCTTGGAAATAGAAACCATAATGTCAATAGGAGTAGATGAAAAAGTTCATTTATCATCAACCATATATTGACTCATTTGTGTTTGGTGAGGCGTCAACAAGTTTTGTTACTTAGGATTTAATCTGACAAGTTGGAGAAGATTAAGTTAGAGGTTGATTACTTTAAAAATGTATCCTTTTTATGATGTAGGAACAGAGGAACATAGACCCTGAAGACTGGAATGCTGTGATGGAACCCTCCAATTTAAGGCCCTGTACACCCAGAGACGATCACGGTGTATTTTTGTAAACCATTAAGAAAAAATGTGCGCCCACACGACAAGTTGCAGCACCACAGAAAACACTGTGGTGGGTATGCAGGGCCAATCGGTGGGGCTGTAACACTGCCAGAGAATCACACAAAAAACACAGAACGGCGCCATGTTTGTTATTGTGAGAGTGAGGCGTATCCAGGATAGAGGGATGTGGCTCGCATGGCCACATGGAAACATGAGACCAGCATTCTGAGATGTATCCTCTCTGGAACCTGGTTTCAAAAATGATTGTTTCTGGTCCCCAAAACGCTGAATCCATGTGGAGACACAGCCTAAACAACAAACTTTTGCAGATACACCGAAAAATAATCTATGTTGGAACTTTAAATGAGAAGTGGTTCCCAAAACACTTCATGTACAAAGTTTATTTTGTCAGGTAGAATGTCCAAACTCAGTTTATGATATTAAGAAAACATCACAAAATGTTGGAAAGATTTAATTGAGGTTTTTTCAGGCCTTTACTCAGGATGTTAATAAAAACAGCTAATTAAAGGGTTGTCCCATGTTTTGTTTACCTTAAATTCATACGAAAACTCAGCCGAGGACTGGTACCACGTCTTAAATTATGTTAATATCAGGGCTGTCAACGTTTAATCTGAAAAGTTTAACGCGTTGATATTACATAATGCAGATTAATTACCTGTTTTGACCTAAAAGCCTCTCTCCTGTGAATGACAGTGGAAGGCGAAAGTTTTCCGCGACGGCAACTAAAGTTGAACATTTTTCAGCTTTCTTGCGTCGCCTCACGAGACCGCATGTGCACGTCTGTATGAGCTCGAAATGTCACGTGCACGAATCCCCCAGTCACTTGTCTGGAGGAGGAGGACAAGCAATTGTCGCCTCATTGCACACATTCCATAGGAACTGAATGGAGAGGGAGCAATGTCGCCCCCCGTGAGTCGAGCCCATTACACTTGCACCAAGGTCAACAACGCAGAGTCGCAAACGCAAGTGAAGGGATGAACGAGGAGAGTCAGATCGGTGTGCTCAGAGGCAAATTTTGCTTTGAAAAAAAAAAAAAAAAAAAAAAAAAAAAAAACCCAATGAAAGTTGGGATAAAACCAAGGTAGTATCTACATATTGCAATGATGAATTATCCTTCCACCGAAGCACAAGCAGTTTATAGTTAACAGTTCGAAATGAACTTTTAAAACAAAATGACTTCCTTTACACCTTTCTAAATATGAAAACCTTGAAAATTGTAAATCTTCAGACATGTTTAGTTTGAGACAATAAAACATTTTCTTAAACGTTTTTTTTTTTTTTTCATTGTGCAAATAGTGACGGATTTTTGATAGGAACTATATGGGCAGTGGCCCAGGGCGGTATTAGAAAGGGATGGGTCACCCAAAAACTAGAAAATAAAATTAATCTCATCCATCAGTTGTTCCCTGAACAGCTTTGCTAATACTTATATGGATGTGTAGTGGAATAAGTTACCCTTAGTTGCTGCTGAATACTGGGAGACTACACTACCTGCTTACTGCTGCAATAATAATAATAATAATAATAATAATAATAATAATAATAATAATAATAATAATAATAATAATAAATCAAATTAAGTTAAATTTAAAAAAAGAGAAAGAAAAAAATCAGATTATTGGTTGGATTTTAATTCCTTGGAGAGCGGCAGAAGGAGGAGCTTGCCCAAGGCACCGTTCCTGCAAGAATCACCACTGCGTGCATATTTATATTTCAAGCTTCCAAAGTTAAGTATTGTGATTAATCATAATTAATTACAGCACTAGACTGTGATTAAACAGATTACAGTTTTTTTAATCGATTGACAACACTAGTTTTAATATGCAATTAATTAAAATGATGTTGTACAGTTTTGACAATAGAACAATTTCTTGGTTGGGATAACTCCCCTGCTTTTCAGAGTCCTATGTTGCCAGTGGGTTCTTGATCGAGCACATCAGGTCTTCAGTGTAACACTAAAGGCATCACTACCTTGGAATCCATAAGAGCATGCAGGCACCCATAGCTGTTTTATTGGCATATAGGTGCTGGAACAGATAACGACTGGAGACCTTTGGGATTTTCACAATATAAACAGGAAAACAGCCCAGTTCATTCATGTGGGTCAACTATGGTTGTGACTTTCTCCTATTGCACTGTGAAATGCCCTTGGGCAAGGCAGTTCCTCCCAACTTTCCAAGGAATCAGTGTTTTAGTGAATGTGGCTCTAGTGTGTAGTGTGTTGAATGGTCAGTTTGACTAGAAAAACACCGTCTAAATTCACTCCATTTTCCACTTATGTCCTCTTGATTTTCCTTCGCAAAGTCTTGGGCTTATAATGGCACTTGCCATTTACATACAGTGCTCAGCATTAGTGAGTACACTCCACCAAATTAGTCAGAAAACCTTTAGTTTCCCTTCAAAATCCATGTTTTCTGTGGGGAATTACACTGTAAAATGCTCCCACAAATGTGCGCCATTGAATGCTAACAAGATGTGTTCACTTTCAGATACAAAAAAGTCATTTCCTTGACAAATTCACTCAAGCCCATGTTGCAAAAATGACAACAACCCACTAAAAATCTTAGGAGAAAAGCAAAACTAAGACTATAAAATTCTAATTAAGAAGAATTCAACCACATGTGAGTCTAATTATTCAGTTCAGAGGTGTCCAGCTGACAGGTGACTATAAAAGGGCTTTATGTAACAAAGAAAGCCCCTTCTCATTTCCGCAATGGCACTGCATGGAAGAGAAATGTTACAAAACCTAATAAGGAAGTAGCATGAATTTGTATTCCACCCTTCACTAGACAGCTCTATATAAAACCCAGTGCAACAGGTTGACTTCAGAAGTCACCTAATTAGTAAATAGAATTAACAACCTCCATATTTACACGTGTTGTTTGGGAAGGATTTCCATTGAAATACATACAAGTTTGTGGCTGTAACATATTGGAAAAGTGACAGAAACACTTGACAATAAAGACTTGATAATATATGATATTTGCTGGTTTGGAATAACTCCATGTTTTTTTAAACCTTTAAATCTCTTTGCAATAAACCAGAGATCTGCAACCTGCGGCTCCAGAGCTGGAAGAGGCTCTTTGGACCTTCCGCAGTGGCCCTTAACTCTGGCTTAAAATGATAAACTAATTTTTTAAATACAAATTTAATAGATGCTGGTTTTACCCAAGTTTTTTTCATGTGATAAATTGATTTTCCACGACAGAATGATACTAAAAATACCAGCAAAATTGTTTTAGATCCATTTTTTTGTCATTAAGTTGGAAACTATGTGCTTTTTTTCATTTTCCATAAATTTCAACATCCCATACAAGGAAACATATACATTCTGTTTTCTGTAAAAGTTTTGTTTTTCTTTACTTTAAAACCTAATGACAGAAAATGTGGTTCTTTAAAAATGACAACAAATTTCCTGAAGTAGATATTTATCAAAAATTATAAGTTGCTTTTTTTAAAAGGTCGTGTCACATTTGCTGTAAACAAGCCTAATATAGCTGGACTGAGGGTAAACATGGCTCTTTGCAGACTTCTGCACTAGACAGTTATTGACTTAATAGTTTATGTTTATGTAAAACAAAGTTGTTTTCTCAGTGGTTCTGTCTGATGGATTTTTGTCTTTTTAATTGCTTGTTTATGTTTCACTTAGAGCAGTTATTCCAACAGACTGACCTTATTGTCTTCCATTCTTGGACTTGTTTCAAGATGGCAGGAATCTGGTTCGGAACCGGGCCGGCTCTGAGAAGCCATTTGGTCAACTCCCTTGTGGGATCTGGGGCCATTCAGAGAATTTTCTACCGCATTTAGGACACTGACTACCGATGAATACCCCACACAACCCCAATTTAATATTTACCTTTTAACCAAATCCAGATTTAGTATCAATTTACTTCCTCCTGGTAAAGAAATCTGAACTTGTGAAGACGTAAAGTTTCTAAAAGTTTGCTTTGTGGTGATTTGTTCACATCTCTAAGATTGCAGTTTGAGATATTTTGAGCTTCTGATTACAGCCTGCTGTGAGCCCTGCTGTCATTTCCTCCTCCCTAACACAACATCCAAACCTTCTGTGAAATGCAGAGGCTACATGCAGCAGCAAGCTTTAACAAACCCCTCTGCAACTGTCTTCCAGCCTGCCTGCTTGCATCTGTCTGTCTGCCTCTGTGTTTCATCTGTCTGTCTATTTTTGTTCGCTCATCCATTTGCCATTCCCACTGCCCGCCTTACTGTCTATTTGTCCGTCTGTGTGTGATGTGAACTCATCCCTGTGTTATTATCATTGTTATCTGTGACACACACACACACGCATGCACACACACACACACACACACGGTGTGTAAGTAGCTGTGGGTTTGCAGACTGAGCTCAGTAAGTGAATTAAGCTGATCTGGACTGTGCTAAAGCTGACTCTGCTGACTTAGTGAGCACCAGTGGCAGCTGCTCGGGTATTTGTCAGATGGGGCTCTACTGCTTTTAATAATTTAGTAATAATTTTAATGGTGTGCATAAAATGTCAGGCATCTAAAAACACAGCTTTATCTGTAAGTATTTCATCATTATTTTGTTCTAATGTGAAATAATGAAAAAAAAAAAACTTACATAAAGTACAAGGTTTATTTATGTTTTGTGTTTCTCAATTTTACTGACTTTTTTTTTTCCACAAAAATCTTGGAATTATTTTTTTCCTTTATTGTTTAATTCTGTGTCCTTGTAAAAATAAAATAAAAATTTAAACAGATTTTTTTGAAAATAACATCTTACTTTCTTTTACATAAGAACAGATTCAGAAGCTTTTCTATATCTAAATTTGGTAATTTAGTCAGGATTTTTTTGAACTCTTAAAGAAATTTGCTCCTCTTAATTTACCGCTAACCTTTTGCCACGTTACAGCAGGACACAAACAACATCACCTTGTCAGGAGTCAAAGCCATCATAGTTTTACATCCTATCTATCAGGATCTTGGAAATGAAGCACATAAAGGCCTTGAGGCATTAGAAATTGAGAAATAAACCAGATATGGAATTCATCCTCATAATTTTTCTCAGCTGATTGCCACAAAAATATATTTGTATTAGGAAACTTTATGAATGCCTAAAGTGGCATTAAAACATAGAAAATAATGTTTAAATATATTTTCCTCAAATATTATCATCAGTGACGCTCCCAGAAAATTTCTATACGGGTGGCCAGACCTCGCCAGTAAAGATTTGAAGGTAGCACAGGCACAGCCACTGATTACCATTACAAATTTATGACCAATTACAGTGAAGTTCCTGTTTTTTATCTTTAAAAAATGGAGAAAAAAAAAACAACAAAAACATGATTATTAGCAATGCATGCAATCTATATAAAAGCATGCAAAACAAACCTTACGCTGATGCTTACATGTAGCTTACATTACATTACATTCCAGTTTAATAATCATGTATTAAATGCTAATTTATGAAACAGTATTGGTAAAATAATATTTTGTTTCTTTTGTTAAATGTATGTTCATCTATCTATCTAGCTAGCCAGCTAGCTAGCTCGCCAGCCAGTGTCGGCGTGTTGAGGTCATACCCTGGATATGGCAGCTTCAACCTATAAACACCAGTGGGTATGAGCCCCATGTCTTAGATTTACTGCAAACTCCCTCAACCCATCTGATGGAACGGATAAAGACAAGTACCAGGAAGTCACCAGGGGAAACTGGTGCATTCATGGCTGATTTTGACATGAGAATGGTAAATGGACTGTATTTAATGCAGTGCTAATGCTCAGTGAAGGCCTCAGAGTGTGTTCTGTGTGAGACTAAGTGATCAATATTTTTGGAAGTAACTAATATAAAGACAGAAGTGTCAATAGCAAAAAAAAAAAAGAGATAGCTACTGGTGACGCGCATAAATAGAACAGACAATGATGTCCACAATGGACTGAAAAAGGTATACGCTCAACTTAAAGACAGACTTTTCTTGTCACACCTCCTATGTTTTGTTAGAAAAATGCATGTAGCTTTCATTTTCCTACAAACAATACGATATTTGGTTGTTCCACAGCGCCTGAAGGAGCTAAAGCAGAGGGAGTTTTACAGAGCGCTGGCCTGCAGGAGGCAGAGGAGGCGCAGGGAGGAGAAAAGAGAGGAGAGATCACTCAGGAGAGTTCATCAGCGTGACGCGAGGACTACGCGAGAGTGGTGAGCGACATCCTTTACTTCTTTTGTTTACAGTTTAATCCATTTGTTGTTCTTGTGGTGCGCAGCTGTCTCCCACCACGGCGGATGTTGGCACGCTTTTTGAATATTTTATGCAACTTACGTAAAAACGTTGCCTCATTGTGAAGAAAATCCTTTTTCTTTAGAACTCTGAGTTAATGTTCTTTTATATTGCCATATATTTAATGTAAGAGACTGCCTGTAATAACAAATCTGCTGAAGCTAATCACCTGACCGTGCAGCTCTCACTGCATTCACTCATTACATCAGGCTGACATTTATGGTTTCCCTGCATTTTCTCGGCTTTAATCAGAGCCCTTTCAATGTAGCTTTCCGTGAGAAGAAAAAAAAAATTCTGATATGTATTCAGCATGAAACAGCAGGCAGAGAAGGTTAGGGGAACATTTATTCAACATATGTATGAGTAGGTGGAGCCCAAAAAGCAGAAGTAAAAGGTTTGTAATTGTTGAAATTTGGAAAACAGACTTGATAAAAAAAGATGTTTTGTATCTAACTGGGTTGCATTTAGGCTGTTAAGCAGCTGGAGTTCCCTTAATTTACTGCTAACATTTTGACATGTCACAGCAGGACACAGACAGGTCACAACAACACCACCAATAATGGCGTCGTGCTCTTCAGGAGGCAAAACCATCAGACTTTTACATTCTCACTATCAGGATCTTGAAAACAAAGCTCTGAAAAGGAGTTCAGGCGCTGTAAATTGTTTTAAAATAAACCAAATAGGCACTTAGATGGAGTTTAATCTCATAACCATTCTTAGCTGCTTGCTACAAAAAAAAAAAAAACGTGGTGATAGGAAAGGTTAGGGATATCTTCATGTTACAAATTGACAATCAAATTACAGCAAATTTCTTCTTTTTATATTTAAAAACTAACAAAAACATCAAATGATTTCTGCATATTACCAATGCATTATGACTTATGTGGTAACATAAAAAGAGCACAAGCATGCAAAACAATAAAAATTAAATGCAATAAAATGTTTAATTTACAGACCCATTCAATAAATTTGAAAATGATTGAAAAGTCCATTTATTCCAGGAGCTTTATCACTAAGTGAAACACGTTACATAGAATAATTACACACAGATGGATGTTTAAAATATTATTCCTGTTAGTTATGATGATTTTTCACTTACAGCTAATGTCATTTAAAATTAGAATATTACATTAGACCAATAAAAAAGGTACTTTTAATCTGACAAATTAGCTTCATTGGAATGCATATTCTAATTGAATAAGACTGTATATTGTTTCTGAATTTGATTCGTTTTAAGCACATTTTCCCTATATTTTATCCATAAATTTACAGAATGGCAACTGTTAATTGACATGTTCTTCATCTAAAGTGTTTTTAAGACTGTTAACTTTTGATGCCTAAAAGATAAACTGCCCGGCGCTGGAAAAAAGCCCCCACCTGGATTTAACTAAGGTCTGGGCCTCCTTTTGGATAATTGCTGCATGGGCGATTATCTTTCAGCTGACAAATTATTTAACCCCAACTGACGCAATAAGTAGCTTCTAATTTTTTAAACAACCATGTTAAATGACATTTCCCGTGGCTTTGGAAGAGATGCTATACTGTTTAAGAAGGGTCAAATAATTGGCATTAAGCAGAGGAAACACCAAAGAGGTGCAGAGACGACTAAAAATTGGGTTTGAATCTGTCCATTATTAGAAACTGGAACGATAGAGGACCATCGTTATTAAGGAGGAAAAAAGTCCCGCATTTCCACGTGCATGAAGGGAACTCAAGGGAATGGGCCTGAACAGTTGTATAGCCATAAGAAAACCATTAATCAGTGACGCTAACTGAAGAAAAAGGCTTCAGTTTTCTCGGGGGCATGAAGATTGGACTCTGGATTGATGGAAGAAGATCGTGTGATCTGATGAGTCCAGATTTACCCTCCTCTAGTGAAATGGGCGCATCAGTATAAGAAGAGAGGCAGATGAATTGATGTACCCATCATGCCCAGTAACTACTGTACCAGCCTGTGAGGTCAGCGCTATGACCTGGGAGGCAGCAGTTGGTCATGGCCAGGTTCTGCAACATGATGAGGTCAGCTGACTACCTGAATATACTGAAAGACCAGGTTATTCCATGTGGCTTGTTTTTCTTTCCTGATGGCACAGCCATAATCCAAGGTGACAGCTATGATTTCATGCGAAATTTGAGCGAACTTTTAAAACGTCACAAAAGAGAGAGAGAAAAAGAAAACGCGAATCAGGTGTGTTTCCATCTACTGGTTTGGAGCGAATCAACTAGGCTACGGAAGCATAATTTCATCAGATGTTGACGCTACGCATAGCTGTAATAAACAGGAAGCAGAGGTTGCTAATTAGCATGGAACACACATCTTATGAAAATGAAGAGAGTCCTCCCCTCCAAGCTGGAGGTTTGGACTTAGAAAGGCACAGACCCTGGGCTCAAATTGTGAAGAAGTGGTTTGGGAGCATGAGACATCATCTTCACAAATGGACTGGCCTCCACAAAGTTCGGACCTTAAACCCCATTGAGAATTTCTGGAATAAGCCAGGCGACACGTAAAAGTTAAAGCCTTCAGAAAAGTATCTCAAAGGTTCATTAAGCATGCACACACATCCTGCTGCTGCAGTGTGACTGTTTTTTTCCAGGATCAATACTGATATGCAATTCTGGGGGAGTAGTGATTGCTTGATTTTGTATGTCAGCACATAAATACTGTGTAACATTATAACATTACGAGGCTTAAATCCCCCCCCAAAAAAACAACAACCCAGCTTTCATGACTGCTTAATCTCTCCACCTCCACAGATGCTGAAAGCCAAACTCCACACTTCATTTCATTCTTTTAATTAAAATTTCCACAAAGGTTAGCTGGTCTTGTTAATGTATTCAAATGCAAGAACTAATATTTAAAGTGAGTGGCTGGGTCAAAATGTTGTGTCTGCAAACAAAATATCAATTACTCCTGGTTTATTAATCAAAGAGAAAACTGAACTGTCAAGGCTTTCAAACTGGGACATGAGTAAAATGAAATGCTGGAAATATGAGCACAGATAAGGGTAGATACCAAAAACACTATCTCCAGACCTGTGAGACCTGAAGAGTAAATATCTTCCTTGGTAATCTGATTTGGCTCTTGTTCTTGCAGGGGAAATTAAGGGGGTGGTTACTTGAAAAACTTCATGCTGTTTATCGAGTAATAACAGCAAACTGTGTCCCACAGTCATATGATGGTAAAGATTTTCCTCTTTAATTATGTTTTAGAACATTATTAGTTAGACACTCATTCAAGCTGCAGTATGTAACTTTTACTATTGCATCTGCAGAAATGCACCGCTCCCAACCAAAAAACAACCAATCAGAGCCAGGAGGAGGGTCTTAGCGCTGTCAATCACCCTCATGTACATGCTGCTAAAGTGGAGAAACAGCTTACTGTCCCAGGAAAACTGTTTATCCACCGTCATTGGTGGCCATGCTAACTAGCTGTAGCACTAGCAACAGGCTATGTTGTTATGATCCAGTTCTAGCGTAGCAGAGAGCAAGGGGGAGTGTGTGAGCAGCGCCTACACAACAGCACTAAGACCCTCCTCCTGGCTCTGATTGGTTGTTTCTGACTGAGTGGTGTATTTCTGCAGTTAGTACTGGGAGCACTGGGAGAAGGCAGAGGAGCTTGATTTTTTTTCACAGATTATCTGTCTCATATTATACTGTGATGACATAATGATACTTTTTAACAAATATGTAAAAAACATATTTTCATAAAAGTTACATACTGCAGCTTTAAGGAGAAAATGTGAACTATATTTGTTTTGTTGCACACAAATACAATTTTTAATAACTTATTCTCTAAAATCTGTTAAAAATATGTTAATAAATCAATTAGGGATTTAAGAAATAGCTCATATTTATAAAAATTAAACATGCAACACAATTAAAACCAAATATGGAGGTATGCAAATAACCCATGCACACTCAAAATGCTAAAACAGCAAAGCTACTGCTTATACATATAAAAAAATATATTAATTAGATGCAATAATCAGAAATAAGATGAACTACCAAAACATGCATATGGATTGAGAGATTTTATAGTCAAACAGCCTAAATTATAAACTCACCTTTCAGAAAGCTACATCATAAACTCTGATTTATGCGTGTGCTTTTATGTCTGACGCGTAAGGACATATCTGAACGTGCATGTTTTTTTTTGCTGAAAACATGTTATGAGCACAGGTTGTCTGGCCTGCTTCCAAGAGCAGATTTGCAGCGAATACGGTGTCACATGTGAGCACGATCTGAGCTCAGAGTTGCAAGTCACAACCCAAACACGCCCACACCATGAGAGCGTTGATCTGTGCCAGGAAGCAGTCCCTGCAGACGCCTTCAAAACACTCCCAGCTCTTTAATCTATGCATGAAAGTTTTCTGCACAGGAATATGAGATGTAAATAAAAACTTGTAATAATTTGAAATTATATCATGTTTATAGTTGGTTCAAAAAATAAAACCAAATATGTTGTTGTTAAATAATATGCTCTCATTTTTCATTTTCGGCTGTGTATTAAAAAAGCGGTTTATCTTTGAGTTGCATCACCTGTTAGTGTGTGAGAGCTGGAGCGACCAACTGCTGCTTTAAAGTGATGTTTTTACCGGTATTACTCCTTATGTAGAATGTCAAATGTGTTCAATGATAACTTTCAGTTCAATTCGTCAGCTTTAACTGTGGAGGGATGTTGTTATCACACATGTAGTTTGGGGTGAAAAGTCTCTCAGAAAAAAAACATAAGAAAAAATAAAAATGAGTTGGTTACTCATTCCTGTATGGTAATAAACTAAACGCCTTTGCCTGTCTTCCATCTGTATCATCGAGAACAGCGGTCTGCAACCTGCGGCTCTGGAGCCACTAGTGGCTCTTTGGACCTTCCACTGTGGCTCTTAATCACATTGGCTAAAAATTAAAGAAAAAAAACAGCTCATGTTTTTAAATTTAGATGTAACAAACACAGGTTTTTAACAGTTTTTACGTTTATTCCTACAATATTTGCATTGATTTTCCATAAAGGACAGCACTAAAAGTACTAGTAATATGTTTTTAGATCTGTTTTTCTTGTCATTAGGTTGGAATGAGAACTTTTCTTTTTATGTCATTTTCTGTCCCACAGAAAAAGATCCATCCTCTTTTTGCTACATTTTATGTTTGTCTTTATTTTAAACATTTTTTTTTTAAAAAAATGGTAACAAATTTCCTATATTAGATATTTATCTAAAATTATGAGTTGTCTTTTTTCAAAAGGTTGTGTGACATTTGAGGCTCTAAATGAGTTTAATTTGGCTGGGCTGAGAGTAAAAATGGCTCTTTGGGTTGCAAGGGTTGCAGATCCCTGGTCGAGAACAACTCCTCAACACAAAGGCATCACAGAGTCCATGTAAAGGTCGTACCATGCGAAAAACACGCCACTCTGTGCTGGTTTCTTAGATTCCATTGTTTTAGTCATGTTTTTCCAAGTCTGTTCTAATGAGTAACAGCATTTTGATGACAATGATGAAATCTTTGTTTTGAACATATAAAAAATAAATGTTAGCAGAAAAAATAAAAATAAAAATATGAATAATAAACAGACATATAAATAGCATTTTCATATATTCAGTTAAAAAAGGAGCCAATTCTACCTCCAACCGACTCATCCAAAATATACATTGTACATTTCAGACTAGATTGTAGAATCCAAATACTTCCAAAATGCATCTATACAATCAGGGACTGGGACGATAGTCCGAGCCAGGAATCTGATACCATCCCATACCAGGCAACCACCAGCGAATTAATGCAAACCACCAAGACTGAGTTAAAGTGCCCCCACTTTAAATGCACTCTGTCTGAATGCATCATCAACTGAACACCTACAAAATCAATGTTTCCGCTGTGGTGCAATATTATGTACTCAAGTCACATAAACTGAATGAAATTATGTTCCCATATATTATGTTTTGTATAACCCTTTTTAAACTCACTAGGAATATGACAATCATAGAATCGTACAACAAATGAAAGTTACATATGTTGGTGCCCTGCAGATGTGTCTGTTTATTCTCTATAACAGTTTTTTTTTTTTACATTAAACATTTAACATTAATATTAAAACATTTTTGCTTTTTCACTCAGTACTTCTGGTTGAATGTCTGTGAAGTTAATTTTATACAGATCGTCATAAGTGAGGCACAAAGTAATCTAAAAGCAGGGACTGCAGGTGTGTTTTGTGTTCTTGTGCCTGAAGGTTCCCGCTTTGACAGCTGGAGGTCTTGACTGTACTGGTGCTGTTTTCTTCACTAACTTTGGAAAGAAACATCCAAACTCCACCCATTATCTTCCATCTATTCAAATTCACTGACTGACTGTTTTTATGCATTGGCTAAATTCATATAATAACAAATATTTTCTGAATCTCAACAGGATTTTGTCTGGCAAAGGTTAAGTACAATAATATAACAAGGATTTCAATATTTATATGATTTATTAGTGGAGTTTATGAAGGGAACACTAAATCTGAATTCCTGGACATTTTAGCACAAAACAATATTTTTTTTCCAGATCTTGTTCGCTAACCATATTTTAAATCTTGCAATTAAAACATTTGTTTTATTAGGTCAGTTTTGGCCTCCTTAGTTCCTCAAAGTGGAACTAACCTCCTTATTAAGCTGGTTATGCTGAATGGGCTATGCTAGCATTTTCACTCTTGGCACCTGTTGTTTAGTCTTACCTGCTCTCTGACAAAAAAAACGTTAATTTAATGCTCTTTGCTGCATCAGCGGCCAGTGCTTTTTTTGTTGTTAGCCTCCCCTTCTATGCCACTCCTTTCCTTTTTAACTGTCACTCTTGTTCCATTTTAAATCGTCGAGAAGGGGTCCGGCGTGCAACCCAGTGTGCATCTCCCTGCACTGCTGTGAGAGACCGCATCAGAAAATGAAAGGAAGAGGTGTGTCTGTCTTTTCCATATTGCAACTGCAGTTTGTGCGAGTTTCAGCCAGACAGCTACCTGAGTGAGCCGCACAAATGGAGTTGACTGTTTTAAAAAAAAATTTTTTAATTAACTACGACTTGAATCAAACCTTTGGTCCTGCCTCTTAGCAATCGCTGATCAGGCCCGGCCACCGGGGAGCATCCCGGAGCTCCCGATGCCCAGTCCGCCCCTGTATGCCGTTAATTTCAGCATCTACACTACCTACAAACAGCTTCCTGTAAGATAGCCAGCTACATTGATCTTAAGCAAAACAGCCAAAACAACAATCTATTGTTTATGATTCATAATAGATACACAACATATCCCCTGCATCAATTAATGTACAGTACAGTTACTAAATCACCCAAGAACATACCATAAGATTCCAACCGTGTGCTTAAAACTCTGTTACATCTATTTAATTTTGCAAGTTATTTTTCTGATTATATATATATATATATATATATATATATATATATATATATATATATATATATATATATATATATATATATATATATATATATGATTAATTTATGCTCACACAGTGTTTCAAGTCCCCATTGATGCTGTTCCATAGATTCACTCCACAGACCACCATACACATTCTCCTCATTGTTATACACGCTTTTATATTTATCTCTCACTTTAACTCATAAACTCCCTTTTTTTCTGTATGTAGCCCTGATTTATAGCAAAAATAGTCCTTTAAACTGGACTGTATTTGTTTCAAGAAGCTTTGTCCTTAAAGCCTTTTATATATCTCACACGATCTACAGTGAATTCACTAGCAGGCAATTAAAGACTTAAAGAGCTTGATTTGCTGTTTGAAAGTCAATGATCTGTTTTCACCCTCTGTTAAGTTGCATTGGTAATACCAACCTGTGGGTGCATTCCAACCCTTGTGACTGAAACAGGAACCTACTATGTGGAGAAAAGTGAGACTTTCAGCTGCTTCCAATGCCTGAACGTCTGGCTAATGTAACGGCACATCTGCAGGGAGAGAGGGTGTTAGCGCAACGATGAAGTTCAGAACCAGAGCAGAAATTTTAAAAAAATCTACCCAAATGCTGTTATTTTCATATCAATTACAACTTTTGTCACAATTGGTGATTTTCCTTGGTGGTAAATTACAGACAAAAAGACTATACAAACCTTCACCTTATGAGCACACACTGTACTTTAAAAATAAGTATCAGTACTTTCTTCTTGAGTGGCCATTGCTTTATGTGTTGATACCCAAGTATGTTGTTCCGTATTTAACATCAAAGAATTCTTTTGACACCCTTTGACACCCTTTTGCTGCCTTATGTCCACATTATTTACATAATCACACTTTTGGACATGAATATACAGTTACAGAGAAAAAGTTATAAAAATGATGATATATGCCCTTTAGAAGAAAATGTGTGTTGTAGGGCTTCATATGGATTTTCAGGAAACCTATGAAGCCTTTCTGACTAACCACACAGTGTTTAGCACACACTCATTGCATATAAATAGTCTCAACATCGGCTGTCATTCCCATTTTCAGATCAACAACAATGCCAGATGGTTTCTAGCACAAAGGGAGAAGAAAGGAGAAGCATAGATAAAGTTCTTTTCAGCTGGATTTTGGTTTTGGTCTCCTCTTGTCCTCCTTAAGTCCTCTCCTCTCAGTGTGTTCTTTCTTAACTCTATTGATTCTTTTGTCCTGTCTTCTGTACTTATTTCATTTTCCCCCTTCCTTTTTCTCTGGTTTCTTTTATTTTCTTTCACCTAAACTTTCACCTTCCATAATCACCCTGATTCAGTTTCCCATTTTGACTATCTTCCGTCTGTCTTCATCCTCTTCTTTTCTTCTCAGTGCTCCAGGTTCTGGTCCAATGTTCCGGTCCACCACGGTGGCAATCGACCCGGCAAATCAGCCCCAACCAAATGTTGAGCGGAACTGGGAAGCTTTCCACCCGAGCGGCGCCGAGCGGCCAACAAGTAAGAGCTCTTATCCGCTTAAAAGGCATGTGCTGAGCTGCTTAAATAGTTTATGAGAGAGTGTTTGGTTTTGGTGATGAGGGTATCACTCTTGATTCTGAGGGATTAACCAGCGTGTGGTCTGCTGAATTATGTCTGTTGACAGCAGCAATGAAATGGGAGAGAAATGAACACGAGGAAGCAGGGCAATGCAATTCAACAAGAAAACTGTGGCCTGGGCAATTATACAGCAAATGAAATAATGCTGCGGGGATTCAGAAAGAGCAGCAACGTTAAAGCTCCTCAAACCAGAAATAGTTCAATTCAGCAGGAGAAAACGCATCAGAAAGAATTTGCTGAGTAAATTAGCACAAACATTTGTATTACTGACCATTTGAAAAGCATCTCGGCAAAGCTAGAAATTTTAACATAAAGAGTCACTGTACCGTTCATTTAGTTCTAAACTGTTCCCCTAGTTTCGGACTGTATTTAAATAAAGTTATTTAGTTGAAGTTTTTTTGGGAAAAATAAAGAATTTAGACTGTCTAAATTCAAAAAACCCACTTATATGGCCTTAGAGAATATCTCAGTCATTTATAATATTGGCCATATCTGACTAGGACAGGGTGGAAATTATATTTTAATACAGTTCAGCCTTCCATGACTTGAGTTATACTGCAATATGAAGGATTACCATTTTAGAGATAACCTTGTCATCCTGTCTTATTGCTGCATGTAATTTAAGGCTTTTCAAGGGTTTCTTATATGTTTATAGTTCAACTTTCTTACATTAAAGATACCACAAACATATCCTTGTTTAATGGCTATCAAGTCAATGAAGAAAATGATTTAAATGATAAATAGATAAAGGCCATAATGTCCCAGTCACACTCTCATTATGATCATTAGTTGCCCCTGGGTAATGAAGCTTTAGGGTCTTATGTCATTTATGTACAAATATTATGGCAAATCACTACTTCTGAATCATTCCAGATATATAGTTCCTTACAAAAGTATTCTTAATCCTTGAATTTTTTTTTTTTTTTTTTTTTTTTACATTTTGTCACCTTAAAACCATGAGAGGCCAACACAAAGTAGTACATAATTGAGAAGCAAAAAATCTTACCAATAAGAATCTAAGAGTGTATTCACACCAGCCTTGTTTTATCCGCTTTAATCAAACTCTAGTCCGTTTGCCTACAAAAGTCTGGTTTATTTGGGTTATTTCATTTGTCTTATTTGGGGAGGCGTGACTGTGCAATCAAACTCAGATGAGGACCAAAAAAGCAAACTCTGGTCAGCCTAAAAACCTAGGTCTCAGTTCGGTTGAAGTGAACTCTTGTGCAGTTTGAATGCGTGTGTGAATACCCAACAACAGGAAGCGGACTACAGCACAGGGGATTCTGGGTAAATAGGACCAAAACAAACACGTGTCCAGCGCTAGCGGGAGAAGAGGCTCTTAGTGCTCAAAGGGTTTGGTTCGTTTGACACAGCGCAGTGAGAAAGCGAAGCACATGTAATAAATGTGATAAATGTTGCAATTTTGGTCCCCAATCAAACCGAGTCTACCAGAATATCAGGTGTGAAAGCACCCTTAAAAGAGTGGTATACATTTGTACTAGGACTCTGAAGTGTATAAAAGTGGTGTCTAAAAACATGATGCCTCTGTGAGATGATTCAAGTGAAGACTCTGATACACAGACGTACGTACCTGGAAAAAAAAGAGGATTTTATTACAGACAAGTCCATTTTTACAGACCAGTGCACTCGATCTGGGGAAAATCAAAGCCAATAAAATAGTTTCCCAAAAAACCTATGTCACTGTCACCGGGTGTCTTTATAGGGTACAGAAAACAGACACACAGCTTCACATATTTGGCTTCATTACTCTAAATATACGGGCTTCGCTTTACTCAGCGCTGTCTTGTCTCTGCAGGGACACACTCTCCATATGTGGCACCTGGAGCTCAAGCTTCCATACCTTTCCTTCTGGGTTCAAGCATAAAAGCTTTTATCTTAGATATGTTACAACAAACCTGGTGGCAAAAATAGCACTTGACATTACACTATAATCATCAAGCCCACAGTAGCACATGGAGGATGAAACATCATCCTGTGGGCATGCTTTTCTTCAGGAGAGACAGGAAAGCTGGTCAGAGTGGGGCGGAGCTTGACCTCCCAGCAGGATAAATACCCTAAAAAAAGCTGCTAGAAGCTAGTACAAACATAACGCAAAATAAGTTCCAACTGTATTTTCTCTTTTAGCCACAAAACTGTGAAGTTAGGTCCATAATTAAGATATATTCACACATAAGTCGGTTAATCTGTGAGGAATTGTTGGACTGAATTACTTTCTGTCATCTTTCTGTCTGAATTTCTTCTGAAACAGGAGTTGAAATCTGATACCTTCAGTCCATCTCAAGTGGATTTGTGTGCAAAATGGCTACATTTTAAAAGCTAAGAAAGCATAACACAGACTTCAGAGAAACAATCAACTGTCATCCTCTCTGATCTGAAAAATATTACACCCCCTCATTCGGTAAAGGTTTCTCATTATAAAGTCAAAGCCATCGGAAAAGTTGGACAGCTCTTTTCAAACTCAGCTGTCTCTCTGAGTGCTAAATGCATTTGGATTTTCACAATAGGGAGAGAGAAATGTCTTTTTCAGGCTCTCCTTCTTTAAACACCTAAATATTTTATAAACTGTGTTTCCCAGCATAAGAAGGCGGCACATTACAGATAACTTTTAAAGCTGTGGGTTAATTTCAAAACCTTTGCTCAGGAATATCTGTCTGAATCATTTAACAAACCTGTTTGCAGATCAATGCATGTCTGGGAGCTTGCTGTGCACTAAAATAGGTCTAGAAAATTAATATTAGGATGTTTTCACACCTGATAGTCCAGTAGACTCAGTTAGATTGGGGAACCAAATTGCAACATTTGTGACATCTTCAGCTGGTGTGGTTTGCATTCACATTGCACTGTGTCAAACGAACCAAACCCTTTGAGCAACCTGTTTACCCCCTCACATGTGGTGGCACTGCACCAAGAACCACTGAAGGAAATGACACAAAAACCTCTGAAGGCACTGAGCGCAACTTCCTTCTTCACAAATGTAAACAGAAATGGAGCGGCATCAGATTTGAATGGTTGTAGGATTTCTCTTTTATCTTTGGCAAAAGATCACAAGCCATTTCTCCTGATAGTGCAAGACACGCATGTTTATTTTGATTGTATTTACCCAGAATGCCCTGCGGTATTGTCCGCTTCCTACTTTTGGAGTGGTCTCTGATCTGCTTGGCATTCACAAATGCATTCAAACTGCGCCAGAGTTCACTTCAACCGAACTGAGACCTAGGTTTGTAGGCAGACAAGAGTTCATTTTTTGGTCCACATCAGATTTCAATAGCGTATTCACACCTCCCCAAACGAACCAGACTTTCTAGGCAAACAAATCAGAGCTAGTGTGAATGCACTTTACCTGGTTGGAATAAAACCTTTAATGTTCTATATGTTCTCTAAGCTTAATATTATGCTTTATGTAGGTCTCCAAATCTAGGCTTGCTTTGTTTGGGATGATTTGTCCTCTTGCACCAATGAGCTAATCAAAACCGTGACTTTCAAATGAAAGGAAAGTGGTCAGGGTGCTCAGGAATAACCCAAGAACAACCAAGGCTCAAGCCTATCTTAAACCTAAACTCAATCACTGTCCATGATGAAGTGAGAAAATCAAGATCAACTGAGAGGTGTCAACTGAGAAGCAAGCCTTGTTTTAAAATCAACACCTTCAAATTGATCCTTAAGAACTCTGAATGACAATCATTCAATGTCAATGAGTCGATGTCATCGATGTCAATCAAATATGATGAGTGTTTGTAAATTTATGACCAGCACTACATGTTTTTCTTCAGTCAGTCCTGCACCAATAAATCATTCAGGTGTGCAATAAGCAAGCAATAAAACAGAAAATCTTGATTGCATGTTTGGAATATTGTATAAAAATTCTTAGAAAATAAAACCCATTCTGCTTTAGAATTTTCTTCCTACTCTGTGTTTATTGCTGGGGTAGAAAAATAACCCTGTTGTGTTTTGCATGTAAATATGAGCACTGTCAGCAGTAGTAATCCTCTGTTTTCTTCTCCCATCCAGAGCCCCAGACCCAGCTGATCCAACCCTTCCTCCCCCTAGACCCTGCACTCGATTCCAGACTCCTGAGCAACACTGATTGGGCGTACAGCCAAACAGATGCAAACAACACTTCAGCTGCTGCTGATGGACCCTGCATCCTCAAAAAGACCCATCTGAACTGCAGTCACCTCAGAGCCAACCACACAATAACCCCTGATGACACAAATGTTACCGTTTCAAATCACTTCTACAAGCATTTACAGCCCAGTTGTTACATGAAAAATGCTATGACTCCTGAAGATATTCCAACAACTACCACTGGCACAAAAACCTGCGAGAACCCTAACTTGAAGACAAATGACAATAGAAGCAAGGTGATGAGCACGACTGATGCTCTGTCAACACCCAGCAGACTTCGCCCCGTGTCCTTTTCCCTGCCAAAGCGGACCTGCGTCCTCCTGCACCAATCTGCTGCTGCGGTCTTCATTCAAGCCGGACAGGGCTCAGGCTTGTCAGGGAAACAAGTAGGTGTGGCAAATCAGGAAAGAGCAAAAAACCTCGGAGAGAAAGTCGCTGACCACGGGCTGAAGTCTCCAGTGTGTTCAGATGTAGATCCCTGGGATGCTGAAATCCAGTGCAGTGTGGACAGTAAGATTGAATTCCGGCCTGCTGAGTCCACAGACACAGGGACTACAGCCCAGGTTTCTTCATGCAATCGTGATGTGATTGGAGCAGAGAACTTGACAATTAGTGGGAGTGGAGCCCAGCTCTCTTTATGTAAGGACAATAGGACCGAAGCCCAATGTGGAATTGGAGCTCATCTTTATTTAAACAGTGACAAACCAGGACAGATTTCTGACAGCGTCAGCACAGATTCAGCACAGAGAGTAAATGAGGTCCACCATCAGGAAGCAACACATCAAGAAGATGAAGATCTGCTTTGCTTTGCCACAAATTATCCTGATAAGTCTGTTTCTTGTGTCGTAAATGAGAGTCCAAAAGAATCAAGCCTGCCCTCATTAACCTGTTGCAACACATCAATGCCTGTACCTTCAGATCGTCCCAAGGAGCCTTTCTGTCAGGTTCTGAGCCGTGACGGAAGCCGGGTTCTTCTCTGGCCTACAGAGATGGTCAGCTACACCAAGACATCACCCTCCATATCCTACAGCGTCAACCCTCTACTGTACGACTTCAGAGCCCATCACAAGGCCAACAAAGGGGGCACAGAAAAGAAAGGAGGGCTAGAGGAAGGGAGGGAGAGAATAAAGCCATCTGTGATCAAACAACCCGACTGCCATGAGAGGCATGAAGATATAGAGGGAGGAAAGGAAGAGAAGATAGATGAAAGGGGAGAAGAGGCAGAGGGAGGACAGGCGGGAAATCCTGTGGAAGTTGTCGACTATTGTGATGGCGGCGACACAATCCAGGGCCGCTCCAGTTGCCATGATGAAAATGCTTTAAAATTTGTTCCCCTTTCTGCAGAATGCCACCATGCGCCAGCGCTGGGCCTTCAAAAAGCAACGAGGAGAAGGAGAAGGAGGAGGGCAGGGACAGGGAGGGGAATGAGGAGGAGGGGGAGAAAGAAAAGAAGAGGAAAGGCGGATAAAAAAGACTCAGAAAAGGGAAAGATAATGAGTCCCTTTTCTGCAAGTCAGATGTTTGAAGGGAGAGGGGAAGAGAAGCTGAAAAGAGAGGGCAACATAAAAGACGAGAAGAGAGATAAAGAGCTATTAAGTAATCTCACTGCAAATCGCCTAGTAGGAGGGAGAGAAAAGAAGGCGAGGGAAGAGGAGCGAAGGATGAGAGGAGATCAGACGATGCGAGAGAGGGCAGGTAGAAATGACGAGAAGAGGGTAGAGCTATTAAGTAATCTTCCTGTGAATCGGTGTAATCGGTGTAACCAGCTGTGTGTGCAGGTGAAGCGGGAGGCCAGCCAGCATCAATCCCACCAATCAGTCTCTGGATGGGGCCCGGGGCTCAGAAAGCTCCTCTGCAGGGGTGCAGCATGCTGCTCTGTGATTAGCCACGTCCCCAAGTCTGTTATGGAGACACCATGCTGTCCTGCAATTACACCCGACCCTGCTGAGGATGACAAACGGATGGGAGTGATCCACAAAGACACACAGGCGGGGAAGGAGGATGGGCAGGAGCAAAGGAATCCAAGGTGTGCCGAGATAAGAGGCGCCAAGGATGCCGAGGAAAACACGTGTAAGCTAGCGATTAGCGGTGTTACTTTTCCCTGTCGAGACGCAGCATGTGAGGAGGAAATGTGTCTCGTACTTAAACCTCATGGAGAAACGGCAGGAAATCCGACGATTAGCCCCATCCCCGCTCCCTCCAGAGACACAGCGTGTGGTCAAACACAAACAATACCTGCAGGACAAAGCTGTGCTATGACAGCTCAGAGCCCACACTGTTTGGAAACAGAGCTGAGAATCGGATCAGCCTGCGGGGACGTGGGGACTCAGGGAGCAGGACTGGCCGGAAAGAGGAAGGGAGGGTCGCTGGAGTCAGTGGTGCCGAAGAAAAAACGAAGACGAGGAAGGAGGCAGTTGAGGAGATTCATGAATGTTCTAATGAAAAGACGAGAAAGAGTCCAGGCCAGTTTGACCTCCAGCCTCAGTGGCGGAAGGGACTGTTGTTGTCAGGAGCTCAGATCTACAGACTGCCACTCAGTTTGTGGGACCCAACAGTCCCTGAGCCACAACTCCATCACTGAGGAGGAACCTTTTTGCTGTGGTTCTGATGATCTACACAACCACTGCTGTTGTAACGACAGTTGCAGAGCTGCTAATGGCTGCAGTCAGTTTGACTTTGATCACTCTGAAGGCTTGACACAACTCAGTGACTGTCACACCTGTAACACCCCAACGCAGCACCATCAGGGTGCTGAGCAGTCTATCAGGGATGATAAACATAATTCTGCCGTCTGCTGTGATCATGATGCAACATTTGTCAGTGGATGTCCTGTACGTCCGGTTGACCAGATCCCTGATTGTACCTTGAACAAAACAGACCCACTAGTGTGTGCACATTCAACAGATTCCTTCACATGTAGCACCAATGACCATTGTCAGTGTGAAAACAAGCATACAGATAATAAAAACGAGCCAACAAGCAGAGATATCTGCAAAACTGATGACACATGTCATCGCAGTTGTGACTCTATTGATAAAATTGTCAGGAGCGATCACAGTGAGGAGGGCCAAACCGAAGCACAGGGCTGCATTCACGACAGAACCCCCCCCTCGGGTGTTCATCAGAGTGAAACTGATGGTGGTCAGTGCGATGGTTTCAGCAGTAATCCTGATTGTAATCCCAGCAGTAATACTGCTAATAGCACCAGAAACGAAGCAGAACATGTACACACAAGGGAGAGGCAGAGGAAGGAGGAGGAGAAAGAGGAGGAGGAGAAGCGGTTGGAGAGAACGAGAGAGGAGTGGGAGAAGGAGTGGGTGAGGAGGAAGGAGAAGGAGGAAAGGGAGAGGAGGAAGGGGATAGAGTTTGAGCATCTCTTTTCAAAGAAGAGGCAGCGCATTCCTCATCACCTCCCCCCACACTGTGTCCCCCTCCATGCTCCGCTCCTCCTCCAGCCGTCCCTCTCCTCTTCCTCTTCCTTTTCCTTCCACCACACCTTCATTCAGCACAACCTCTCCCTCCTGCCACCATCACATCTCCCCCTCTCCTCATACCCCCACCTTCTTCCCCCCTTCTGTCCTCACCTCTCTCCTCTCACTCCTGCTCCTCCACCACCACCACCTCCTCCTCCTCCCCCTCCACCTCTTCCTCCTTCATTCTACGCATCCTCCCCCATCCCGCTCCTGGACGCTCCCAGTCCTTACCCCTTAGCGGCAGCGTTTCATCCCATTCAGAGTCACCACCCTTCCCTATACCCTCCTCCTCATCCAGCAGTCCTGCCCTTACAGGTGTTACTCTAGGCTGCCATTCCCCAAGAGAAGTTCCACATCATTGCCTAAATATCACATCCACAGTGAAATTTGAATAATTTTAAGGAGAGCATAATCAGAAAACAAAGCCGATCTGTCTTCATGCAGAGAGTCTTGCAGTTCTTACACTCCAGCACTGATTCACGTCTGGGAAAAATTGAAAGAAAATAAATATATAAAAAAAATAAAAGATGGCTAATTATCCTCATCAACCGTAATCCCGCTCTAAATGAGCCTCAGGTGTGCAGCCTGTGGGATCGTGGCGGGAATACGCAGCTGGGCTCGTTTCCCTCGGCAGAAATCAGCCGACGTTCCCCCGTTTTGCATTTTAAACCAGTCATTTACTTTCAGGATGAATTTTGGTGAAAAAAGTTCAGCCAAAAGTTTGCATCCTTTTAGATTTCTTCACTCTGTGATCATAACCAGACTGTTTGTCTTGCTGGGGTTTACATTTTCTCCCTGAGAGGTTCCATTTCAGATGACTTCTGTCACCATGTCAAAGTAGGGGAGATCTTCAAATACCAGAAATATCCAGCCAGCAAAGCCTCTTCACTGTTTATGGGAGTTACAGTACCTTGTAAAAAGATTTACATCCCTTGAACTGTCACCTTTCACACTTTTTTTCACATAAACATGAACTGCCTTTTATTGAGATTAGAAAAACACAAAGTAATTGAAAAGCAGATGGAAATCAAAATTCTTTACAAAAGAAAATCTGATAATTATTTTCATTTCTATTCATCCCCCATCTGGAGATGATATTATTCACTAATCAAGTGATTTCTGAAGGGAATTGGTTGCACTAGCTCAAACAAAAGGTAGTGAAATATATATATTACACGTAAATATCGGTTATTGGCCATAACAGCAATATTGTCGGATATCAATATCAGGCCAAATTTTCATATTGGTGCATCCCTACTTTTGAGGCAGATTATTAAGGCTAAAAACTACAAATCTGGGAAAAAAAGAGCTGCATGAAAATTGTTTGGCTTGGTAATAATATGACCAACCTTCCATAACATACCTTTTACTGAGACATCTGTGCTCAAACTGCAACAGGGGTGATTTTTGTGCCAAAGTCAGATGAAGAAGAAAATGCATTTGATATTAGAGATGATATCTCTGCTTCTGCTGCAAGAGGTTTTTTAAAATTGACCACTCTGCCAGACTGCGCTGAATATGTTAAATCAGTGAAGAGCTGTACAGTTAGAAGAGTAATAGGCAGATAAAATGTGAATTCTAGCCACTAAGAAGAGAAGCAGGAAATGGAAGAGCAATTATTCAGTCTTTTATGAGAACTTACAAAAATCGTGAAAGGCAAGAGGTTTTCTGCTCCTCTGTAGGTGACAAAGGAACCAATATAAATATGAGCAACACTCTCCTGGGCTTCATTTACAAAGAAATACAGTGGCTTGAAGCAGTATTCCGACACCATAACTTGTTCTCACATTAAACTACAAACTTTAATATATTTTTCTGAGATATCATGTGATCAGCCAACACAAAGTGGATATTTGTGACGTTTTTACAAATAATGTGTGTATTTTTATTCATCCACCTTTTAATCTGACTCCCCTAAATAAAATCCAATGCCACTATTTCTCTTTGGACATTACCCAATAAATAGCGTCCACCTGTATGTAATGTGATCTTGCTATGAATGGCTGCTGCTCTGTGAAGGTGTGACAAATGTGACAAAATGTAAAAAGAAAGTTCAAGGATTATGAATATCAAAAACCTTACCTGGACCAGAACCAAGTAGCGACCTGACAGGAATAACTCTCAGGCTGGTTATGTAGTGGCATTGTAGTTTGAGATGCAGATAGATTCAGACTGGTGGTGAATCTTGCAGGAGTTTTACACGGGATGTCATAGAAACTATAAGTCAAACTACCGGTGAAAAGATAAGAAGGAAAGGTGACACAGACTTCAATTCTGAAGCATAGATAAGCACATAATTAAAGGTCTTAACTATAACATTCCAGAAACCTCATGTTTACAGCAGATCTCAGCACAGTAAAAAGGAGTGGCATTACAATTAGAACAAGTCATTACATTTCTATCAATTGTGCATACACAATAAAGCTGAGCCCATTGAGGCCTTTTATTAAATTAAAGAACTTGCCCCAGAAAAGAAGTACAGAAAAGCAAGAAATTTACTAACAAATGTATATCTATTTATAATTCTGATTATAAAGTTATGACCACAAGTTTTGACGGTGACAGCAATGTTGGATTTCCAGACTTAAGCGTTATGTTTCTTAGGTATACTAAAGAATGATTAAAACAAAGTTTCAAATATTATTTCATTTGGAAATACATACATTTACTATAAAGAGTCAATACTAGACTCTAAATGTTAGTTATCAACTTCTGGACCAAATTCTGTCTGATGGTGACCTATTCTTTGGTCACCAACATTGTCAGTTTATCGGCGTCTGTTCCTCCACCTGCTTTTTGAGGATTGACTACAGTTTCACAGTGGGGTTTAGATCCAAGGATTTTAGAGTACTAATGTTTAAATCACTTTATCACTTTGTAACACAGTATTCCATCAGGCTGGAAAGTTCATCACCAAAATGTACCTGGATTGTTGGAAGAACTTGCTCTTGGAAGACATTCTTATCCCACTGTTTATTCAAGGACGTGTCCATGAGCAGTCCACCCAACCAGTCTACATGTGTTTTGTGGACTTGGAGAAGGCATTTGACCGTGTCCCTTGGGGAGTCCTGTCGGGGGGTATTTTGGGAGTATGGGTTACAAGGCCCCTTGTTATGGGCCATTAGGTCCCTTTACAACCAGTGTCACAGCCATTGCGGGCAGTAAGTCGGACTTGTTTTCAGTGATAGTTGGACTCAACGCAGGTTGCCCTTTGTCACGATTCTGTTCATTCCCTTCATGGACAGAATTTCTAGGTGCAGCCAAGGTGCTGAGGGGATTCATTTTGGTGGCCTTGGGATTGGGTCTCTGCTTTTTGCAGATAATGTGTTTCTGTGGACTTCATCATACCATGATCCACAGCTTCACTGCAGCAGTTTTAAATGAAGTGTGAAGGCACTGGGTTGAAAATCAGCACCTCAAAGTCCAAGTTCATGGTCTTGAGCCAGAAAAGGGTCTAGTTAGGGGACAATGACCTGTCCCAACTGGAGGAGTTTAGGGATCTTGGGGTCTTGTTCATGAATGAGGGAAAAATGGGGCAGGAGATCGCTAGGCGAATTGGTGCTGCGTCTGCAGTGATCAACACTGTACTGGTGTGTCGTGGTGAAGAGAGAGATGAGCTGCAAAGTGAAGCTCTCAATTTACTACTCTACATTACCACCCTTATCTATGGCCACGAGCTCTGGGTAGGGACCAAATGAATGAGATTGTGGATACAAGTAGATGAAAGGAGTTTCCTCTGCAGGGTGTCTCTCCCTTAGAGGTAGAGTCAGAAGCTTGGTAATGCTGCAGCGGCTCAAAGTAGAGCTGCTGCTCCTCCACACTGAGAGGAGCCAGTTGAAGTGGCTCGAGCATCTGGTTAGGATGCTTCCTTGATGCCTCCCTGGTGATGTGTTCCAGGCACGTCCCAGGAGGAGATCCAAAGGAAGGCCTTTCCTTGGATAAAAAGCAACCCAAAGCACGGGCTGTGCCATGATGTGTCGCCATGGGAACGACGCTAAGCTCATGGTGCCGGTAACCTTTTATTCTAAGAACAAAGGATTTATAGTATCAATCAGAAAGTAGATCGAGCCACCAGTTTCACTTTCAGTTTCATGCATCCAGCAACCTGAAGTGAGAAAATCTTCATTGATGGAGACAAAGTGTTGCATAGTGTTGCATAAGAGGAAGAAAAGAGAGAGATAAGGGAATTTTTAAACACCTCTAAAAAGTCTTTAGCAGCCTGGCTTATCAAGTGATGAGCTAACTTAAGCAACGGCACTAAATGTGTTGGAAAGTGCTGCTGGATTGTTATTTACCCAAGACAGTGTATAATCTTATGACACTGAAATGTAGCATAGAGATTTATTCGGGTGACAGGAGCATAACAGTCAGTCTGCTAAATAGATTGACAGAGATATTTCAGCGAGATTTTCTAATATGGACACAAAGTTAGCAAATCAGTTTGTGTGGGGGGCATAAATACAGCAAATATCTGTATTAAATCTTAGAACAATTTGAATTGCCACAAAAAATTGAAGCCCCAAAGTTTGTAATACACATTTGTGACACTCCCAAAACTTTTTATGACAACTGTAGGTGGCAACACAATCCCTTTCACCTTGATTTTATTGAACCTTTTCCAAGTTGACCTATTGCTTCAAACATCAAAACGGCTGACAAACAGATTTAGCTGGCGGCTGCCAACAGCATGAACTCTATCTCTGTTGTTGTTGGAAAGCCTCTGATGTTACGGGCTTCTTTTTCTGCTGTGTATTTGCTGCTGTTACTTCCGTGTCAAAGCCTCAGGCAGAAACTGTGGAGCATGCACTGACCACCCACCCACCTCTGAGTCCAATTGAACATATCCAAGAGTAATTCATCTTTCAACCACATTATCCAGGTCTGTTAGAGGTACAAGGATAAAAGACTTTCTCTGCAGGGCAATGCGCTATCATACTTTGCTAATATGGAATAAGATATGATTGAGAGGGGTTACTTTTGCATTTATTTTTAGAAATGTGCTGCTTTCTCTTTGAAAATCAGAAGGAAAGTGTTATGAATTGAAATAGCATTGTAATTTGAAGTAACTGTAATGATCTAGTCTAACATAGTTGTTCTTTAATGTAAACCCCACATCCCAAATGCAAGAGTTGAAAGATTTAAGCAGATTTAAGGAAGGCTTTTATGGATACAGTCCATATAAATCAAAGAAATATTTTGTTTCTAATGATGGCAACTTGGTTTGTTGATCCACTGTAAATTGGGATCCGACTCAACTGAAGTCTTCAGTCTCATTCTATCCAACATAGTTGTGATGCAAATTGAAAAAATAAAATATTTACACCAGCTCACAGCTTTTAAAATACCAAAAATATGACATGACTCAAAGGCTCATTCTTTTAGTCACTGGTCAATATGGACTGGATGAGGAGCCATAGGGAGCAGGTTGCTAAAGAATGGTAAAACAATCTTTGAATAGCATTAAAGACAGGCATATATGGGCACCTAAGTCTCCATGACAACCAGCAGACATTAACTACATGCCAACCAGCTGTTTAGGAGTAATGCCAGAAAGAAAAACTATTACGCTCTACCATCACAAACATAACTGTGTGGACTTTTCTAAATGCTACTGGGACTTTAGTCATGTGTAACTAAGTTCGAGCTTTTCACCAGCAAACACTCAAGGTGAATGTGGCTGAAACTCAGGATCAAAATATAGTAACACTAGTGGTGGGACTCAAGCAAAAATTTTAATTGAGTTAATTACAGGGTCTGTAATTATTTAATCTCAATTAATCACATTTTAATCAAAACCTGTATAGCTACAAAAAAACACATTCAATTCAAAAATTGAAAATACTCCAAATTATTGAATAAATAGACATATAATCATTAAAAAAAGATATTTATTGTTTTTAATCTGTTATTTTGATTATTCAACCATCAGATTGGTCCAGTGTGCTATTATACCCATTCAGCTTTCAAGCGTTTCAGGAATCCCTGATCATTCATATAAGTTATTTGAAAAAATCCTTCTTTAGAAAGGTGGACTGTGGATGTGGACATTAGTGTTGGGGATGTCTGTGGTGCTGCAACATGTTTTGCATTGAAATGGTATTTAAGGCTTGAACAGCAAAAACTAACCCCCAGCAGACCAAGTTGTGGATGTTGCTTGTGTCAGATTTACGGGTATACCAGAAATGCACAAACAAATAAACCCATTATAAAATAGATTCCGGCTTGAACTTTTGTACGTAAAAAAAAAAAAGGAAAAAAAAAAGCAATGAATGCATTAACATTTTTAACAGGTTGAAATGTATATAATTATATAATTAATTTATCAAAATGGTCCTGGTTCTCTACCAAAGGCTCTGGGAACCTTGTTAGAGAGTGGCATTAAAAAGTCTTACACATAAGAAGAGATTTCAAATAAAAATGTGACAGATGGGTCATCATTGGGTCTTTTTTGCAGGGTAATGACCTTAGACCTATGGCCAAAACAAATATAGTTAGAAATAATTACCCAGAAACAAAATCCTATTAGCAAAAGTAACATGGGTTTTATTTTCCACCTTTAACAAATGTACTTAAATTAATGGTTGAATTTTCCTTCATTTTTTATTATGAGTGGGAGAGATGCCAATAAATTTGGCTGAGGCTTTTATTTCTCATTAAAATTACAAATTGCTTTACAGTAAAATACAATTGGGGGAAAAAACAATAAAAAAATAAGAAAGAATATCGCTTAAGACTTTTCCCTTGAGTTCCTGTTTAAACAAACCAACACAGTCAATATAAAATAAAAACCTGGGAAGCTCCTTCCACAGATGAGATGCAACAGCTTGAAAGAAACGATCCCCTCAGGATTTAAATTAGTTGCAAGAAGCTATTAATGATCTCTGGTTAGAGGACCTCAAGGTCAGAGCTTAATTGTAAGGCGTCAACGGGTCAGAAATAATCTGAGGCATTGACCGTGCAAAGCTATAACTGTTAAATGAATTCTAACAGCAGCTGGGAACGAGTGTAGAGACAATAAATCAGGAATTATGCTCGTTATCCTGGTAGCTTCAGTTTGCTTTTCTCACAAAATGGTGAGGACAGCTGGATGTAGGGAAAACCAGTTGTACCACGTTATGCTCGCTAGCTGAACCCGTGTTAATCTGCAGGATCAACAATGAACTCATGTTCTCTAAGTCATTAATACATCTGCCAAAAATATCCTGGTGTAAAAGATTAAAACTATGTAGATACGTAAAAATGTTATGTGGAGCAAGTCAGTTTTAAATGTAGAGATGAGAAAGAGGTAATACACACCATATAACTTTTGTTCCTGTATGACTTTACCTCAGTTATTTCTGCAGAATCTGGAAAGTACGGCTTGCAGTTTTACATAGTTCTGGCTAGATTCCAAATAGTTGACTTAGACTACACTGCAGACATTTTAACTTATAATATGGGAAAATGTCTTGTCCCACTGGCAGATTATTTCACTTATAACTAGAACTTTTTCAATACGATATATGAGCTTGTTTTAGGTCAGTATTAAGGAAATATTGATGTAAAACAAGATCATATATCATGTTGAAAAGTTACTTGTAAGTTAGTTTTGTCTTATTTCAAGTGTATTCAAGATATTTCCACTAGAAACTAGACCAACAATGACAATAACAATTTTGTCTAATTGTGTTTTTGCCGTTTACATTTACACAGCAGACAAATGGGACCCAAATTAAATTTTTTTTTGCCCTAAATGCAGCTCATGTCCAACGTTTTCATTTCAGTCTCATTAGCCCAATTCCAATCTTTTCACCCCCCCCAAAAAAAATCAGATTTGTGTCACTTTCATATGTGGTGCAAAATCGTATATCATATATAGTTTTCAAAGTGTCTGCAGTCTGAATGGCAATGTTGCATCTTATCCGACTTTTACGTCATTGATGTGAGACACGCACCATAATTCCAGACGTAAACAATGGCTGAAGCAAGCAGTGCCGATACTTTAGATGGATTTAATCAAGTAAAATCGATCCATAGACCGCGGTATCCATTATTACTTCTGTAAACAGAGCAAAGCTGTGTGACATCAACGTTCTTCTTCTGCGCATGCGGGCTGCTTTCGGGTTGTAAACTGTTCACACATAAGTCTAATTGTGATCGCATTTAATTAGTAGTATGAACGACCTAGCAAACAAAAAAACAACAACAACAACAACAACAAAAAAACGTATTTCAGCAAAAATCGGAATTGAACATCAAGACCGGCTGTGTGAATGTTGACTTAATCTTCGGAAAAATGTTCCGTGTTTACAAAAGTGCTGTCCATTTATATCACATTAGCTCTGCATCTCTCTGTATCCATGTCTTTTTAAGCTTTTCATCAGGAGACTAAGAAATACAAAACTTGTTCCTTTTTTGGGGGAAATTTGAACAACAAAAAACAACAACAAAAAAAGCACAGAATAGGTTTCAATACTTTGAGACTCCAACATTGCTTCGAGGTGTGTGGTGCTAAAACTGGAACAAAAACTTTTTTAACCATTCCTTTTTGGCATTTTGTGGAAACAGGCCAATGATCCAATAGGGGCTGGTGGTGCAACATTTACATCATTTACATAGTTTTACTAGAAAATAAAGTGTGTTACAGTTATCAGAATACAATGAGATAATAATCATAACTTAGTCAGATATTTGACCCCAGCTATATTGTCATTACCAAAAAATGTAGGCATCTATTGATGGTTTATACGCAATTATCCTTGTGGGGTTGTGGTGCCTATTGGGTGAGAGGCAGGGTACACCTTGGGCAGATGGCCAGTAAACCACAGAACGAACAACCACACACTCAAACCTGAGGGGAATTTAGAAAAACAAATGGTCCTATTTTTGGACTGTGGGAGGAAGCCAGAGTACCTTGAGAGAACCCATCCACACATAGGGAAACTTCATGCAGAAAGACCACAGGCTGGGATTCAAACCCAGAGCCATCTTTTTTGTTGCAGACTGACAGCAGAAAATATACTACACATCAAAGGTTCTGCATCACTTTATAGCAGCTACACCTCAGTGAATGCCAGGGTTTCCAAATACTACAATGACAGAACTCTTAAAATAACATTACAAGAGGACTTCAAATTTTTCACTTGGTATGTTTTTTCAAAAAGACAAAAAAAAAAAAAAAAAAAAAAAAAAAAAAAAAAAAGAAAAATATCTAAGCCATTTTAAAATATTCCATTACATTGCCAATAATTGTAAATCCTAAGTAAAACAATCAGAAAACAGAGCCCAGAATCTGAAGTTCTCAGAGGGAAAGTGGAACTTTCTCACCAACCTTAAAATGGACCTTAAAATCCAACTTTATTTCCACACTTTTCCGGTGTCTCTTTACATTTTCCACACACATACAGTGCTATAATGCATGCTCTAATGATCACATTCCTAAACTGCAAAGAAACACAGTGTTATTAGCTATTGCTAATAGTAGCAGTCTTGTCTGAGCACAGCAATTACAATATCATTTCCGACTAGCAGCTGGTACTTGGTTTAGTTGGATTTGGCGTCATTCCCAGATCAGTGTTCCTATTTCATGGAGAAATAAGCTGCAATTGTTCTCAGTTCACTGTAGTCTGTTTACAGCTTACACTGGAAATTATTAAAATATTCTCCATTTCACACCCAAGTTGAGTCACTTCTGTACCCCTAAATGCAGCTCAAGTAGCTCCACTGGAAAAACACAAAATCTTACCAAGTATTTTTGTCTAGTTTTTAGTTCAGATATATTAGTACACTTGAAATAAGACAAAAGGAACTTAAAAGTAACTGTTTTAAATCAACAATTCTTGAATATGGATAAAAAAAAATAAAAATAAATTAGTTTCACTGGCAGATTATTTCACATAAAACAGGAAAACTTTCTTGTTATAAATTAAATAATCCACCAGTGCAAGTAGCATTTTTTTTATCTATATTCAAGAATTTTTGACTTAAACCAAGCATATTTATCTTGCTGAAAAATTACTTTTAAGTTCCTTTTGTCTTATTTCAAGTGTGCTAAGATGTTTAAGCTAGAAACTACACAAAAATACTTTAGATTTTGTGTTTTTGCAGTGTATGACCAATGGTACCTGTACCACAGTTTGAAAACCTTAGATATGACTCCTTCCAGCAGACAGTCATGTTTTCAGTGGGTCTAAATGTGAAGTGCAGTTAAGAGGCTTTGATCTGATAAACCGCTCCAGCGTCTGACCTTTACACTCAGCTTTTCACACAGTTGATTTTCTGCCATCTTAGTCAGTTTAAAATATCCCAAAGTGACGGACTGTTTAGGCTGAAACACACAGTGATTGATTTGGCTCACCATGTGACCTATTTGACTTCAGCCCAGCGTCCCAGAGCAGCCAAGAAATGCACGGATATGTCAAGGTTTGATTGTCAGGTAATCATATGGCAAAACAGCCATTTATCAACTACAGCTTCCTGCTTTTAGTTAGTGTTTGGCTATGATAGGACAAACCTTTTAATAAATATGCTGTCACTCCTGTTTTCACAAAAACATTTTTATTTTAATGACAATTATCTCTGCTATATGTCATAAAGAAGATTATCCATGATGCATGTTGACAGCTGTAAGTGTGAGGGAAAAGCACAGTAACTCCCACACTTCTTTCGACTTTTTTCCATCCTCTGACATTTTCTCCCACTCCTCTCAAGTCGAACATCTGGCAAAGATTGCTTTGGGGCATCAGCACTAGCGCCTATCCGTCTCACTGACTATAGATTATTCTGGTGCAAACAAACAAAGCAAACAATAATGTGCATTAAAATTCATCCGGCAAAACTAGCTGTGGGCGGACTACTGCTTGCTCTTGATAAAATAAGGTACGCCATGCAGAATGGCGGACACGCTGTAGTTTGATCACCATAGCTGTCCCCACTGCTGCCCACTCTGTGTTTCATCCCAGAGGTCATCAAAAAGTAACCGTCTTTTCCTCACAGATCATTTCTACAGGGCCGGGCATGACCCAACAGAGCGGCTGATGAACTGTGGTGTTACAAAAACTTCTCACGGCTCCGAGCGCAGGAAAGCACGCGTGAACAAGAATGAGTGCACACTGAAAGAGGTTTTTAAAATGAATGTTCTCTATGAACATGGGTCTTATTTATTACTGTGATGAACTGTGTACATTAGAGAAGAACAAAGCTGTTATTAGATGTATTTTTGTAGCAAATCCTCAGTTGAATGAGGCCGTTTTTGTATCATGTACTCCTATTTTAGCTAGTAAATGAGCCACACACTAACTTCATTTGTCCTCTTGTTCATGATGTTGTACATATTCTTATAAGTTCTTGTCAAGTAAAGTATGTAAAAAAAGGAGCATTTTTTTCTAATTTTGTGAAATAGAAATGTCTTGAAATCTGTCAAATATTTACCAGGTTTTTTGGTTGGTTACGGAATATCATCAAACTTGTACACACAAATTCTGTCCCTGCTATTATATTAGAACTAGTGAATCTAGTCTGACAGTTTTAATAAATCTGTAAGACTTGATATCAGAATATACTTGTCTACTTGTTTGTTTTATTATATTGCCTGAAGGACTGAGTCACATGCATTTACTCACACACGAATTTTAATGACATTCCTTCCCTAATGGGCCCACCCTTTGCAGTTCCAACAGCTTCATCTCTTCAGGGAAGGTTGTTTGGAAACATTTTTACCAAAATATTTGACCTCGCTTTCAGGAAAACAATTGTGAGGTCAGATGCTGATGTTGGACGAAATGTCCTGGCTCCCCTCTAATTAATCCCAAAGGTGTTTTCTTAGGCTGAGGTCAGGACCCAAGTTTTAAATGAAATGACATCAGACCTAATTAGCAGTTTATTAGGACTTTTAGAGATACTTCACAATGAAATCAGTCATTCCCATTCACACACACATTCATGTGCTGATGATGGCAAACTGCTGGATTGTAGTTTCAGCTGCCCCGGAGCAGTCTTACAGAAGCGAGGCAGCAATACCAGCACCATCAACCCTTTTGACAACCACCAGCAGGCAAGGTGGGTGAAGTGTCGTGCACAAGGACACGACGATAGAGACGGATAGGGTGGGGCCTTGAACCGGCGACCCACCAATTCCAGGATGAACTCCTACCTCTGTTGCCACCATTGTCCCCCCCCAAAAAAAGACATATTGGTATTTTAACAGTTTATTTAATAAACAGATGTCTTAAAACTTTGTGGAAAAACAGTGCACAGCCATAACAGCCTGGAACCTTCTCCTCGTGTTGGTCACCAGGTTGATTACACAGTGCTGAGGGATGCGTTTCAATCTTTCTTCAATCAGAATTCGTCCCAAGGCACCCAATGTAGTTGTGTTGACCACTCTGGCACAAAGCATGCCAAGATGATCCCACTAATGTTCAAAGGCATTTAGGTAAGATCTGCAGGGTCACTATTTCATGATATCCACTCCCAAATTCTGGCGTTAGGATAAACCCCACTCTGTAGGAGCGAGCACTGACATCTTGGAGGATACAGAGTAGTACTGTATGAGATTGCTACTGGAACTATCTCATCTTGATTTCTTTCTGCACTAAGACTGGCAACAATGACAACAGCCTTGTTTTCCCCCTGAGGGAAATGTCACACTATATTAACACACTGCCTCCACCAATAGCTGTTTGGCATTGGTAGAGAATTTTTCGCAAGGTTTTAATGGGTGCAGCCCTACTGCTCAGTCCACAAATAGATTTTCCTTACAAATGAGCCACCATTTACTACCAATAAGCATTGGCACAACAACAACAAAGAATTGACCAAACACAAATTTTCTGCTTACATTAGCATTCTGTGTGTGCTATATGGTCTGCAAGGTTTCCTGACCACAGATGTCATTATCTTGAATGGGCCAGAGAGTATTTGCGGCACACCAAGAACCATAGAACCTGAGTGCTGGTTTCACTGAAAGGAAACACTGTTGGAAACATCACAGAGAATGTCATTAATCCAATTATTGTGCCTCTACTTGAGCAACACAGGCTTGATTTAATCTTCATGGATGACAGTGCCCCAATTTATTGAGCTCGCAACATCAAGGAATGGCTGCAGAAGGCTGAGGTAACTTAATTGATGTATCCTGCACTTTCTCCAAACCTGACTCCTACAAAAAATGTCTGGGATCAACTGGGATGTCATGTGGAGAATAACAACCACACACCCCAGAACCTTGAAACATCCTCATCAAGCTGTAATTGATGTTTAATGACACGTGACAATATTGAGACATTGACGTTTTTTGTTGTGGTATGCCCATGACTATTGTTAACTTTAAGTTCAATCAAGTGTTTGCGGTAAAAAAAAAAAAAAAATTAGTATGAGGTTTTCACATTTCCCATAAATTTATTTTCTCAACCTTTTGGGAGTCAGTCTGACTGTCTGTCGGTCTATCTATCTGATAATTGGAGGTGTGCACCCTTGTCTGTGAGCCCCTCCATGCCAAGAATCTTATAAGGGTAAGTGATAGCAGTATCAGCCAGGTGTCGTGTGATGAGGTCATACCCTAGACATGGCCAGATCCAACTTCTGAACACCAGTGGGTATGAGCCCCATGTCTTAAATATACTGCAACATCCCTCAACCCAGCTGATGGAACAGATAGAGGCAAATACCATGAAGTCACCACTGGAAATTGTGCTACCTTGCTACCTTGCCAAAAGTATTTGCTTATCTGCCTTCACACACATATGCCCTTGAGGGACATCCCATTCTTAATCCAAGGGGCCATGATGTTGGTCCGCTCGTAGCTATAAAGCTTTCCACAAGGTGTATAAGTTTATTTATTAAAATTTCAGTTCATTGTTCACATACACATTTGTGAGGTTGGGCACTGATATTGAACGAGATGTCCTGCCTCACAGTCTTTGCTCTAATTCATCCCAAAAGTGTTCTGTTGGTTTGAGGACAGGACTTTATGCAGTCCAGTCAAGTTCTACAACAACTTGCTCACCCATGACTTTAAGAGTCTTCACCTATGAAGACGTGGGTAAGCTCTGTACCCTGGTGGACAGTCATGTTAGAACAGGAATCAACCATCCACAAATTGTTGCCACGAAGTTGGAAGCATATAATTGTCCAGATTTTGATATGCTTAAGCTTTAAGAGTTCAGGCCCACATCATAATCCCCTTTGGACAAAACTCTAAAATTGACAGAATGTAGGCAGGTGAGTGCTGTTTTTTGGGAACTGCCAAACCCAGACTTATCTATTGGATTGTTAGACAGAAAGGCATGATTGGTCACTCCAGAGAACACATCTGTGCCCCTCAACATCTGCTCACCCCACTCTGTTACTTTAAATAGCTTACCAGTTTTTGACAAGTTGCTGTCATTTCTAGTCACTTCTATATCGTAAATGACAGTGAAAATTTAGTAGGAAAGAATTTTCACACTGGTGGCACCATCCAGGAATTCACTAAACACCTGAGATAGAGCTATTTCACAAATATTTGTAGAAACAGTCTCCATAAGTAGGAGCTTGATTTCATACATATTTGGTGATGGGAGTCATTTGAACTCCAATGATTTTGATTGGTGAGGAAATACTTCTGGCAATATTTTATAATTTTTCACTTAAAGAAATCTGAACCAGCTAAAGTTGTTATTGGAAGGTCAATGCTTTACAATAAACAGAGATCAGGCACAAATCACACATTTTTTAGTGTGTGAAATAAGCTGAGACTGTCAAAATGTACACAAACCATTGAAGGTGACCAGATAGCAAACAGTCTTAATGAACTGTAAGGCACTAAGCTGAAAGCACTACATGACAGGAAATCCAATAAAACAAAACCTAAATGCATCTCCAGAGAAATGAACTAAAAGTATGAGAAAGACAATAAAGTCTCGTAGTGCAAAGGAAATTGTACCAGATTTATACTAAGGAGCTGATACTAACAAAGAAGAAGTGAGCAACAGAAGGAAAATTCAAGGCTGTTTTGGAAATGTTAACTCATTTACTCTCTAAATGAGAGCAGTGGTACTTCATGGTTGGCAGTCAAGAGCACAATCTTGAGTCTAGATTGATGGACAGCATGATTTTGCTGTTATTGGCTGAAAACCAGCTGTCATTGTCATTGCTATTCTTGATAGCACTAAGCTGTGACACTTTTTCATTTTTCAATATCCAGTCATCCAGTCATATCCTTGTATCCAGCAAGGAGTACAGTTCCATATTGCAACCCTTAGTTTATCAAGATAAAGAATAGTTTACTGTAAAGCTGTAAAACAGCATATCAAAGATTGTATTATTTATGTAAATAATTCTGAAAGTGTTGGTTGAAACATGGATTTTTTTTATTTTTTTATTTTATTTACTTCGTATCTTTGACAAATTAAGAGGCAACAAAGGTTTCAGTTCCTTACCCTACAAAAAAGCCACACTTTGACATACAGTTGTTAGAGCTAGCATCAGCTCCACTCTCGGTGGATCTGGTTAATTTGACTGATGTATAACCTTAACCTCTGATTTAATATTATAGTGGACTATAATTAAACAGCATGGTATTTTAATATATTAAAATAAACATAAAAACATGCAGGACAAAAATAAACAATGAACTAAAGAAACTGAACCTTTTGGTAAAGTGTCCATTTCAATTCAATTCAGTTCCACTCAGTTCACCTTGATTTATTTATATAGCGCCAATTCACAACAAATGTCGTCCTGAGGCACTTTACAAATAATAAAAAAAATTTCAATCATACATACATTCCAATTGATCCTAGTTATCAAACAGTACAGTAAGCGCAATTAATTATTCAAAGTAGTTCAAAAAGTTTCTAAGGAAACCAAACAGATTGCATCGAGTCATTGACTTGCAGCATTCACTCCTGGATGAGCATGTGGCGACTGCATGGCATTGTTTCGTTGACTTTAATTTTGTGTCCATTTACAGAAAACTATACAGTCAGTTAAGCATTTTATGAAGGCGTTCAAATTTCATCCACTATGTAGTTTATCAACGTTCAATCCTGGGACCCCTCCTATTTAATCCTATTTAATATCTACATATTCCCACAAGTAATAAGATTATATACCATAACTACGAAGATGATACACAGCTCAACATTATGATGTCACCAGGTGACTTTGAACCAATCCAAGTACTAAACAGATACTTAGAACAAATCAGTGCATGGATGTGCCAAAACTTTCTCCAGCTGAACAGAAGCAAAACTGAAGTTATTATCTTTGGACCCAAAGAGGAATGATCTAGAGTCAGCACGCAGCTTCAGTTATTTCAACTAGTGATCAGGCCTGAAATCTGGGTGTAGTGATGGACTCAGACCTGAACCTTCAGAGACACATAAAGACAATCACAAATTCAGCCTTCTATCACCTGAAGAACATTTCCAGGATTAAAGGACTAATGTCTCAACAAGATCTAGAGAAACTCATTCATGCATTTATCTTTAGTCGCATTGATTACTGCAACAGTATCTTCACAGGTCTGCCTAAAAAAATCAGTCAGATAGCTGCAGCTGATCCAGAACGCTGATGCTCGTGTTCTCACTAAGACCAGGAAAATAGAGCACATCACTCCAGTTCTAAAGTCCTTCCACTGGCTCCCTGGAGCTCAGAGAATAGACTTTAAAATACTTCTGTTAGTTTATAAATCACTGAACAGCTCAGCACCAAAATACATTAAAGACCTGTTGTCATTGTATCATCCTTCCAGACCAGTCAGGTCTTCTGGTTCTGGTCTATTCTGTATCACCAGAACCAGAACCAAACATGGAGAAGCAACATTCAGTTTTTATGCTCCACTAATCTGGAACTTCCAGAAAACTGCAAAACAGCCGACACACTGAGTTCCTTTAAATCAAGGCAAAACCCCCACCTGTTTAGAGCTGCCTTTGATTAGTAGTAAGTGGAACATTGATCAATATTTTCAAATTATATTTGCTTGATGATATTTGCTTGATGATCCTCATGATTTTGATGCTTTGATATTTTACTCGATGATTTTGCTGATTTTCATGTATATTTGCTTGATGATTTTGCTGTATACTTGATTGATGTTTTTATGATGTGAAGCACTTTGAACTGCCTTGCTGCTGAAATACGCTATACAAATAAACTTGACTTGATTTACCAAAAGCTGGTGGCATAATTCTGGCTTCATATTTGACCACTCACTCTTCTTATCTGAATTCATAGAATTCTTGTAAACTGGATTGTTGGCTCTGGCCTGGCTTTTAAGCACAGTTCAGAACTAAATACTTTGAGATTAGGGCCACACCAGAAGCTTAATGTTAGCCTGTTTCGTCCACTCTAAACCCATTTTGATAGGTATTCTCTGTCCCGTTGGAACAATTAGTGGTGTCCAAACCCAAGAACTGTGTCAAGAACTGACACCTTCACATGATAGACAATTAGTTATAAATTCTAGGAAGAATCTATAAAACCTCAAATGCTAAACCCAATAAACCCAGTCATTAACTTGAAACTACTGGAAGACGAGTGTCCACAGTAAAGCAAATTTAGCTGCAATTTAGACCAAGAGGCCCCTGATCCAAATATTATACCATCCATCTATTGTCTATACCCATTTGTCTGTGCAGGTCATGCACAGACAGGTCATGCTGGTGCCTAACTCCAGTGGTCATTGGGCATGAGGCAGAGTACACCCAGGACAGGTCGCCAGTTCATCACTGGGCACACAGAGACAAACAACCAGACACATAGCTTAGGACAATTTAGAGAGACCAATTAACCTAACAGTCTTGTTTTTGTTCTGGCTGCAAGAGTTAGGATTTCGTTTAGCGTTTTTGGAGACTTTGAAAATGTTTAGTGCACTTAGCTTCTCCTAAATTAATTTTTCCGGATAAATTCTTAAGTGCTAATTTACTTGGCTGTTTTGTAAACTTTCAGTTGAATAAAGTTTGACATCTGTGTTGAAGTTTTGGTTAATGATTGTTAAGAGTTCTTCAAGTAGTTAGACGTTTATATTCAGGCTTTTGATTTGAAGAAGGTAAAAACTGTTTACACAGCAGTTCTGTTTCCTCTGCTCCCATTCTCTACCCTTGATGTGGCGCAGCAAATGACGTTTACTCTGTTCCCAGAATGCATTGCTGGAGAACTACAGGCTATAGTTTGACACAGATGTCGACTGACTGGCTGTAGTTGTACAGTAAACAGTTTAAAATCTACTAATGTCCTGAGTGCTTTTTAACTCAAGCTCTATCGTGATCACTTAAGCAAAATCAGCAACAGAGTTAGCAATCCTCAACAACTATAAAACTGAAGCCAAAAGTAAAATGTCAGTTCTAACGAATCACTTCCTGAAGTGCAACCTTACAGGTAGGTGTGCAATAACAAATTTGGCCTTTCTGAGAGCGATATATCATGTTGTAGTACGTTTTCTCATTAACACATAGTTGGTATCTGGATGGTTGAATTTAGCTCTTTGGCTCATGTTAAATACCATATAGGTACAGTGCTTTAGCATTAGCAGAACTAATGCATGATTACTTTTTTATGGTTAGCACAACTAACTTTTTAGTTAGCGGTGCCCATCACTGGTCAAATGTTTGTTGATACAAGAAATTAGTATCTCTTCAGAAATATTGTCTGGGGCATTTGAACAAAAGCTAGTGCTTGTATGTATTTGTTAAAGCCTATACACATATTTTGGACCTTGTGGTGTCAAAAGAAAGAAATAAAGCTCATGCACCCAATTCTTGTGTTTGAGATGAATTGAAGTTGTGTGTTGTATGATCAGCCCAGTCTGGAGAAACAATGGTTGAAATGGATCCCAACATTAATACAACATTTGCACTGATGATGAGAAGTGTATGTTAACTGATCACCCTCTCTCTCTGAGCTCAAAAGAAAACTGGAATTAAAAAATAATAATAATCACAGATAAAAGTAGAATGTAAAGAACTTCAACTAAACAAGTATGATGAAATTGTAGCTCAACCTACAGATTATTTCAAAACTACAGAAGACAAAAAGAGAAGCTTAGTGGCTGAAAAAGAGGGAAAAGGGTTCAAATCTATATAGTTCCTGCTTGCTTTGGGACTCTGTGTGTGTGCATGTGTGTGTGTGTGTGTGTGTGTGTGTGTATCCAGAGGGAAGTTCGACAGCTGGGACCATCATGTTCAATGACTAAAATAGCGTCAAAATTCAACATGTTCAACACCTGGGGCTGTGTGAGAGTCTGTGGAATATTCCTCTGAATGTGTGTGTGTGTTTGAGGTATGGAAGGAGTGTATTCAATGAGCGTGACGAATCGAGCGCAGTACAGAGTCAACGGTTCTCAGCAATTTGCTTCGTTGACCTTTACAAACCAGCAAAAAAACCTTCTGACATTAAAACCTGACTGTTTGGAAAATGGTTTCAAAAAGTATGCGTACTTCTCCCCCCGCGTCTTCTACAGGGGGGTCGATGGATGTTTTAGTACAGGAGGTTGCTTTATGAGAGGGTTAATGAACATCTCAGTGCATCAGCTGTCTGATGCCTTTGCTTCAACCACAGAAATCACTCAAGAATGTGTTAAGGAAACCTCAGCAGTGTCTCATTGTTCACGTTGACTGAAGCAAAGAGACAAAGCTCTTTAAGACCAGACCCATTAATGAGTAATTGTGGCAGCTTTTACTCTCTTTGGACACAAGCAAAACAAAGTGTGATAAAAAATGTATGAATTATTTGTTCTGTGAGGCACTTAACTTCATTATGACTTCTGTATCAGAAGCCCGAAAGGAGAATTGTCTCTAGAGGGGGGGATATGGAAAGCTAATATTACTTGTTTTTCTGTTAGAAAACAACAGTCATTCCCTCTATATTATGTTCTATTCACAGTCCTAGACACATACTCAACAAATGTGAACAAAAGCCTTATTCCTCTAAGCATTAAAGGTGAATTATTCTCCTGTGCATACTAAGATAAATCAGAGAGAACATTTTTGCATTTTCCACAAAAACAATCCTAATAGCCAAAATTCCTTAGTGCTCTGAACTTGAGAAAACCCATGCAAATAGATGAGAACTCTGCATATTAACAAAGCAACTTTATCAATTTGACAACCCCAGTGATGCAAGCAAATGTAATCCTGTACAACAGAGCACTTGAACACAGACTCAGCTAAAAGGTACTTGCTCCACGCCTGTAGAGTTGGTGTGTCCTTGAATACACTCAATGCCTTTCGGGCTGTTTATGGTGTGCTTCTGTATTTGGATTAGAGGTTCTGACAGGGATCATTTGCTGTACACAATGATGTGTGTGATACAAAACTGAATAAGATATGTTCCCATTTCATTTTAGTTTTTAGAATGTGGCACAATTACAAACCTATCAGGTAAGGGGAGCAGCCAGAAGGCCTATGGAAACCCCAGAGGAGCTACCAAGAACTACAGCTCAGGTGGGAGAATCTGTTCAAAAGGACAACTGTTAGTTGGACTCTCCACAAAGCTGTCCTTTTCTGAAGGTGGCACAAAGAATGCCCTGGCTTGAAGAAAGGTATAAGAAGTCCTTTTTGCAGTTTGCCACAAGCTGTGAGCTCAAAATTGAACTTTTTACCCTACATGAAAGTAGCATTTTGCAATGTACACCACACTGAAAACACTGTCCTGACACAGAGGAGGAAGCTGGTTATGCTGTGGGCAAGACAGAGAAGCTGGTCAGAGTTGATGTGTAAATAGATAGAAGTAAATACAAGGAAATTAGTGGAAGGTAGAAACCTGTAGAGACTTAGGCAGAGGTGTACCTCCCAGCAGAAATACAAGCCTAAACATACAGCCAGAACTCAGATAGAATGGTTTATATCAGAGCTCAACAACCTGTGGCTCCGGACCCACAAGTGGCTCTTTGGACCTTCCACAATGGCTCTTTAAAACTTTAGCTAAAAAGGATAAAGAACAAAGAAATGTTTTTAAATATAGGTATATTAACAAACTAATATTTTAGTAGTTTTCCAGTTTTTTCATGGACTAATTGCTTAGAACTTCTACAACAGAAACACTCTACAAGTCGCAGTTGTATTCTTTACATCTATTTTTCTTATTACTCGGTTGGAAATTATATGCTTTTTCAACATCCCACAGAAGAAAATGTATCCACCCTCTTTTTTAAAATCTAAAAATAGAAATAAAATTGTGGTTCTTCAAAAATAACAAATTTCCCGTAGTAAATATTTAGCAAAAATGAAACTTTGTCTTTTTTCAAAACTTCATTTAACATTTGCGGCTATAAACGAGTTTTATTTAGCTGGACTGAGGGAAAAGGTAGATCTTTAGATTAAGGTTGCAGACCCTTGGTTTCGATCAAAGGTTGTTGATGCATTAGAATGGCCCAGTCAAAGCCAGAACAAAATCCCACTGAGAGTCTTTGAAGAATGAGCAAAAATGTCTGCCTCTAGATGTGCAAAACCAGGCGAGAACTACAGCAGACCCCAAGTATTTGCGTGGGTTAGGGACTACAACAACCCATTAATAGCTGAAATCTGCGAATACTTGAGTCCCCATTCAAAAAACTCCTATAACTGCCTATTTACTTACTGTAGATATCCTCTATGAAAAAATCCTTAAATAGGCAATTTTTTTCCACGAATAATATGGAGTTATGCTCCACACACAAATCTGGGGGTCCACTGTACCCCTAACTTCTGACTTTGATTAAAGTCAAAATATAAAAATTGTCTAAAAAATGACCAGCTTTCATTCAGATATTTACGCAACTAATGCAAAAACATTAACAACACGGCATTCCAAATGAAGTATTTAAGACAGACAAAAGTTAACAACCAGGATCATGGTTTAAAAATGTTTACTTCATGATAGACAGCCCTGACAACTGGTACCACTTACACCAGTGAGCAATAAAAAAACATCCAGAACATCCAGAACATCCTCACAATAGGGAGAGAGACAAATGGAACATAAAGAGCTTGACATGAGTTTACCAAAACACAGAGTGACAAGCCAGATTTCTTCTGAGACATTGTCCTTTCAACTGATGAGACAAAATTAGAGCCTTTTGTCACATCAAGTCATAACAGTTCTGTTTTCCCACAAGAAAAAAAACCTAAAAGTTTTCAAAGAGAAGCAGCAACCCTAGTGTGAGACAAGAAGGCCCCACAGTTGTGTTACAGGCTTGCTTTCCTAAGAGGGTCTGCAGGTCATAGCTCCTCCAACAACATAATCAACCAAAATACACATCTAAAAGCACCAAAGAATGGATGACAGCAAAACTGTGGACTGTTCTGATTACTTGCAGTCAGGATAATGCACCCATCAAACCTGAGCGAAGTAGGACAGTTTGCTCAAAAGGAGCACCAGAGAGGTCGGCCGCTGTTTGGAGATAAAAGCTGGTTAACGGTCTTAATTTTACAGATGTCTGAAAATTGCTGGCTGGACTTGATGATTCAGAAGCCATTTTCTCCCACGGAATGGTCTTTGTGAAGAGTGAGATCATAATTTAGAAATAAAGCAGAAAAGGTTTATTTGTCACAACAAAAAATCAGAACCAGTGTTTAATGGTACTATAAGGACACTGAAGTGGGCTTGAAAACTGCCTGTAGTTTGCTAATATTTAGCTTCTGTTTTAACATTTATCATTTATTTATTTATAAAAGGGTTTTAGGCAGTAGAAGTTCAATTAATTAAACAATAAATTAAGTAAGTTAGAACTCAAATATTAAACGATTTGAAGCACCCAAAGCAAACACTACATGAGTAAGGGTATGGTGATATATCCAGCTAACAAGGTAATGCAAAAATATTGTTTAAATGAACAAGACAAGATTTTAGCAATATTTCTCAATTTTCTCAATCTCACAAATTTTTCATTTTCACAAACAGTGCTGAAGGGTTCACAAATCAAAAAACAAAAACGTTTTAATTTATCATCATTATTCTTTTATCAGATTACTGACGGGCATGTAGGGGACACCAGGGATGACTGTAACGCTTTTTGCTTCAGCATATCTAACTCCGTGATTTTTAAAGATAGAGTTCTCAAATTGTTATACAAAATGCTTACATATGTTTACTACAAATGGTACTGATAGAAAACCCTGTAAGTATATCACAGACTTTGTGAGGTACCTCACAAAGTCCTTTGATGTCCTTTGTGACAACCTACCCTACTACTGGGGTAGGATTTAACACATGCTGGGGTGAGTTGTTACAATAAGACAAAAAAAAAGCAAAAACAGAGGCCACATCATAGATTTCATTCTACAACAAGTGTATTTGAGAAATAGAACAACCTAGAATAGTGTCTGTCACTCTTTATGATGAACCATAATTCAAACGCATTCTCTGTTGAATTTATGTGTGTGTGAGAGAGAGTACATGAACAAGGTTTAACATTATCAGTGCTCATTGCATGTTCTCTATAAAACGACAACAAATAAACATATTGATCTGATTCAAAACAAAATCAGTGACATACAAGTTTTTTGTTGTCCATGCTGTTTATAATTTCTTCCATTATGTCCATTAATGCCATTGATATGGATCGGTTCTCTCTAAAACCATACTGACAAGCTGTTAATATATTGTTTATTGATAAAGGCATCAAGTTGGGTGACCATTTTTTCCAGGATTCTAGAGAACCAGTAAAGTGATGGTACTGGCCTGTAATTTGTAAAAAAAAAAAAAAAAAAAAAAGTTTGTTCCCAACTTTAAATATTGGAGTAACTTTGTCAATTTTCATGTGATGTGGAAATGTTTCAGTTGTTTCTGTTGTTAATAAGTTACATATATAGGTCAACGGATCCACAATGGCATCTATCATTTTCTTGACTGATGTCATGCTTTTTGAAATTGATAGAATGGAAAGTAAAATAGGGTTGCATTTTTAAATATACGAAGGGTGGGTTGTAACAACACCCACACCTATCTTCCATTATTTAGCTAGCTGTACTAGCATTCTGCTTTGAAATTAGCTGAGGTAAAATGCATCACATTCTGCTTGAGAAGATGCATTTTTAACTGTAAAATTGTAATTGTAATTGTAAAAGTACCAAATAAAATTTACCTTTGGTCAAAAAATTACTTTCTTACCTCTAAATCAGTTTATTTTTCTAAATAAAATTGGAACACACCAACTTTCAGCCCTGAAATTCATCATGTGGGGTTGGAGAGGGATTGTCTATGGCATAAAAGTATCACATGACTTCTATCTGTTCTCTGAATGGTGGAACTGAGGGCGTTACAATTAACTCCGTGTAACAATCATCCCTGCGCTACCCTACATTGTCATTTTTACACTTGTTTTATCTCGCTTGCTCCTGAAGCCAAGAAAGTTTCCCGAAAACTGTACTTTAAGTAATTTCTGTTCATTCTAAAATAAAGCAGTTCAGATTTCCTCAGTCTAAGTAATGCATATTTTTAGCTAAAGACTGTTTAACAACGATCAACAACCCTTTGGGATCAGTAGTAATCTACCAATCAGGTACAAACTTCAGCAGTGCTAGCGCCAAACGGTTAGCCAGTCAAAGTATGCTAACAATGTCATTATCCACAGATGTTTCTGTTTTCTTTTGTGTTTGTTTTTTGAATTATCCCTTGGTTTATTTCTGTTACTAAGGTCTTGCCATATTCAGTTTACTACTCGTTGTCCATTATAGTTATTAGTCAGTCTCTCCAGGATTTCACAATCATTTTTGTGAATTTTTTGCCATCAAAACCATTGATTTTGTGGTGCTGCTTTAAAAATATTCACAAGGAATTAGCGATATTTTTCCTCATTATAAAAGAAAAAAAGATTACAAAAAAATAAGCAGACAGATTGGAAACATAAACACTTTTGTTCTTTAAAGAACTAATAGCTTGATTTTTATTGCTCACTATATTATTTATGGGCTACAACCTGACATCAAGTAAGACTGAGGCAGCAGAGTAGTAGAAGTAAGCAATACTGCCATCTGCAGGTGGGAGTTAGCATCACTTAAACTCAACGTTTTGACCATTTTTGCGGAAAATTTGCAATAAACTCACAATTATGCATTAGTGCGAAAAAATGCAGGGATCTGTTGGTTTTGTGTGAATTTCTGCGACTGTGGAATTGCAAAAAAGTGGAAGAACTGCATTTGGGTCTTTCCTAATTACTATACTTCTTTTTTGGAGTTTCTTAGTTGTTTCTTGCCTTCTGTTCTCTGTGCATTTTGCTTTACTCTTAATTCAGTGTTCCTTTTGTAGGTGGATCCTTTTGTGTCCACCTGAGCTCTATCCGTGTTCTCTGTGTTCATTAGTTTCCTTCCCTCAGCTCCAGGAGTCTGTGGTCCCAGTTCTTCCCCCACTTCTAGAGGGTCAACAGCTCAACTCTTGGGCATTTTATTCTTCCTGTACATAGTTTCTTGGGGTACTCTGATGTCCTTCTATAGCACAAAAAAAACAAAACATAAATGTTAGGTCATCTAAGACAGGTGACATGTCCCAGACACACCCCATCCTGACTTATTTGAAGCTAGAATTGGACACAGATCCCCCATACCCTTAAACAGGATTAGGTGAGTGGAAAAAAATGATAGACTGATGGAAGTTTGCAAGCAAGCAGTGTTGGACGTCTTGTCTTCTTGCTGCTAATACTCTAACATATTAATTTAGCCTCAACAACACATGGGGTTGTTATTATTATAAACCACCCCGAAGGCAACATTTTTCCCCCAGAAGTGATTTTTTTCTTGCCCCGGTGGTTAGACATTATGCCTGCAGCTAGGTATTCTCAGTGCAGCTTCAGATTTTTGAAAAACATGAATAAAGCCAATTGAGACGTGCCAAGTGTGATAAAATGTTGGTTGAGGCTAATGACTACAAGTCTGAGAAATATCTGGGGGTGTGGAGACATGAGTTAATCTGACCACTGCAGCCTGCCTCCTCTCTGCTTGAAGCGAAAGCCTCCAGGCTACATTAACTACGGCTGGAGTTAGATCTAACAGCGCGTGTCAGAGGGAAGTTTACAAAGCTGACATGTTAAAGCTCCTCACAAAACAAAGAAGTTTGTTTTAGTCCATTAATTCTGTTACACACACTGAGAAGTTGACTGTATCATATACTCTGACTTATAACTAAAGGATCCACTAAATCCCTAAGATGTTTCACCAAAAACAAACATAACATTTGTCTAATATTTAATAATTTGAATCTTGGAATATATGAGTAATGAATACTTCTCTGAAACAGCACCAGAGAATATTAAATTCAAAATACATCCACTCATTAAAAACTTATTTTATTTGTACTTAAGCACAATCTCAAAGTCTTTATATATTTTCTTGAAGATGACTGTGGGTGTGTCCAAATTCAGGAGCTGCATCCTTCGAAGGCCGCATCTGAAGGCCGATTGCGTCACAGCGATGAGACGAAGACTGTCCAAATTCAAGGCTCCTCCAAATGCAGCCCACAGATGCGTTCTTCTTTTCCCCAGAATTGAGTTCAGGTGTATGTGATGGAACATTTTATTATAAGGTAACACATCATGACTATATTAATGTGCTGTTAATGTTATAATATGTCTTTATTCTAAGTACTTGTGAATTCTCACCAAATGAACCAGTCTGGGTTCCAAACACAATGTTGTTTTCCTGCAGCTGCATGGGAACGAGACTGTGTCTCCCATGTTTTGGGTTCCTTATCCTTGGTATGAAACCGATGTGTTGACTCGGCCCAACAGAGCTTCTTTTCAGAGCTGCTACTCTGACTTGTTCATTACTGATTGTCTTAAGCTCTCTGTATTGTGCATAATATAATCTTGATCAAGTGATTTTCACAGTGCTTGGCAATTAACTTTTCCACAACACTTTGGTGCCGTGACCCGGATCCCTCAGGTGGACATCCGAGGACGTCAACAAACACAGCGTTTGGTACCGACCTGGACAAAAGGCTCCAGCCTCAAACCTCGCTTAGCCTTAAAGAGAGAAGAGGGCTAGCTCGTCGGGTCCACGGCTCCAGTGCTGGCATCAACGAACTCAGTCCACTGTTATCTGGTGAGACACTCACTCAGGCTAATAAATTAACTTATCAAAATTTAAACTTTAAAATCTAAAATAGTAAAAATCCAATAAACTTTCCTCCTTGTTGGAAAAGAGATTGGCCAGGTTTTTGCAATAGGTATTTCAAAGATTTTTGAAAAAAAAAAAGAAAGAAGAGAAGAAGAAAGCTGTTTGCAAAACTGTAAAAAAAAAAATTGTACAAGATATCCGCAAGGGTGTCTGTCAAAGAAGTTGTTTAGTTATAGGGGTTTCGAAAAAGCTTGTTGGAACCACAAGTTCTTGGAATAAGACCAGTCCTAGAGAAGTCCTTATCGTCACATAAGGCAGGTATTTACTGCAGTTTTGGTTTTCTAAATATCGGGAACCAAACCCGTAGAGAATCTCAAAGACCTTTATCGGAAATAAAGACCCCTCTTAGAGGTTTAAGAGGCAGAGCGGCCACAAAGCTGATTTGTTGGATTCTATGAAGACGTTTGCTGTCCAAAGAGGATATCCCACCCAGTTTCAGAAGGAATGGGTCTGAGTGGTTCCAGGGGCCCCATCTCCTCCTCAGGGTGAATTGTTTGATTTAGAAAAAGAAATTACAGGCCTTAATATGTCTTATGTGTGTTTGAATAAGTAAATTATTTATAATTTCTTAAAATGTTGGGTATTAAGTGGCTAAAACTGCACAATCATGGAAGTGAAAAAGATCTATCTTTCTCTCTCTCTCTCTCTCTCTCTCTCTCTCTCTCTATATATATATATATATATATATATATATATATATATATATATATATATATATATATATTATCCACTTTTACTTGTTTCTTCCTGTTCCCTCTGTCTGAGCCTCACTCAGACTGCTCGCTCACTAACGTTGTTCACATATAGAGATTCTCTAGCTAGAAAAGAATGACTTAATAGAAGTTTTTTATGCTCAATATCAGATAAATTCTCTCAGCTTTTCCATGTTAACTCTGAAGTCCTGAATAGAAGGACCACTGCTCATGGTCCTCTCAGGGTCCATGAGCCATAGATTGAGAAACTGAGAAGGGAAACTGCAATCATTTCACAAGTTCTGCAGTGAATTAATGAAATTATGCTATTGAGTTACACCAACTAAAACGGTAGAGAACGTTCTAAGTGACAAATGGGTTCTAGATGTAAGGGATTAAAGGTTATTTTGAAATACAGTTAAATTTAAAGGTGTTGTAAATAAATATTTTAAAACAAATTTGAATTGAATCATGATAACTCAATTGAAAAATAACTTTTAAGCCGTTAAGGGTTATTAAATTAATCCCATCAAAGAGCAACACAGAGACACACAACCATCCACCCAAACACTATGGCAACAGAGTCCAAGTAACCTGACAGTCGTGTTTTTGGACCGTAAGAGACCACATGCTTCCCCCTGCGCAGCGCAGGGGGAAGCATGCCAACTCCATACAGAAAGACCCCAGACCAGGATTAGAACCCAAGCTAGGCAACGTTCCTAACAACAGCTCCACCCTGCAGAAATAGAAATAAATGTTCTATCAACATTTTAGTTCCAGTGTAATGTTAAACCACTGTGGCATTACTACATTAACTTCGGGGAAGTGGTGGATCGATGGGACCCTCGGAGCATTAGTGTGACTGTGCGTGGGGCGCTGACACGTGCCCGTTGGTCAGTAATGGCCGTGCACGATGGGCCGAACATTTCCTCCAACAGGAAGTCAAGGCTCAGAGAGCCAGAAACCGCAGAGAGGCAGAAGAGGCTGAAAGCAAGAACATTTGTTCTAAGATTTTTTGATCACTCCTGCTTCAGTGCAGAAATGGGTCACGGCTGCCAGAAACGCATCACACATCTTGTAGTCATCTGAGTCAGTGGAATCTCTGATGGGCCTTTTTTTCCAGTGTGCTGTCAGCGCTCCGCTTTCAAACACTGACATTGTTTTAGTTCTGAGTCTTTCCACTTTTCTGCTCATTTATGACGACTGATTGCATCCCACTTCCTTTTTTTTCCATGGTGCTCCTGTTTAGACAAAACAAGACATTGCCTCAGACTGAACAGCTCTCCACTGCACTTCCAAACACTTGCCATGCAAAGTGATTCATTATCTGTAATCAAACCCAACGCTGGCGCTGCGTGTGAACATAAACAATCTTACAGATTCATCCGGGGAAACACAACCAATGATGGAGGAAGGAGTCTTTTGTGCTCAATAACAAAGTGTGTTCAAGCTTCCCTGACCTTCAATTTCTTCTCTACAGGATGTCTCAACCCAGATACACAAGCTCTAGCAGAGATTTATATTCCCTCTGTCTCGGGATACAATTTATTTGACATTGAGATGATGGCTAAGAAAAGAATACAAGCAAGTTCTTGGTGAGGAGTTCTTTTTGATTGAGGGAGTGTCTTAAAGAGGCCACATTTTTTCTGTAGTTTGAGAGGGTTGTATGTAGGTAAATGACTTTTGGGCTAAACCTATAGAGTGGTAGTTAGACCAGGGAGTGCAAGGTGACAACCAGAGCTCAAAGTCCGACTAAAGACGAAAAAGAGGGCGGTTTCTAATCTGCTTCATATAAAAAAGCTGGACATGACTTCATGTAAGTCCAAAAGCATGACTGTTCAGGTTCAGATGCAGGTGACAGCTCTGTCTGGGCCCTGGACAAGATAAGCTCAGATGGGCCCCCTGACCAATGGCGTTCTATTTCACGTATAAAATTAATTAATTAATATTATACCCTCTGTTCATCCATTATGCCCCCCCCCAACTGCATCTCTGTAGAACAGGTTCTAAATTACCTTCCTGCCATTGACAGCTAACGGTGATATATGTGATCATCTGAATAAAATTGGAAATCTATGCATCGCATTTGGAACGTATTCACAGTGCTTCATTTTTTCCACATTTTGTTAGGTTAAGTCCAAATTTTATTAAATTAATCTTTTTCCTCAAATTTCTACACACAAACATCTCATTATGACAATGTACAACATTTTTTTGTGTTTTGCAAAAGAAATCTAATTTACATCAGTATTCACAGCCTTTGCCGTGAAGCTCAAAACGGAGCCGTTTCCACTGATCATCGCTGAGATGTTTCTACAGCTTACATGGAGTCCACCTGTGGTAAATTCAGTTGGTTGGACTTTATTTAGAAAGACACACACCTGACACACACCGATCCCACAGTTGACAGTGCAGGTCAGAGGTCAAACACCGATTTCTGCTGCACATGAACAAGATCTCAAAGGAGCGAATGTCCTCTGCGAACGTCCTGGAGTGGCCAAACCAAAGTCCAGACTTGAATCTGACTAAACGTCTCTGGAGAGAGCTGAAAATGGATGGATGGATCAAAACATTAATAATAAATTATTTCCACACCTCTCATTGATGGCTCTAGGTCATTTTGCCAATGTATAGCAACATGTTGTCATTTCTTCTATTTTGTACTTGAAAACAAACCGTTTTATACCTAAGTATAAAGTTCTTTACCATTTTTTCTCTTAGTGTTTAAAATTTTTTGATAAAGTGTTATGAAGATGAATAGTCTTAGATATTCTCATATCTCACATATTAATTTAATTGTACATTGTGTTCTGATTTTATGCTATAGCCTATTTCCATTCACTGTAGTTCTGATGCCCATTTGGATTATCTGACTCTTATGAAACAGATTGTTACCTTTGATCAAACCAAAATATCTGTAAGCGACCACCCACTGGCAGATATTATTTATTGGTGTCATTTAACACATTTGTTTATGACTATATAGCGATTATAGAAACGTACTGTAAATCGGCGGTTGCTATAGCAGATACAAAATAAATCAACCCATGATTGGTGTGCAGTAGTTCAGTGGCAGACAGCTCCATTTTGGGTTTGAAACAATCGGCTCTACAAAGGCACAAAATGGAGAAGAGGTGAAATGACCAGCACATGGCATGGGCCAGAACAGGTAATGGGATGCAACATCATCAGTAGATTGTGCTTTATCTGTACTGCCAGGTGTTTAGATTAGGCTACGTCAAGCAGGCTTTAACTAAGCCCTTTTGAAATACAATTTTACCATCTTAAAAAAAGAGAAAAATAGCAGAAAACACATTCAGTATTAAAATCAGCCTAAATAGGCTTGTGTTGTTGTATGCATGTAATTCTGACTAAATTTTAGGCTTTTTAATAGATTTACAGTTTTGTGTATATTAGATTAAAGATGTAACACAAATGCTGAGTTATTTTAAACAGTAGTTAGTTAGTTAGTTAGTTAATTAGTTAGTTAGTTAGTTAGTTAGTTAATAGAAATCACTATATTGAGCCGTGGAGGGAACGCAGCAGGCTGCAAACTTTACAGGTCCATCTGTGAGTTTGTAGCACAAGAAAAATCTCCTTTCAATTATTGTGTTACCAAAGTCAAGTTTCTTCTTATTATAGAAAACTGCAAAGACATGGTCATGTCAAGTTTATTTGTGTAGCACATTTCAGCATTTGCAAAGTACTTTGCATGATAAAAACAATAAAATTAACAATAAAAAGAAGAAACATTACAGTAATGTAAAGTAAAGTAATGAAAAGTTGTAACTGCCTCAGAGGGCTGAAAACTTTCCAGCTGAAGATGAGTTCTAGAAAGCAGATTCATGGATCACAGGTTCTGTTAAAAACCAGGTTCCTTCTCCTTCTTGAAAATGAATGCTAATTAATGGCCTTGGGAATTAATCACCTTTTTCCCCCATTTAGTCACTTCCATGCAGAAGACCTTCAAGTATGACTTTAAATTGAGCAAACATAATTTGGCTTATCAGATGGGTGGTGTTACTGAGAATGTCAGTATGACCCTCAAGCTGTTATGATCAAAAACTGTTTAAAAAGTACTTTTAAAAGCAAATGTTCTTATGTTGCTGCTGGTTGAGAAATAAAGATTTTAAAATTATCTGCAATCATTTAAATTGGGGTTTTACTCTTTGAATGCAACCTTGTCCTTTTAGTTCTGTTTAATGATCCTTCCAAGCTGCTGGACCAAGATTGTGGAATGAACTCCCAAACTTTTTGCGATGGTTGGACTCTATCAGTGCTTTTAAAAAGTAACTTTTAAGACATTTTTTTTCCCAACAAGCATTTTAGCCTCTCTGGAACCTGGGCTGCTATGATAATTTTATGTTGTTATGCTGTATCCCTTAAATGTCTTTCTTTGTGTTTTATTGCTTTTACTGTTTTTTTCTATTTTTACTGTGAAACACTTTGTGACTGCTGTTTGAGAGAGGCGCTATATAAATCAAATCTACTGACTTACTTACTAATGACACATCTAGATCTTGAATAAATAGAGATGACTTCAAACTAAAGCGATTTTATCCAGTGTTTTTGAACTGTTTTTCCTCTGAAACTTAAACAATGAATCTGAAGAAACAGTAGAAACTATTTTCCCTGATGGCTACCATGTATGACATTGTCAAACATTTCACAGACTTTTCCTCTGATGAGATGATCATGATGTTACCACATATATAAGCTCACACTTATTTAAAATGTGTGCAACAGCATAGATATAGTACTTCTTTTAAAGAAAAAGAATTTACCCTTCAGATTGATTTCTAAGAGATATGAATAATTCATTTAATAAATGAAACTAATAAGATTTTAATTAAATTCAAATGTTTTAATGTACCTATTACCAGTTCCTTAAAAATAAATTGGATTGTTATTTTTGGACATGTCTCCATATCTTATTACCGTATTACTGCCTAACTCTAACGTTTGGCTTTTTTCCTTACAAAAGACAATCATGAATATCAGTTGCTTAATGCAAGATCATATCCACAGTAATTAGATTGTAGTTTCATTTTGTGTTGCTAGGTGTGATGTTCATGAAAAGGAATGTCTGTAACAAAGTTTGCAATTCTACACAAAGCATCTGCTTCCAACTACCTGGAACAATAGACCATCTGCAGCTATTAATTTACGCACCATGACAAAGACACAAAGGGAGGAAGCGAGCTTATGCTGTGGTTATTATATTGTTTTGCAATACTGCAGCTCATTTGGCTACAGTGTATTAAATTTTATTTTAATTTGCACATTCTCCAGCCTGAAATGCATTTCTGAAGTTGTACAAAGTAAACTGTCTTCACTGTAGCTGTACAGTTCTCATATCAAGTCAGTACAACCTCTTTTAATTATATATGTCAGTGTTTTTATAAACCCAAACTCTAAGCAGCCAAAGTTTACATACAAAACACTGAAACAAAGCTAACCTGTTTTTGTGTTAGCTTACGCAAAACCTCAAATTCACTCATAAATATCAGATCTTACCAGGGGTGTAATGATACATTCAGCTCACGAGACAATACACTATAATAACAGTGAGATGAAACTAAGAATCCCTACTTTTATAGTCAATAACGGAATATTATTAAGTAGGGCAGGGGTTCAAAGCCTGATTTTTCTTTTGAGGTTTTAAAAAAACAAATTTATGTCTTAAAACATTCCTCTTTCTCCAACTTTAAACTGCTGGAAGCGTGGCCAACACGGACTGAATGGCTTCACTCACTTCCTTTGCTGCCATTGCCAAAAACCATAACCTTAATATAGGCAGAGTACTATTCTAAACAACGCAGAAAATCAACATCATAGCCGAGTGGTTAACCGCAGCTGGTACTACTGTTTAAAAAAGCCCCTCTGACCACGCCGGCAGGCTTTCCTTATTCATTGGAGATTCCCTGGTTCCTAAGGATGACTCAAGTAAGAGGTGTGTCTGAGCAGAGATAAATTAGCTTAGGATAAACACTTTAGATATTGTTTTTGATTGTCTATTCACTGTGTTTTTATTGTGTTTTGCAGGGTTTTAATCCTTCAAACTGCTTGGGTACAAACGGGCCGCTAGGCCTGTGGTATAAACAATGTCTTTCAAATTTATTGACTGAAAAGTAGTCTTTTTGGTATTGCAACGTGAGCTTACTCTGTTTTACCAGAGTTCTCCTTTCCTCTCTTTTCACTAAGCAACATAAAATTATCCGTTACCAATGCCACAATGCTATTGATGCTAAAGGTAGTTCTGTGCTCCAGCATTCCAAAACATAGCTTTTCTCTCTTTGTGCGGCCATCCTTAGCAAACCCCTACAGCTCGTAAACAATTAATATTGTTATTTACAGTGCTTAAAGTAAATGGTAAATGGCTTGTACTTATATTGCACTTTATCAAATCCAGAGGACCCCGAAGCGCTTTACACTGCATTCAGTCATTCACCCATTCACACACACACATTCACGCGCTGATGGTGGCAAGCTCCTGGATTGTAGCCTGGGGCAGTCTGACAGAAGCAAGGCTGTCATACACCAGTGCCTCTGGGCCCTCTGACCACCACCAGCAGGCAAGGTAGGTGAAGTGTCTTGCCCAAGGGCACAACAACGGATGGAGCAGGCAACTCACTGATTACAGGACGAACTCCCACCACCGTCGTCATCTGAAGAAATGCACGGCTCTCAACCTACAACAACCAATCAGAGCCAGGAGGAGGGTCTTAATGCTGTTAGTCACCCTCATTTACTCGCTGCTAAATGTGCTAATGGCGGAGAAACAACTTACCGTTCCAGGAGGACTGTTTATTCGTCGTCATCGGTGGCCATGTTAACTAGCCTGGGCATTCACAACGTCTCTGCAAGCTAGGGGGGTGAGCAGCACCATAGGCGCTATGACCCTCCTCCTGGCTCTGATTGGTTGTTTCTGACTGAGTGGTGTATTTCTGCAGTTAGCACTGGGAGCACTGGGAGAAGGCAGAGGAGCTGGATTTTTTCACAGATTATCTGTCTCATGCCATTCTGTCACGACATGGTGACAGTTTCAAAAAATATGTATAAATATGTATAAAGTTACATACTGCAGCTTTAAAAGACATAGTTTATAACAACAAAACACTTAAACTGTTTTAATCTTTGTATCCCAAAATACTAAATTATATCCATCACTGTGGTGACAGATCAATAAACTAAGAATCAATTGTCCAAGAGGTTATTAATTTTAAATTCAGCAAATTGTCTCATTTTACTTTACATTGTGAACTGGTTTTTTGAACACATCTCAATTGTTGTTCTTAATTTAGTCTAAAACTAATCTTTATTAGGTTAGAGCTAATTTTGTGTCTTTTCCAAAACTCTTCAATACAAACCTTGGTCTATAAGCATATATATTCATACTGGACTGTGATATTACTATGTATTCTATGGGTTAGTTCATGTTTTCTTCTGACATATTTTGGTGCTGCTGTGTGAGTAATTCACAGCATATTTTTTGTACAGCCTAATCTAAATTATTAAAAAAAACAAATTTTGCCTCATTTCCAGATTTCTCTTAAATAAACCTGTTTATTTTTTTTTAACATTCACAGCTTATACTGAATGGTGACATAACATCATTTTATTGGTTTATTGGTTATTTCTTGTTTGCATATTTGTACATTTTTACTTTTTGGTAGTTTTAGTTTTCATCATTCTTTCATCTTTTACTTAGTAGTTTAGTTGAGTGTGTAGCTTAGTGAGTGTGTTGATTAAAACATTTTAACTGGAATGTTGAATTCTTTTTGTTAATAAACTCATATACTGGAGGGAGGTTGTTTGTGCTTATTCCGTACACGTGTGGTTCCTTGCTGTTCAAAAATGTCAGTGCTGGACTTATTTCTTCTTCGGTCGTTATTTTTAGTATCTAAGCTTTTAATAACGGAGACTGAGAACTATTTGGCTGTTATTGTCCTGATAACCAGGTGGTGCCCCAACTTAGTAATTTTGATCTATATGACTAATTTTCTTAATAATTGCCTTCAGCATTTATTAATAGTTATTCATAGCGAAACCAAACCTATTATTGCACAACAATTTCAATATATGCTTAGATATTACAGCAGTGGTTACCAAGGTTACTTCAGTTCAGGCTTTCTGACTTGGGCTCAGTGCACATTATCATAAAAAGTTTTTATGTGACATATTTTCTGGAGTCATGTGGAAATTAATTCACAAAAAACAGTATTCATGATGAGAATGAAGATGTTCGAAGAATAAAAAATAAAACTGTGGCAATCAGGTGGAACTCATTTTTGCTAAGGCCTTGTCAGTATGGCAGGCTGTAACTGTGTATTCCTTTGGAGCTCCGATTGTCAGTGTGCAAAGTTAAACCAAACAGCAGAAGTTGAAATATGAGAGCAGAAATTATGCATGCTAGTTTTTGTTCCTCAGAAATTAATTGAGTCCATACATAAAATAAATTAGGTAATATGTTTTAGGATCTAGCCTAATTAACCCAACCTTGAGAAAAATGGTTCCCTATTTAAAAGAAGGTTGTTTTTTGCATTTGGGATTAGTTTTGTTCAATAATCTCATAATTCAAGGTGTTTTTTTCTATTTATTATTATGTTATTCTCATTCTGAAAGCTAATAAAGCACATCCTAGAATTAAAGTAGTGCTTTTCACTTTGCCTGTACAAGCACATCATCTCCTGTTGTTTTTGTGTCTCACAGCTGTGAAGTTCACATATCACAGATTACTGGATAAAATCAGCCTAAAATGTGTGATTCAGTCATAGTTTGGTGATGAATTGCTAATGTGTTTCCTGGCTGTGCTCGCCATTGCCACTGCCAGGACTGTCGGAACAAGAGGCAATCACTCCGGCCTGCAGCAGCGGCAGCAAGAACGATGAGCTGATTACGGTTCAGGAGCTGAGTGGATGAACTGGCAACAACAGGCAGATGCTTGTCAGTTCAGCTACTCATCAACATCAGTCTTAAAGGTTTCACCTGATTTGACAGTGAAGTACATTACACGTAGACGGAGAGGTCTGATTTGTCCACAGAACTCAAATGGATTATAGAAAGATGGTAACCATTTTCATTTTGCAGTGAAAGTCTCGCAGGTGCTGTTTCTGGCAATGCTAGAGATTTCCCCATCACAAACTTTTCTCAAAAGCTTTAGAAGCTTTTGGAACAAAGGTCCTGGAATGTTACAGAGGAGTTTTCAACCAAGATGATGAATAAAATGTTTCAAGATAAGATAAGCATTTTTAATATGCTCTAGTTTAAAAACTTCAGTACTTAGACTCTTCAAATCTGGACTAGATTATTCTACACTAAAAGCAGAATATTTGAAACCCAGTTGGTTATCTGTGGAACCTAAAGATAAAATAATAATATAATAATATGGTTTTTATAAAAACTAAATATATAATATTGCAGCATTCACTCCTCCCTTCATGTAGCGATCGCATGGTGTTGTGTCGTTGACTTTACAGCAATCCCTCATACCGAGCATGCATGTAGTGACATTGTAGAGGAAAAGCTCCCCTTTAACAGGAAGAAACCTCCAGCAGAAGCAGAACCTGGCTCAGTACAAGTGGCCGACTGGGAGTTTGAGAAGACAGAGCAGAGACACAAGAAGAAACAGATGAACTGATGTAGGATTATTTTCTATGTTCATGAAAAGTAAAAAGTTAATAGCAGGAGGAGAACGATTAGTTGATGGCAGCATTATCTCAGGTGAAGCCCTCCTCCGGGAAGGTATCATAGCCAAACAGAACGCCAGACCAGGTGTCGCTTCTATGGAGAGAAAAATAACAGAGAAAACATAAAGTTAACAGTTGAAATAACAGCAAATAATCCAAATTGGAGAGTAGTAGAAGAAGAATGTGAGAAATGTTGGATTACTATAAATTCTATCAAAAGAGCATGTGAATCAAATGCATGTCACTTACAGATATTTTGTGTCAACCATTTTTCCTGGTAAAGTTTTCTTTATAGAAAAAAGTACACATCTAATGCTGCATTCCAGCTGTAGTCAGAATTAGCAAATTCAGACTGGAAAGTCGTAAAAATCAACTGGAATGCCCATCGAAGTTGGATTTCCCACTGGGAAACTGGGAGTAACTCTAACTACCCCCAGTTACGACTTGTAAGGCAGACTTTACGTTTCAATATGGCCACTCCTCGCATCAACTGGAGGATGCTGTGGTTCGAAACATGTTTATTTTACAAGACACACGTGTGTAAGTGCGTCTAAAATCCAGTGGTGAGTCATCAGGGCCTGCAAGGCCTTCTCTGCAGGTCCTGACTGGATGGTCAGAGCGAATCTATCACCCCAAAGTTTTGCTTGCAAAGCACATTGTCAGCATTCCCCACTGCTCATAATAATATGTGTGAATTTATTTTTATTTCACACACAATGGCTGATGGAGATGGAGAAATTGATTTGATCTCAGAAGTAATTAAAATTACATTTTCAAGGCAGACTTTTCTAAAGAACTGAACATCGTAAACACACGGGAGTCTCAGCCATGAGCGATTAGCGGTACCACAGTGTCTGGGGAGCATTGCAAATTAAATGGCTGGGGTTTTCCAAAAATACAACAAAGAACAGGCCATAGAAAAGCTTGTTGATGGAACTGAAAATGAAGAGAATCAGCTCTTTGATGGTCATTGAACTGTTTCCTGCATAGAGGAGAACGGATATTGTCTATAAAGAAACTGAGTGAGTATTATGTACTTTATATAAGTGGTGCAGTTGCAGCTGTGGTGTGGAGGTGGAGTTGTCTTAACTGGTTTACATGTTTGAATAACAATAGTATTCACTCTCAATATGCGAAAAAACACTCATAATTAATTATTAGTAGGCTGAATAAACAGCGTTGTGTAAATTATGTAGTGCCCTCTCGCTCACTCCCCACCTCCCTCCGTTTCTCTGCGCGCGCCTCATAAACATACTCTTGTAGTATCATGGGATCATATAAACAAAAATCAGAAGGAAACCTCCATAATAGCTTAGCTGTCTTCTCTCTGTGTATATTTCCATACAGTACAGTTAGTGAGATCTGGATCCATGTGGTCATTCAGGAAGCATTTAAATACCAGGTCTGAAAGGCGCATTCAGAGCAGGAAGCTTTAAATCTGATCACTCCACACTGATGTTGATGTCAGGGCTGAACACGACCTCTGTAATACCAGGCCTTGTGATATTGTGTTTTTTTTTTTTTTTTGTATACTATAGTATTGGTGGCTTGTATAATTTTAGCATCATAGTGGTGAAATAAGTTGGTAAACCCCCACTGAAGCCCTAGGTTCCAAAAGTACGGCCCGCCACTGAAAATCAATGTTACATGTAGCGTCTGTAACACTAAACTGAACAAATTAAAAGTGGTTTTGGTTATGGAAAGTAAAGCTTAAAATTATGTTTGTAAGAGCTATTCTTAACAATGTTTATGGGCGTTGCCATGTTGAAATTATGACTTATTGACTAGAACTCTGTTACCTCAGGTCTGATGTCAAACCCAGCTCCAAGTTCTCACTTCTCAGGTAACTGGAGAGCAGCATAATAATGCAGATGATAATGTTAGCCTCCCCAGTGCTAAAGCTAACCCATCTGTGCTAATGGACAGCAGAGGAAGTAGGCAATCCAGTAGGTGATCAGCCTCGCCATGCTAGTCACTAGCCTCTCCAAAGCTAACGCAAGTGATTTGTTAGTATCGGCCTCTCGTTTACCAGTGCAGGCCAGTCATTAATCAATTCAGCAGATGGCTTTGAATCAATATAGCCTCCGGCAACAAGAAAATAGCCACCTCAATAGTCTTAATTTTGGCCCTAATACCACTCCACATCGATGAGGAAATTATTTCATCTGTTACAATTTTAGAAGTTAAAGTTGCATTGCATTTTGCAAGGTCAGCGCACTGTTATGAAACAGCCAGTCTCATTTAAAAAACCAAAACAAAAAACCCATTCTGTTGACTTCTGCAAAAATAATCTTTCGACTAACGAGAAAAGTGGTATCTTTGGGAAGGTGTACATCCTGTTACATCTGTAGAACTAACGCACCATTTCAGGATAAGGAACATCATACCAACAGCTAAACATGGTGGTAACAGAGTGATGGTCTTGAGCTGATTTGCTTCTGCAGGATGACTTGCAGTAATTGATGGAACCAAAAATTCTGCTCTCTAGCAGAAAACTGTGAGCAAGAATGTCCAGTCATCAGTTTTTGACCTTAAGCTCAAACACACTTGGGTTATGCAGCAGAACAATGATCCAATAAACACCAAGAAGTTCACCTCCGAATGGCTGAAAAAAAGCACAAAATGTATAACATGTAATGAAATAGAAAAATTTTATTAATAAATAAAGTTACCATATGAAAAGTGAATTTTGTATTTACTCTGGTTAGCTTTGTCTGGTATTTAAACCTGTTTGTTATTGTTGACCTGAAACATTTAAGTTTGCCAAAAAAGCAAAAGCAAATGAAACTTGTAAGGGGTCCAACAGTTTTTAATGGCACTGTGCCATTCCTGATTTCATTCATTCCCTGTCAACCTACCTTTGTCACTCTCCACTGCCACCAGTGTTTTCTTTACTTAATGTAAGCCCCTTGATTTTCTGTTTAATTAAAAGAAATTGTTTGCTTCTTACTTACCCTTGTTCATGTTTGTATTTGTGTGTCTCATAAACAGTAGACACTACTGAGTATCTGATTAGTATGGACTCAGCAGGGGAGACGATCATCATCTTTAATGTCAGGAGTCAGAACAGAACATGCCTCGATACAAAGGGAAAGAGGAGCCAGGGTCACATGGGGCTCAAGACTTGAATTCAGGCTTCTCTGATCCCCTTTTTCAAGACCCAATGCGTCAACACTGTACAAAAACATTCATCTCACCAAACAAGACCCCTGAGCAGCAGACCCCTGCACACCACATGCCAGAGGCTCTTGCTTCTCTATGTATATGACAAAACTCCTCATTCCTCCATTAATGTCTGCAGGACTCTGATGCTCTCACATTCCTCTTGTGAGTTCCAAGCCTCTCTTCAACTCTAGCCAAAGTTCTGCTAAGAACTGAAGAAAGGATGTCACACAAAATGTTATAGAAAGCACCACCTTTTGCAACTACGTCACCTAATCATACTGAGGTGCCATGACAGACGTAGGAAGTGAGGGAATATTGAATGGAGTGTCTGCGATATTTTTTGCGATATTTTTTGCAAAGTTGTTTTTGCCAGTATAGCCATGGCCTCTACTTGTTCAAGTCTAGCTAAGTTCTCTGTGGAAGTAGTTCATTCAGTTGGGGTTCAAAGACAGTGGTATTTACAAAAGTTGGAAATGGCTAGCTTAGAAACCGACCCATACCTTCTCCCTGTGGACATGTTTGTTGGTTTGATCAAATCGCTAACTTTGCCTGAATTCATGTCACATGATTTATACTACTATGTCATAAATGCTGTTTCTTCCTAACACCAGAGCAGACTTAAAAGCGTACAAAAGTCTCGATGCTTACCAGGTTTTTGTATACATGCAAGGCTACATGATGGTGAAGCATTTTCTCCATGGTTACTAATGATTAGATGTGTACCTTCTCCATAATGTAATATTTTATTTCATCTTACTAATCTTACTTACTTATGAAGTATATGAACATTAATCTTGTTACCTTGTAAAAAGTGTTCACTGCAAATCACATATACACCGAGGGCTATCAGTCCTTATGATTGATGGCTGCTATCCAACACTGTCTTCTTTCCTCATCAAAAGGTTCACAATAAAATAACATGGTTGGTTTGCATCCTTCTCTGTTTGTGTAGCTGACCCCAGCACTATATGACCCGTTTTACAGTGAAATCAGCTAAATAAAAGCGATATTAGGCAACCGACTGTCTGTTTTTTGACAAGGAGTTCACAGGAGTTGATTCACGCATAGGCTATTTATTACTCTGCCATGTCCATCATGGCAGAGTGGACCGCTTTCTGAAGAGTGTGACGTCATGTACAAAGGGTCAATCTTCAAAAGTTCTCTGATGACGCTGTCGTAGTTGCCCTCATCACAGGTGAGGAGGACTCAGAGTACAGACAGTGGATTCAGGACTTTGTGGACTGGTGTCAGCAGAACCACATCCTGATCAATGCTGCTAAAACCAAGGAGATGGTGGTGGATTTCTGTAGGCGCAGACCCTCTTCACTGACACCAGTGAACATCCAGGGAGTGGACATTGAGATTGTGGACTCTTATTAGTACCTGGATGTTCACCTGAGCAATAAACTGGACTCATAACACTGATGCGTTTTACAGGAAGGGTCAGAGCAGACTCTCCCTGCTGAGGAGGCGGAGGTCTTTTGGAGTGCAGGGAGCACTCCTGAAGACCTTTGACTCTGTGGTGGCATCAGCCATCTTCTATGGGACTGTATGTTGGAGCAGCAGCTTATCTACAGCTGAGAGGAAGCAGTTAGATAAGCTCATCAGGAAGGCCAGCTCTGTGCTAGGATGCCCCCTAGGCCCAGTGCAGGTGGTGGGAGACAGAAGGACTCTAGTTAAAATAACATCATGATGAACAATGTCTCCAACCCCATGCATGAAGCTGTTGCTGAGCTGGAGAGCTCTTTCAGTGACAGACTGCTGCATCCTAGGTGCACTAAGGAGCGTTATAGGAGATCCTTCCTCCCAGCAGCTGTTAGACTCTAGAACCATCACTGCTCCCAACAAACTCAATACATGTTTATATCCATGCTAGTATCTGTACAACTTACTGTTTTTTTTTATTGTCACTTTTTAATAGTCAGAAACATGCACATCTTGTGCATTTTTAATTAACCAACTCACCTGCAGCTCACAACATAGTTGTTTTTTTTTTTTTTACAACTATTCATGTTGAAATTTTGCCTTATTGTACAGTATTTTCTATTCTTGACTCTGTTTTTTTATATATGTTTTATATTCTTTTTGTGAGTCTGTTTTTCTGTTATTGCCTGTCACTGCCACTTTGCTGCTGTTGCACAGAAATTTCCCCATCGCGGGACAAAAAAGGATATTTCTATCTTAGCTTCTCTGGTCTCTGAGGCCAACACAAGTTTATAAGGATCAGATTATCACTGAGGGCTCTTTGGTCTCCATGAGTCAGAATGGTACAAGCACATTATAAGTCTCCAAAGATTCAACTCAACTTCAAAGGCAATCTTATACTGTAACTTTTGAATTTCTAAACTTTTGAATTTGAAAAGTTTTAAAAGTTTCTGAAAAATGATCATTTTTCTTATTCTGGCATTTAGCACATAGACATAAATTTGGTGATTCTAACTGACAGAAAACAGGAAAACTTTTGTCTAAATTAATGAGAGACAGTGAGAAAAAATAGATGTGTCTCCAAAGTTCTAGTTTCAACTGAACATCTAATTGTCTTTTGAAAAACAAACAAGAGAAGCTTATCCTGCAGGTGGAAGGAGCACACAGCATGCACACACATCTACACAGAAGCTATTTAGACAGCCAGCTTCTCTTAAAGCTGTAATCCAGAGCGATTGAACTGTGACATCCTCAGCTAAAGCCTCACAGATGACGCCGCGCGGCTCAGTTTCTCATTTAACTTTTGTTCCCTGCTCAGCTTCTTCCCTGCAGACTTCCCCTCTCCAGAAATTATTCCGGACGTGCGCTTCCACCGTCCGTCCATTTTAAGGAAGGAAAGAATAATTCAGACGAGCTCTCGGAGAGTCTGAAAATAAATCTGAGGTCTGAGGACACACATCTCGTTTGGGGAAGAGTGTGACATCTGTGATGCTCTGCGACGTTAATGATGACACATAAAGTGGATACTTCTTGTCCTACACTCTGATTGGCTTAGCTGAAGCCGTTTTTAAACGCCCAATAAAGGAACACCTGGGCCTGCATAAATGTTAATGCGTCAGGAGGAAGATCCCTGCGCGCATCTGCGTGGAGCTTTTTAGTTCAGGCTTTTATTTGACTGTTTCTACCTTCGTAGGAGTTGGAATACAGATGCATACTGACAGTTTCTGCTTTTTATGAATGCAGGGTGTTTGGACAGCCATTATCCTGACTGTGTGAAGTCAGTCTCCTTTCTCAATGCAGTGCTACAAAAGTGTTCTGTGTCGACATCGCTGATTGGAGGTTTCACTCTCTGCACTCTGTGGCTGTGGGGGTGGACCGTGCGCCCCCCCCCACACGATTACATTAAAACACAGCGTCAATGAAGACAGGGAGAATGCAAGGAAGGGGAGGAAGAGCAAGTGAGGAAGAGGGGAGCAGAAAATAAAATCCACAAGAGAGCAGAGTTATTTAAGAAGAGAAGCCTTTGTCATTAAAATCCTGTTAGCTGATTTAAGATCAGAGTAAAGCTTGCTGTCAAGTGGGTTACTGCTCTTTATTGCTGGTCTAAAATAGTAATAAAAGTACTGCAGTGTTTTATGTTGTGTAGCTGCAATCTGGAATCTCTCTCGGACTAGGAAAACAAGCGAGGAGGAACTGCCCGAATGATGTGAAAGAACTGACTGCATGAAAAATGAGAGGAATATGTTCCCCTGACATGAAAAGGCTGCGTGAAGCAGAAGGCAGTACATACAGTCGCACAGTCTGACAGGGAAATTGCAAAGTGCAAAGTCAAGAGTGTGGAGAGCGAGCTGGTAGATCAAAGTGTGTATTTACCTTCAACTCCAGTGACCTGACTTAAATCCCATCGAAGGTTTGCACTGTTGGGGAAACAGTCATTTTAAATCAAAGGTTAAACTCGTATGACTCTCCACAGGCAGCTGCTCCTTCTTCCTCTTCAAATAGGAAAGGCTGGACTGCTTGGTTGTCGTGTTTTATGGCTTTAAAAAATAGTTATATGAAAGAATTTAAACAACATTTTCTCATTTTTATTGGGAAATACACTCACCTGCCACTTTATTAAGCAAACGAATGGCAGCAACTCAATGCATTTAGTCATTCAGGCATTCAGGCATCCAGGCATCCAGGCGTGGTTAAAGCGACTTACTGAAGTTCAAAGTGAGCATCAGAATGGGGAAGAGAGGAGATTAGGTGCCTTTGAACATGCCATGGTTGTTGGCGGTCACATTGGGTGTCACTACTGTCAGCTACAAGCAGGAAACCGAAGGTAGAATTCACCCAGGCTTGCCATAACTGGACAATAGCAGATTGGAAAAAAGTTTGCCTGGTTTGATGAGCCACATTTGGATGGAAGGATCAGAATTTGGTGTAAAAATAATGTAAAACAATAATCCATCCTGATTTGTATAAATGGTACAAGTGGTTGGCTGTGGTGTAGTAGTGTAGGAAATAATTTCTTAGCACACTTTTGCCTCTTAGTACCAGCAGAGTATTGTTAAAACACCACAGTCTAACTAAACATTGTTGCTGACCATGCCCATCCCTTTGAGACACAGTGTATCCATCTTTGGATGGCAGCTTCCAGCAGGATGATGCACCATGACACACTTTTTAAATTGTTTTGCACAAATTTCATGCTAGTTGAGTAAAAACCAGCCCTCCTTTACTTCGTACAGAGGGTCTGGACCCTTGGTTTTTGAGAAACAATTGCTTGGTGGAGGCGTGGACTCTGCTGAAATTTTAAACAATTGGGTCTGATTTTAACTAATCAGTAAGGGTTGAAGTATGTAATGCGCCAACTCAATGAAACTTACTGGAAATTGCATGCGCTGTAAACAACCCCATGAGAAGTGGGGCCACGACATCTTTGCCAGCAACAAAATGTCTTTAACATTCCTCTTGGTCCGACTTTAATTGCTCAGTATTTGGAAGCGTGGCCAACACAGACTGAATGGCTTCATTTACTTCGTCTGCTGCCATTGCCAAACTACAACCATAGGCAGACCACAATTCAAAAACAGGCCAGAAATTTGAGATCATCGTCAAAACTCTTCCGTCTGTTCGCTGATTGGCCAGGATGAAATTCATCCTGAGAAATTGAGCTCATTGGGACAAATCTCAGATTGAGCACTGAAGGGAAATAAAAATTTAGGCGGAATTGCGTAGGAAGGCAATGGCCAGCTTAGAGTCATGGGACTCTACTCAGTGAATATGAACTGAGACACCAGATCTCAATCCAGTAGAATGTTAAAATGTGGTGTAATATGAGATTTTATATTAGAACTGCAGCTGACAAATCTGCATTTCCTATGTGATGATATCATATTAATATGGAACCAAATCTTAGAGGAATGCTTGTGATACATTGCTGAATAAAAGCCACAAAGAACTGGATCACTTCTGAAGAAAAACACACTAACTCCTAACACTAACACTAACACACTAATTCCTTTCCATAGGCTCCAACCCCACCGGATCAGGATGTTTCACTGCTAGCACAACACACAAGTCATGGTAGCACTCACCTATTCTTCTCTGATCAAGTGATTTTCCAGATGTCACAAACAGTCAAAAGGAGGATCAATCAAATGAATAAAACTAACTTTTGCTCAGTCTTCTGCACTTACTGCTGAATTTTGCTCTGTCCCTGACAGCAGTTGCTCCAACAGCCCCCAGTTTGACCAAAAGTCTTAGCCTCAACATGCATGCAGGCGCAACTATATCTTAACAGTTGACATTTCAAGCACTGAACAGATGCTTAGAACAAATCAGTGCGTAGATGTGCCATAACTTTCTCCAGCTGAACAGAAACAAAACTAAAGTTTTTATCTTTGGACCTAAAAATTAACAACCTAGAGTCATGCAGCTTCCGTTATTACAACTAGAAACTAGTGATCAGGCCTAAAATCTGGATGTAATGGTGGACTCAGACCTGAACCTTCAGTGACACATAAAGACAGTTATAAAGTCAGCCTTCTATCACCTGAAGAATATTTCCAGGATTAAAGGACTAATGTCTCAACAAGATCTAGAGAAACTCATCCATGCATTCATCTTTAGTCACATTTATTACTGCAACAGTGTCTTCACAGGTCTGCCTAAAAGAATCAATCAGACAGCTGCAGCTGATCCAGAACGCTGCTGCTCGTGTTCTCACCAAGACCAAGAAAATAGAGCACATCACTCCAGTTCTAAAGTCCTTCCACTAGCTCCCTGGAGCTCAGAGAATAGACTTTAAAATACTTCTGTTAGTTTATAAATCACTGAACATCTTAGCACCAAAATACATTAAAGACCTGTTGTCATTGTATCATCCTTCCAGACCACTCAGGTATTCTGGTTTTAGTCAACTCTACGTCCCCACAACCAAACCAAACATAGAGAAGCAACATTCAGTTTTTATGCTACATAATCTGGAAAAAACTTCGCAAAACCTCAAAACAGCCGAAACACCAGGTTCCTTTAGATCAAGGCTAAAACCCGCCTGTTTAGAGCTGCCTTTGATTAGTAGTAAGTGGAACACTGATCAATATTTTCGAATTATATTTGCTTGATGAGATTTGCTGATTTTGCTGTATACTTGATTGATGTTTTTATGATGTGAAGTACTTTGAACTGCCTTGCTACTGAAATGTGCTGTACCAATAAACTTGACATGACTTGACTTGACATGGTGGCAGCATGATGGTGACGGCATCATGCTGTGGAAAAGCTTCTCAGCAGCAGACCCTGGAGGGCTGGTAAAGATGTAAGCAAAAATGAATGCATCAAAATATAGAGAAGTCCTGGATGACAATTTTCTTTCCATCTGCAAGAGAACTACAGCTTCAGAGAACATTTATTTTTTATAGCGGGACAACGACCTGAAGCATTCAGCTAAAGCTACACATAAATGGTTTGAAGACAACAAGGTGGAAGGGGCCCAGTCAAAGCAAAATTCAGTTTCTCTTATTACTTCAGACCAAGAAAAGAGGATTTCTAATACAAAATAGTTATCCATCCATAGTTATCCATGTTTAAACATGGAAGATTGTTGACGAGACGGTTGTGCAGCAGACAGTTATTCACAGCCTGCACAAGGAGAGGAAGCAACTCTTGCTGTTTCAAAGTATGTTATTGGGATGTTTTTTTCACCCCTTGAACCAACTTATGATATTACTAAGAAACATCTTTATAATAATATATTTAATGGATCGGGTCTAAGAGTGCTTTTTTATGAAAACAAAATCCATTTTTTTAAAACACCTTTGCAGCCAGGAAAATTTTTTGGAGCGGAAGGTACACCCCTAAACCTGGCTGCTTCTCAAAAACATGGGGAAATTAATTGATGAGCAATTTTTTAAACATAAAATATAAAAAAGGGAAATAACTGAAAAGAGAAATTATTTTGAAAATGATGAGCCATGCCTTTCTTAATAAAGATGGATCCAAAAATGTATCTGACAAAAAGTTGATAAACAACGCTGACAACGTAGTTAGATACCGTTCATCATTTGTTTTTTCGCATGTCAAGTTAGCTCGGTCTAATTATCAGTCTCAAAACTCATAAAATGAAGCAATTAAGTTATAAAGTTCTGCAGGATAATTTTTTCTTTTGTTATAACACCTGGAAGCAGCCCAGAAACCTGGCATCTTTACTTTGTGGCATCATTGTTGACAATAATCCAGAGGATCCAGGGAGGAGCTGTGTCCCCTACACAAGATGGTGATGATGCTGAAGTCCGCTTTGGGCTTCCAGGCAGCATCCACGGTTCCACTCAGGGCTAAACACAGGGTTAGTGTTGTGGCTGAATGGTACTGGTGGTACTGGCTCTGCTCTCAGAGGCTGCAAGGAAGACACACTCTAGATTTCTTGGGAAATCTTGCGTAACTGTTTCGAGAAGCTTCCAAATCAGCTTTCCTGTCTAGTGGTTTTGGTAATAATTATCACAAGTCCCAAACTCCTTACAATATGTCCAGTTCTTTATGATGTTCCTACAGAAGCTTCTTTTGTTCTTTGTTTTGAGGTCTTCACACATTTAGCCTTTTTCAGATCAGCCTCTGTCTTTTAAATGCTCTGCTGTCTTTCAGCAGTTTCAGCCTTTTATATTTTAAAAGAGTCCATCGTCTGAGACCTTCTAGTTCCTCCCATCCCTTTTTTTTCAAGGAAAATCTTCACATTTTTGGGTCTACAATCTAACTGTTGTTGAATGCTCTCTTGTCATCTGGCTGTAAACCTGCTGCTATCTTTCAACCTGTTATCCAAAAACATAACTCTTGATCAAAATATTTTCTTCAACAAGAAATTAATATCCAAATTGCCTTTTATGTCCAAAACTTCAAGTCTTTTTAGATATCCATGATGCTTTTAAAGAGTTCGTTTGTTTTAAAACTTGCCATAGCAGAGACTACACTTTTAAAAGTTCAGAATGATCTTCTTGTACCTGTTGGCTCAGGGTACTGTGTTGTTTTAGTCCTTTTAGACATAACTGCAACCTTTGATCACAATGTTGTTTTATCAGAACTTGGCAGTCTTTCTCTAAAATGCTCTGTCCTGTTCTGGTTTAAATCTCATTTGTCAGAGAGATTTTTTGTGCGTGTTCATGAGAGATTACACATCTTCTTCTGCTCCTATTTGTTGTGGTGTACCCCAAGGGTCCGTATTGAGTCTAACTTTATTTTCATTGTAAATATGCCTTTAGTACTGATTTTCAACATTTTAGATTATGGTGATTCAGTTCAATTCAGTTTATTTATATAGCACCAATTTGCAACACCTCATCTCAGGACACTTTACAAAAAAGTAATTTCAATTCAGTCGTCTATCAATTCCAATTGATCCTAGTTATCAAACAGTGCATTAAGTTCATCTTATTATACAAGTTAGTTTCAAAAGCTTTCTAACTAATGGAGTTATGGAGATGGAGCTTGATTATTAAGGGATTTATAATTAATTTTATTCTGGATTTACCCAGCAGCCAATGAAGGGAAGCAAAGATAAATGTTATGCAAATGTATTTTTATTTTAAATTAATGTGTCTACAAGACATCAAACACTGGCTGACACTGAATTTTTTTACACTGCATGAAAATAAAGTTGGTGCTATTGTTTTGGAAATTGCACCGCCTTGGATAAGCAGGCTGATTTCCAAGGTCTTCTTGTTTCTCATTGTTGCTCTTCAAAAAATAGAAAAAGACCTGGTTTTTTTTTTGTTTTGTTTTGTTTTTTTTCAAATTTCTGTCAAATTATTAAACTTCAATTATTTCTTCAGTCAAAAGAGCCTTAAAAAAAAAAAAAAAAAAAAAAAAAAAAAACCTTTGCATGACTTTATCACCTCAGTACTGAGCTACTGCAGTTTTCTATATATTGACAATGAACCCTCGTACTTCACTGGCATGCCTGTTAACGGGTTGTAGAAGGTGTGATTAAATCACCCCAGTTTGAGCAGATTTGCATCTGTTACCTGTTCATTGTCACATTGATTAAATTTTTTTACCTACCTCTAAAGTTTCAGTGACCTGGCAAAGAAATCTATATTATAGAATTCCAACAGCTCCACAAGGTGAGGGAGCTGAACTTTTCTTCAAGTAATCAGATTCAAATAATTGATGGTGGCTGTGAAGTAGAATACTAAAACTGAATCAAAAGGTGTTTTATCAAAGTATTAATTTTAGGATTTGCACATTCATGCAACCCAGTTGCTGCACCTCTTCAGCTTTGAAAAGATTTATTATGCTCTATTTTTTTACATACCAAAAACCTGCCATCTAATTAGGGGTTTGTGTACCTCTGAGAGCTGCTGTAGGTACAAAATCAGGGTACAATTTGGTGAAGGAGCAAATTGACCCAGAGATGTTCACAGTAATACAGTGTCTATAAAACTATTCACCCCCTTTGGATGTTTTTATTCCTTTTACAATTCAACCACGATAAACAAAATTAGGCTTTTTTGACAAATAAATCACAAAAAAACACTTTTAATCACAAAGTGAAAACTGATTTCTACAAAATAATGGCAATAAAAAAACCCCATCAAGCATAAAAGAAAGGAAGACATAAATTCCAGCCAACTGGTGCTTGTAGTCTCCCAGTGAGAGGAGCGAAAATCATTAGAAAGCCGCTGTTGAAGAAAACTCACCAAAACTTGACTACAGTTCGCCAAAACACATGTGGGAGACTGCATGGACCAAAATGGAGCTCTTTGGCCATCAGACAAGATGGTGGACATCAAACACTGCACGTCACCACAAACACACCATCCCCACTATGAAGAATGGTGGGGGCAGCATCATGCTGTGGCGATGCTTCTCGGCAGCAGAGCTTGGAAGGATTATAAAGGTGGAAGATAAAATGAATGCAGCAAAATACAGAGAAATCCTGGAGGACAATTTGTTTCCATCTGTAAGAGAACTACGGCTTCAGAGAACATCTATTATCCAGCAAGATGGCGACTCGGAGCATCCAGCTAAAGCTGCACAGAGATGGTTGGAGAACAAGGTGGATCTTCTGGAGTGGCCTAGTCAAAGCTAAGACCTCGATCCGATAGAGAATTTGTGGCAGGTGTGTATGTTACATATTGTTATTTAGTTTGCATTGTTTTTGTGGAATCTGTTTTCACTTTGACATTAACAGGGTCTTTTTGCAATTTTTGTTTTTTTTGTCAAAATAAGCCTAATTTTATTGATCATGATTGATTAGTAAAAATAATAAAAAGGGTAAAACATCCAAGAGGGGTGAATACATTTTATAAGCAACCTCCTCCCAAACCGTTGTAAACTGATGTCAGCCCAGTCTTATAGGAGTTTACCAGGTGAAGAGACGTTAAACATCATTTCCTCAATGGTAAGCAAGGTGAACATTTGCAAAAACAACAACAAAACCAAAAAACCAAGAACCACTAAACGATTGTTTTCAGTAACCAAGAAGCAACACTATCTGTTCAAGTTTAAGACCTGTTATCATTTGCATTTTTATTACATCTCGGTACCATAACAGCTGAACAAATTATTAATTCATGCAGACTTAAGTGTGAACAGTGTCTGTGAATCTCTGCTGCATTTTTCTGCTAGTTATTAGTGTTCATTTCCATCCTCTGCTGCCTTTATATAAAGGTAATCTTGTCACAGAAACAACTCCTACCAAAGACCTGTTCAGGAAACACTCATCTTTTGTCACATTGGAAATGACAGGTTACACTCCAGTTCAAGCTGTGACCTTACTGACTATTTCTAAAAATGTATTTGGTAACATAATTTGTCAATATATTTACTACAGTGTTGAACATAATTATTGAGTAAACTGGGATAAGACATTGCTTATGAGAACCAGTCCTGCTGTGAATTTTGCTCAATAATAACTTATGTCTCACTACACTCCCGTCTTGTCAAGATGGGAGAGTAGTGAGATATCTGTTTGCAAAGATCGATGTGTAGTATAGGCCCAGTGATCTGCTAGATGGGAAGATATAAATATATATTGCAATTTCAATAAAAGTGCCCAGAAGGGGTACGAGGAGAAAAGGCTCTGCAAGAGTACATCGTGTTTCTGCCCTCTTGAATTTCTGCTGTTTGTTTGTTTTTGTTTTGTTTTGTTTTTTACATGTATTTCTAATTTCATTCAGGGAAGAAAAACGTGGAAAATGTTCAAATACGCTCATTAATGTTTGTGTACTGTATCTAGAAATGTTTGCTCTTCAGAATTTCCCCTATATGTTAAAATAACTGGAACATCACTCATAGCAATTGTAAAACTGTAGAATATTGTGTGTGTACATTTATATTCATATCTGTCCCTGGCTTATAAACTCTTGTGTGACTTGCAACATTTAAATGCAACATTTTAGAGCATGGATGACAAAAAAGCACTAGAGGTGTCTTAGGCTACATTCACATAGCAGGGGTTGATGCTCAGTTCCAGTTTTTTGCTGAAATCCAATTTTTGTGTGTGTGTGTGTGTGTGTGTGTGTGTGTGTGTGTGTGTGTGTGTGTGTGTGGTCGTTCATACTACTAATTTAACCCGACCGCAATGAGACCTCTGTGCGAACGGTTTACGTCCCCAAAGCGACCCGCATGCGCAGAAGAAGAACGCTGACGTCACACCGCAGTGCCACGTTCAGACTGCAGAGCTTTGATGATTCCACTCTGGTTCTTCCTGGATCATGTGCACCGATTCGTAATTCGGCTTGTTTGAAAGAAATCCTCCTTGTTTTTAAAGGGGGCCAGTCCCAGTATTATACTTTACTTTATTCACTTATTTTATTCATTGCTTCTTAAAGCAACCATGTCAGGGCTTGATATTAGAGTATTTTAATTTTTTTAAGTACATTTCTTTACTGTGGTTTTTCTTCATGTATGTCTTTGATTACTTGCATGTTAAACAGATGTAGGTCATTCATGCCTGCAAGACAAATCTTCCGATGTGTACTAATGAAGTCACCTACTTGGGCTACGTTCACACAGCAGATCATGATGCTCAATTCCCATTATTTGCTGAAATCCGTTTTTTGTGTTTTTTTTTTTTTTTTTTTTTTTTTTTTTTTTTTTTTTTTTTTTTTTTTTTTTTTTGTTGTCATTCATACTACCAGGGGCGGGTTGGCCCGGGTTGGGAGGTTTCCCGAACGGCCCGGTCAGTTCCAGGCCCAACCGGCCTGTGGTCAGAATCTGGTTTTTTGTTTTTTTTTTTTACCCCATAAAGCGACCTTCTGTGGCAGGCCATTTAAACATAAAATTGGCGTCACCACACATTTCAGATATCTGAAATTTGTTTATGACTAGACATATTACTTAATTAAGATATCTCTAATTACATTTTGACTTTTACAAATGACGTCAAAATTACCATGAAGTTGTATGGAGGTTTCAATTAAAATATCTACAATGAATTCTGACTATCTGAAACATATATTTCAGAACAGTTAAATTATGACTAGTCATGAAGTATATTTGAGATATCTTGCTTTTTGTTCTAGTCAGTCACAATTCTAGTTAGAGATATTTTAAATAACATCAATATTAAAGATGTCTTAAATGTATTTTTAGATAGGAGACATATAGATTCAAGTAGTACAAATTAAATTGCAGATATCTTGAAATCAAATAATGACGAGGGAAAACTAACTTTGAGATATCTAGAACTGTAATTTGACTAATCAAAATTCCTTTTAAGATGCCTTTAAGATATCTCCAAATGAAATTAGAGATATCTTTAATTAACTGACTTTTCTATTTCAGATATCTTGAATTAACATTCAGATTTGTCAAAATGATATCACCAATATCTCAAATAATTATTCTGCCTTGTCAAATTTTCCCAGATTTGAAATTTCAATAAAACAATAAAAAAGAAAAAAAAAAATAGAAGAAAAAGCTTCCATTTTCAGCTGGGGAATTGGTTGACAGAAACCTTTTAAAATTTCAAAAGCAATTTTAAGTGCAATTGTGTGTATGTTGTGTGTATATGTGTGACTAAATAGGAAATTCTTGCAAATTTCTGAAGTAGTCTTCAAGTTCATGAAGTTCACATCTGTCCACATATTCCATACTGTGGAAGCTCTTCTACATTGTGGCATTTTTCGACAAACTTGTGCAGAACACCCCAAATTCTGTAGGCAACTGTTGGACAGCTCAGCGGCAGCAGAAGGGGGTCTCACGCACAAATTTCTAGTTTTACACATCTTCTAAAATGCAATTTTGACAAGTCATACTTAGGTCTGAGATATCTTGAATTGTAATTATGGATGTTGTGACCCCTCAAGATGAATCTGGTGACATTATTGAGATATCTTGAAAGGAATTTTTACTCGTCAAAATGTAATTGAAGATATCTTGAATTATTCTTCTGCTAGTCGGAATCTGAATGAAATAATCTTAAATTACCATTCAGGATAGTCAAAATGTAGTTGTGTCGAGTTCAAAACTCATTTTTAGACCTATAGAATGTAATTATCGGATAGTCAGACGAAACCGATTTTATGTTAAAAAGGCCTGCCATACCCTCGCTGCCATTATTGGCGCTTCATAGACTGTGAAACGTTAGACTGGGAAATAAAATGAAAAAATTAGTGCAGGATGCACATTAACTGATGTTTTCCGTGGCGGAGGGACCAATTAAGGTCAGTGACGAAACGGAACTAAGCAGCACGACCACAGCAGGTCAGCAAACAATACATATATGTGTTTGTGTTTTAGGAAGTGTTTCCATGGTGTAATAATTTTGATTTATATTGATAATTTTTTTATTTTCTTCTTAATCAATTCCACTGTGTTAATAATAAAGTTTTTCAATGAGAATATTTAATTAATTGAGATCTAGGATGTGTTATTTTAATGTTCCCTTTCATTTTGTGAGCAGTGTAGTTAATCTCCTTGATCAATTAAAACCAATCCATACAAGCTGACAGAATGAAAAACCAAATATTTCTTTATTGCAAGAGAAACATTTTAGAAGAAAGTCTGCGTTCAAAGTAAAAAGGATCATATCTGATTGTACAGATGACATTTAGTGTCCCGTTCTGTTTTTTCAATAATATATAGCTTTATTTTTATTTTTTTACCAGTTCAAGAAAAATACAAATGAAGCAAGTAATTCACTTCCTGTATGTTTAGGGCTTTTCTCAAGTTGATTGTGTTTTGTGTTCTAACACAATGATTCTTTGCAAAAGCACTGCAAAGTTTATCAGTGTTGCGGTTAAGTAGCAGACAAGGACAGTGTCAGCTGTGGTTGTGGTTGTTAAAGGGGAATACGATAATGCTGGTCTGAGTAGGAGTGAGGAGAAGAAGATGGATGGGGAGGGACAGGAGAAGGAGGAGATAGAAGAGGAGGAGAAGCAGGAGAGTTGAGCAGGAACCACTAAAATGGTGCCAGGTACAGGTGCAGAGTGTGGGATTCAGTTGGCGTTACGTCTTTTCCTAGTATTATATTAACCTAAATCAAGGGATTGAAAACAATCTAAAAATGATTGAGTTCCCTTAATGATTTAATAGGTCTGTGTAACTTTGGAGGTTTTTCATAAGCTGCTTATTTAATAAATATTAGCTGACTGATTTTTATTTTTGATTTTGTCATTAAATACAACAGCAGTAGTTTTAATAGTTGGAAAAACAGTGTTTCTATAAGTTCTTTTGTTTTAAAATTATGGTTCCGCTTTGGTCCATTGAGCGATTGGATAAAAGGCCTCTCCAAACCAAACTCCCGGGCTGAATTTCAACCCAGTCTGCCCCTGCATACTACTATTTTAAATGCCACTGCAGTCGACCCTGAAGCGACCTGCATGCGCAGAAGAAGAACGCAGGTCACACAGCAGTGCTCTGTTTGCGGAGTAGTTAATAATGGATGCCGCCATCTATGGATCGATTTTCCAGTTGTTGAGCGATGGGAGCCAACAGTATCGCCACAAGATCATGACAAGATGACAGAAGCTAAGAAAAAAGAGAGCACAACTAAAAGCAACGGGCTTTTGTGGAGCACTGACAGCAACGTCTGGCTTCTTCTGGTGCAGAATATATTATGACGCATGTCTCACGTAAATAACGTAAAAGCCGGATAAAATGCGACATGGACGTTCAGATGCAGACGCTTTGAAAAACAATCCGATACGTATCAGACTTAGCACCACATCTGGAAGTGGTACAGATCGGATTTTTGGGGGGTTGAAAAGATCGCGAATTGGGCCGTTCAGAATGCGGTGAAAAAGTCGGATATGTGTCGCACATAGGAAAAATATCAGATTGGGTTCGCATTCAGCTGCGGGTGTTGTTGAACGCAGCCCTAGTGGATTATATAGTTGCATCTTCTACCTTGTTTCAATGTAAAAACATTCAGGCCTGCATCTGAAACAATGACGGTTGAAACTTTGTCTCAAGTCTCTGGAGCCTGACTGCAAATCCAGTATATTTATTACAACAATACAGAGTGGTAAATGTCAGACCTAATCTGTGTGTTTCTGATGACATCAGTGTTTTTTCATGAACATTTTAGTTTTTAGTATTTATATGAACTTGAATCCAACAAGGCCGTGTTTTACACTAGAAGTTTTAACTCCGCACCGCCTTTAAGCAACAATCTTTCTGAAAATCAACTTTTACTTTAAAAAAATCTCTGCTTAAACAAAACCATATCTACTTCACACCAGTCATTAGTTATATCCATCTGACAAACATCAGACTTGGTCTTGATAAGATCTCTGGCTCTTCTGCTCATTTTCATCTTAACTTGTTCATAAAAACTGAAGTCCTGTTCAAACCATCAGAGCTGAATCCTTATCTCTTGTTGTACATGCATGCTGGGTTCTGCATTAATTCAGCACAAGCTTCTGCCATGAAGGTGTACGGATCTCCAGAAGCAAGCATGAGGCTGACTTCCGAAGGGGGAAGTGCCCAAAACAATGCAAACAAGGGCACGTAGAAGAAAGTATCCCATCAGATGTCCAAACCACATCTGCTGACATCTTTAGATGGAAAAGTACAATGTCTCCCACTCTGAGCTGTCCATGGATGACTTAGACCTTCATGTCTCAGGCAGAGTCCAACCCCCTGAACACAGAAGCTCATTATAGCTGCCTGTACAGACCAAGAGCTGAGACTCAGGTCATAGCTGAACAAGGAAAGGTGAAATGCTCCAAGAAGGAGTTCTTGATTGTGGCTTCATCTGCAATAATTAAAGCACTTATTGAGTCTTTTGTTGGGAAGATGGAACTTAGCTGAAAGACAAAGATCGGACTTATTGATCTATCTTCCGAATCTGACATCAGAATCAGTTAAATGAGTTTCAGTCTGTTTGAACTGAATTTTAAGAAGGTTGTGTAGCACACAAAGCTGTGAGGTTCATGACTGGTGAGGCACTGACTCATCAGGATTTGGATGTACCAATATAACTAAAACCCAAAACAGAAGCTTATATTTCAATTTTTGACCTTTATTAAAACATTAGTTTGTTTTAACATGCATTTAATTATGTTTTATTTAGTTCCATGTTGTTTAACAATACAATATAAAAAGTAAAAGAATATTTTATATGAGATTTTTAGTAAAAATTTTAATGTTTTTTTGGCTAATCTCAGGGGGGGGGTTAAATTAAAATTAAAAATCACGTATAATCTTATCCTTATTTGTATATAAAGTCCATCTGCCTATCCCTCTCCACTCATATCTCTGGCACCCTCCATGTTTGCCCTAATCTTTAAACATCTGGCTGTTTCAATGGAGATGATCGCCAAGGAGAGTCGAAACGTATCGGTCACTGTTGCCAATTCCTCAGCAAGGAAAGCAGCTGTTTGTTGTCCTAAAAGTCACTGCATAACGTCATCACCTAATTTGCTTATTTGCGCATGTGTGATCCAGGCAATAGAAGAAACTGGCAAGACAAGAAGTGATTAAAAATACTTTAAATATGTTTAGAACTACAAATAAAGTTGATGAAATCATTTAGGAATGTAAATAATTTGCCTGAACCTCCACTCCATAAATCAGTTTTGTATGATATCAAATTTAACCAAAAGACAGTTCTCAGAGGCACATGGTGGAGGAGGTGAATCAGTGACTGAGGCTGTGTGGATCAAATGCAGGAATTTATTTTAGAGTAACAATGTCAGTGGAAAAAAAAACATTAGGCAACATGAAAAATTATATTTACACTATATTTACATCCTTTGTAATCCAGAGCAGGATCAGCAGCAGAATGGAGTGGGTCTCCTCTCTACTCTGACTGCAGGCTTTCTTTGCTGCATGATGAGGCTGTGGTCAGACTGACCACCTGTTATTGCTTCGGCGGTGGGAAGCGCTCATGGCAACACTCACTGCTCGCTGTCACGACAGTACGATTGGTTCTTCACAAGTTGTCGCCAAAGTCTTCAATTAAACAGAAAAAAATACTAGCTTTGTCGCTAGTTGCTTTTTAGGGGGAAAAAAAGTCTCTGAAGGGGTTCAAAAAGTCGCTAAATATAGCGATGAAGTCACTAGGTTGGCAACAGTGGTATGTCACCAAAGTCTCCAATTACATAGAAAAAAAGTTGCTATTTTCATTACCAGTCACTTTTTGGGCAAAAAGTCACTAAAGGGGTCTAAAAAGTAACTAAATATAGCAACAAAGTCACACAGTTAGCAACAGGGGTATGTCACCAAAGTCTCCATTACAGAAAAAAAGTTGCTAGCTTTGTCACTAGTCAATTAAAAAAAAAAAAAAAGTTGCTAAAGGGGTCTAAAAAGTCGCTAAATACGGCAACAAAGTCACTAGATTGGCAACAGTGGTATGTGGCCAAAGTCTTCAATTACACAGAAAAAAAGCTAGCTTCGTCACTAGTCACTTTTTGGGGAAATAAAGTTGCTAGAGGGGTCTAAAAAGTCACTAAATATAGCAACAAAGTCACTAGGTTGGCAACAGTTGTATGTTGCCAAAGTCTCCGATGACACATGAAAAAGTTGCTAGCTTCGTCGCTAGTTGCTTTTTGGGAAAAAAGCTGCTAAATATAGCGACCAAGTCACTGGGTTGGCAACTGTGTGGTCCTTCAGACGGAATGTTTTCAGTTTTTTTTAACAGGTATAGAAGTGCACTTGCTGCTCTTTGTGCTTATGGGGCTCTCAGCACTGCCCTCTATCGGTGAGGCACTTTCTACATCACCCTATGCATTTTCACTGTACATTTATAGCCAATCAGAAAGACTAAATATGGCACACACATTCATAGACAGACTGTGGAACAACAACATGTGTAATTTAAACATGTTTTAGCCATTTAATAAGGGACAGCAATGGCTGCACACCAACTGCTTCAGTTAGTGTGCAACAGCGCCACCAGAGGTAAATCAGAGCTCGTCACTGCTTATCTCGCCCTTCTCCCATGTATTTGAACAGGCAATAGATAAAATTCAAAGTTTGACCATAAAAATGTTGAAATCATATAAAAAATAAATTTATAGAACAGTCAAGTGGACAAATTTATTTCATCTTGTCATTGTTAGTATTTTACTTGTCATGACTCACTTGCCTCCCCTGACAGCACGCTGCTGACACAAAGTCAGAAAACCTGACGCATGTATAAAAAAAGAAAACTCAAAAAAACATGGCATGCGTTTGTTTTAAGATCCCCTGAGTCAGTATGTACAAGCACCTTCCACCGCAATTACAGCTCAAGTCTTTTTGGGTATATCTATGCCAGCTTTGCACATCACGAACAACATGAACCAGATCAAGCTCTGTCGAATCTGATGGAGACGTCTGTGAAGAGTAATTTTCAAATCCTGCCACAGATTCCTGATTTAATTTAAGTCTGAGCTTTGGTTCATTAAACACATGAATGTGCTTCAATCTCAGAAACAGGAAGGAAACACACATCCAAAAATACACTGGACAGGGTGCTGCATCACAAATGTCAGTGGTGGAAAGGGTCTGCACACCAACCTGAGCTGCAAATTTTATTTTTAAATGAAACGATGCAAATTTCTGGCTGCCCTTCCTCAGACTGACCAGAAGCCTACGTAAACTGAGCAACAATCTTTAAATACACGTCAAACACCTGCTCTCATAGAAATGTCTGATCTGTAAAAGTACTGAATCTTATGTCACATATGAATAAAAATGCTACCCAAAAAATTCCTACACATTATATCACGATGACTTTAAAATGACATATCTGATGGTCCTTTTTCCTGCTGGAAGGTAGACTTAGACTCAAGTCTTTCTTCTAGGATTGCCCTGTATTTAGCTCCATACTGTAAGGTTTTAGTAAAGGATCCAAAAGTGACACAGCAGAGAAAGCTTTAAAAGGTTGGTGCTGATCGACAAAGCTGAGGAGGTGACCAGGATCAGTGACTTTTAACAGCAGTTTCGTCATACTTGGTTGCAACATGTGATCTGGAGGGTGATCAAGGCTTGTAGACAAGATGGAGGATTGTGGGAGGTGGAAGGCCTGAGCAATATTGCAGGTACTGATATCCAATACAAAGCTATTTGTAACTGAGAGGAAAGTAGGAAGGGTTAAAACGGCTGGGAGAAGAAGTTCCTGGCAAGTAATTCAGGTAAGACATAAGGTTACAGGTTTCATATCAGAAATTCAAAGAATAGTCCAAAATTTAAAAACGAGAAGAGTGAAGTAACACAACACTCAGAGGATGCAGGGTGAGGCACAGGGACAAGTTAGCTACAGATGATCTGGAAGTGAACTAGAGAGAAACAGAAGCTGGAACAGGTTCAGGCAAAGAGGATAATTAGAGGAGGTTGGGAAGGGGATACGTTCAGGGGAGGTGGGAAATGACAAAGCAGGCTCCAACTGTGACAAATTCATCTTTCCATCATTTCCAACCTACCTCCCTGTCCCTTCTGAGTTCAAGCAGTCCCACAGCATGATGCAGCCACCAGCATGAGCCTCTCTGATTATATGCTCTCATTATTTTTGGGTAATGGATTGAACAAGGCTTCAAATCTTATGATTTTGTTTTATAACCTAACTTCACTCTGCGTTTAACTTCTCCACAGCTTCATCTCTGATCAGCCTGTTTTGTTCCTTGAATTTCATGAAACTTTTCAGTCGCTAATATCCAATATAAAGCTTCACAGAGCAGCTGAAATTTATATGAGAGGTGTTTTCACACCTGCTTGATGACGAAAATCGCTACATTTGTTACATTTTCAGCTGCTGCGGTTCGCTTTCACATTGCACTGTGTCAAACGAACCAAAGCCTTTGAAAAACCTGTTCACTTCCTTGCCTGTGGTGGCGCTGCACCAAGATCCATTGAAGGAAAACTTTTGAAGAAGACACTGAGCGCAACTTCCTTTTTCACAAAATGTAAACAAAAATGGAGAGGCGTCAGATTTTAGCAGTTGGAAGATTTCTCCTTTGTCTTTGGCAAAAGACCACGAGCCATTTCTCCTGCTAGCGCTAGACACGCACGTTTGTTTGGTTGTATTTACCCAGAATCTCCTTGTGCTAGACCGCTTACTGCTTTTGGAGCAGAGTCCAGGCCCCTTGGCGTTCACATATGCATTTAAGACCGAGGTTTGTAGGCAGACCAGAGTTCGCTATTTTGGTCTGCATCAGAGTTCGATATGTGTTCACACTGCCCCAAAACGAACTGAACTTTCAAGGCAAATGAACTAGAGTTTGATTAAAGCGTCAGTACTCCCTAAGTTACAGTCAGTTGCACTATATTTATTAATTTCATGACTTCTGATGGCATCTGGTTGCATTGGAACTTTAAGAGTGTGAAAGTAGAGGGGGCCTGGGTGTCGTGTGGCGTAGTGGGTAGAGTGGGCGCCCCGTATACGGAGGCTATAGTCCTCGTCAAGGTTGCCCCTTTGCCGCATGTCCTCTACCCCCTTCTCTACCCCTTTCCTGTCTACCTACTATCAAAAAATGGAAAAAAGGCCACTAGTACCCAAAACAAACAGGAAAAAAATAAGAATTAGAGGGGGCAAATACAAATGTACGTCCACTAGATTCCACAGTTATGCTTTCATTCAAGAGTGGAATGATAGTATAGGAATGAGATGCAATAAATTTCTGGTCAATCCCTCACAGAAATACAAGCTTTGCTAAAAAGAAGCTTTGACTGGTGGATTCATTTTTGGTTACAGCCACTCTCATGGCAAAGTCATGGCAGGGGGGAGCAAAAAAAGATTAATCCGGTGCTTTGCAACAGCTTCTAACGGGATTCAGCCAATCAGAGCTAAGAGTCCCGACTAACCACTGTATCAGAAAGAGCTAATGGCACAAGGAAGATGGAAGGACGGAGCAATACGAGGAAAAGAGAGAAGAGCACATTGCATTAAGTGGAAGGGAGGAGGAAGGGCGGCATGAGGTCGTTGAGATGAAAACGGCAAAGATGGGAGGAGAAAAGAAATGAAGGAGGAGACGGAGCGTGAGATGTTCTCCTGTCTTAACCTGCAGATGCTGAGGGCATCAACAGTACACACAGTGAGACTTGCCCAGTCCAGATAAATAGCCTCTCTCACACACACACATACACACACAAAGACACACACCAACACAAAACTAAATAAATAGCTTTATACTCAGAAACAGCCAAAGTGGGTCAGACATCAAAGTAGCCACTTGAAAAGCTGTTGGAACTGTCCTAACGCACACATATGCATGTGCACACGCACACACTCTCAAATTGCTACTTGAATAATCTACACACATGTTCAAAGAAACATTAGGAGACACACTTTGCTTACTCCAAATTGCCACAATCTTCCTCCTCCTCCTCTCTTCTCCTCATCCTCTTCCTTGGTTTCCACTCACCCTTTCTCCACTTCCTCGTGCCTCCTCACACACACGCACAACTCCTTGTAAATTGCAGCAAGCGGGTGCCTCGGCCGACCAAATGGCAGCAATCAGGAAGTCTGAGTGCTGCGGGACAAATTCAGCGAACCACTTTAGGTAGCTGCACACACTCCTGTCACACCTTGAGCAACAAGAACAGTGTCCGTGTACCAGAAACAGGAGGTCAAACGCTTGAAATTACAGCATAAACCCCGCTGAGTAAAAGTCAACCTCCAATAATCTGAAATAAGTGCTATACCACCTTAAATCAAAACAGTGTGCCACTTTGAAAAAATACTTGTTTTTTGCAGCTTTAAAGACCCTTTCAGCCCATTTGAAGCTGCTGTTTAAATTCACATCAACTGTATTGTTCATAGTTCAGCTTCAGTGCTTCCATAACCCTCCCTTCCAGCAGGAGCAGGCGGCTGCTATCTGCAAACAAGCTCTGATAAAACCGCCTTGCAGAGCTGTGAGAAAGCACGGACCCCCCTCACAGATTTATTCTGTTTTCGCCGCTTTGCCACACTTATATGCTGCAGATCATAAAACTACTTTTAGTATCAGATGAGGATAACCTGAGTAAATACAAAGGAGTAAATGATGATTTAACTTATAAAGGGACAATCACCCCCCCCCCAAACATACACCAAAGTGACAGTGAAATAATAATTTAGACCAAATAATATCAGCTCTTAAGAATAGCATTACTTCGGTATCTTTTTATGCAAGTAGAAGTAAAAAGTAGTTAATAAATAAACTACTCAAATAGGGGGAAAAAGTACTTGGGAAAGCAGCTACTCATGTACAGAGTAAATGTTGAATTGCAACAATTTGAACCAAATTATGTAATCAGACAGACCAGAATATAAATATATGTGCAAATTTAGAATTTTGTATACTATATTTTATATATATATATATATATATATATATATATATATATATATATATATATATATATATATATATATATATATATATATATATATAGAGAGAGAGAGAGAGAGAGAGAGAGAGAGAGAGAGAGAGAGCTAATGGTAAAACAACCCTCTTGTTTTTCATTCAGTGGAGTAACTCGGTGGTAAGAGTTATAGCACAAGCTGTAATGCTTCATTTGTGAAAGAAAATCTGTTGGGCATCTCCTTGGCACTCAGACAACAATCCTGATTGCTACACTGCCACAAGACACGTGGAGAAGAAAAATGAGATTGGTAGCCTTACTTCATAGAAATATTTTTCAAGTTACACTAAAAAGTAAAAACTACTCCTAGAGTATTTTTTTTTTACCCCAAAAAGTTAGTTAAGTAAATGTAACTATATACAACACAGCTGTGCCAGTCCCTGATAAATAGGGCTATAAAAATCACTATGCTGATTCTTTTTTTCATTTCGAAGTTTGGAAATCATTTATTTACATTTTGCATTTTGGTGCCATTTTTGTCAATATAGCATCCATTATCTATCCAGAAGAACACAAAATACAATTTCTGAACTGCAGGTGGAATATTTGGGATCTTTGGAATGTATGTGTGTTTATCTTTACTATTCTTATGTTGCATTATAAATTTCATTTCTAGAGGAGGGGTCTAATTTATACCCCAACATTATCTCTGTTACTATCTAATAATTAAATATCAAACTTAATAAAAATTTTTTTTAAAAAAAATCACATTTTAACCCAGAGGTTCAGATTGAAAAAGTAGTCAGATTTCACCTTGTGTGATGGCTAAATGAATGTACAGAAAAATGTCATTTGAATGGCTGTTAGTGGAGGCTTGTTTAAGCTGAGGGTCTGATAAGTGTGTGTAACTGTAAAGCTGTGATGTGAAGATTTAACCTTCATCCAACCCAAGAACTTCTGGAAAATCGCATGTCATGTGCATTGCCACAGGTAAAAATACTGACTGTTGAAAATGAAACTGTGCCTAAGAGGACCAAGCCTGGTAAAAACCTGTGCTTCGTACAGAGGGTCTGAAATGTCAGCTATTGAGAAACGATTGTTTGCTGGAGGTGTGGACTCTGTTGCATGTTCTCCCCGTGTATGCCTGGGTTCTCTCCGGGTACTCCTCCCAGAGACCTAACACATAACTGTTAGATAAGTTGGTATCTTTCAACTGAACTCAGATATGAGCGTGTGCGTCTCTGTGTTGCCCAGTGATGGACTGGTGACCTCTCTCGGGTGCACCCCACTTCTCACCCAATGACAGCTGGAGATAGGCACCAGCCCCCACCTCCGCGACCCTGTAAGGATAAGGTTGGATGGATGGAGGACTCAGGGGGCTGAATGCAAGAACTTGCCACACTTTTAAGATTTTTACTTGGGAAAAATGTTAAAGCGATGTGCTCTCCAGTCTACCATCATGCACTACTTTGTGTTGGCCTAGCTCATAAAAACACACAAAAATGTAGGGTGAACACTTTTGCTAGACACTACATATTCCACATAAAACAAATCTCATTTGAGCAGGCGTATAATCCTGTGGAACAGATGTTACTGTGCATTCACTTTTACAGTAGCAGAATCACTTCCCTTTATTAGTCCATAAAATTCTGTTTACAGGTCTTGAGATTTTTAATTACAAGCCTGCACTTTAGCAATCAGTCTGGGACTTATATCTTAACTTTATGCTGAATTGAAAAGGTAGCAAACACTTTGAAACTTCTAAATACATCAAAGTAATGCAGGGAACATGAAATCAATATGCATGCATTAATCTCTGATTAACAGCACAGCTCTAATGGAAAAACAAGCTCTGAAATAACTCTGTAAGTATTCCTTTCAGAGATGTTTTTACTGTTGTCTAACTCTGACTGTTTCTATGTTGCGCATGTTCGAGCAGAGGATCCTATGACATAAACAGAGTGCGAGTTATTGTTGCAGACAGCTAGCGTTTTTATTGTCAGGGGCTTCGTAGTGGGAACCAGTTGGAGGAATGAAAGAAACGCTGCAGCGCTCTGAGTGTAGGAAGTGGAGAGAGGAGCGATGTGGGAATGTACTGTTCTTATCTGTCACCCTGCTCAAGCTGCCTGGGCTCCTTCCACTGCACAGCTCAGCACACCTCCACAGGATCTGGACTCAGCTGTAGCTCCCATTTAACTGGCTTGCAGCCTTCCTCTCAACTCTGTCATGCAAAAACAAGGCAATAGATGTGTTTTTGTTGTTTTTTTTAAAATCTGAAATAAGTGGGTTGTTGCAGGAATGTGCTAATGTGTGGGAACAGAACAAAATCATACACATTCTTTAAAATATGCATCCTTTCAAGAGTTGTTTAAGCGTTTCAACTTTTCTCATCCTGAAAACTTGGCAAAACTTAATCTTGGAGGTTTTTTTCAAACCGGCCATGTTTACTCCGACTTGTTAAGCAATTTCACTGAATTCCTTGTGATGCAGGGTGTGTGGTCTCAGACACCCACCCTGCGTCCAGCACCTACTCCTTATCTTCAGTAGTTCCTCAGTCCCCTGAAACACTCACTGCAGCCATAAAGCCGAGGCTCTCGCAGTTCTCCTTTTCGTGGCCCACAGGGCACCGGAATCGCAGTCAGGCGTGAAGACACTGTATGACAACTCAATGAATAAAATGAATAAAACGGCTGCTGTAATGACTCAGGTGAGGTGGCTGCTCTTGGACTTTAATCAAAGTGTGGAGAAGATTTACAGAAAACAGTTAAACCCAGAGTGAAGACAAATGTGACCCATCCTCAACTAGACCACAGCCACACAACTCTGACTTTTCAGGCAGTTTCAGCTTTTTGCCCCTATCAGCTCAGCTCAAACAAACAGCATCCGTTTGAAGGTATTCCGATTAGGGCTGACCCGATACAGCTTTTTCACTTCCCATATGATACATATATTGCACCTTTGAGAACTAGACGATGCCAATATTGAGCCGATACGATATCAACATGAATCATACACACTTTTATTACTTATTTTATAGTGTGGAATGTTAGAAAAGGTTCGATCAAGGGATTTTACTCAAACAGAGAACAATAGTCAACAACAGGTATGAGAACAATTGACCCATTTATTATGAACCAGTGGGTCTGCATGCGGGATACAAGCGCTGCTCGATAGAAATGCTGGGACGGACTAAATGCTGGAGCGGAGTACTTCTACGGGCGTGATTATATCTGAGATTTTAGATGCAGGCTGATGTAATCCAATACTCGCTTTTTGGCTGATATCGGAGCGATTTCCGATATCAATATCGGATCAGGACAACGCGAATTCCGATCAGTTACAACAATATGTCCCTTGACAGGTGATGTCAATAAAACTTAAATAGGGAAAGCTTAGTGATTTTAGCAGTTTTAACGAGGGCCGAATTGTGGCCTTGGATCAGGCCTGTTTTAGCAGTCAGAGGTAGATTAACACCTCAGTAAATATTCCATTATTTATTAAGAGATGTTAGCATATTGAAGTCTAATCATGTTTTTCTTCATTTTTGAAGGGGAAAATTATTTAATTTCACTTAAACAACAAATTAACCTTGGTAAACAGAATAAACCGACAAAAAGAGATTTTTTTTTTGCCAAGCAGAAAAATAACTTTGACTGAAATGACTTCAGTGAGCTGATTCTTGCAGCGATGTACCAGTTTGCCCCACTCCGCACTTTCAGCTATTAGATGTTTTAGGGGTTTCTTGCCGCTACAGCCTTTTTCCAATCACCCCATAACTCATCCAAGTTCTGGGCTTTGACTAGGCTCAGGGCTGGTTATTTCTTTATTTCCGCCAGTCCTTAGTGGACTTACTAGTATGTCTGGATCATTGCCATGCTGCAAGGTTCAGTTCTTCTTCATCTTGATATTTTTTACAGATGGTCACACACACCCTCTGGTGTCTTGTAATTCATGGTGGTTTCTCTGATGGTGAGCTGGCCAATTCCTGCTGGAGCAATGTATCCTAGAATCATGACTCTTCCATCTCCATGCTTCACAGTTGGTAACAGGTTCTTTGTCTCATCTTTTCCTGTATATTTTTATGTTGTGGTCTTGTTTTTCTCATTGTTTTTCTTTACCTGCCTCAGCTGGACTTGAATCTGCTTCATTTAAACTTCAAATATAAACTGAGGATGGTCATGACTGAGAGAAAAAGCTAAAAAGCTAAAAACATAAGCTACATATCCTTTGTGATTTTGATACAGCTGAGTTTGACATTATTGCCACCTGTTGACAGATTTGTCTGCAGGTATTACATCATTTTATGAGTGGAACCCAAAAACCACATAGATTGGGATTTTTTTTAATTGAGAAAATAATCTCCAGATTACTGTATGTGGGGCTTACATTGCAAATTTTTCAAAATTTCTACAAAAATCCATAGCAGCCTGGCTTAGCTTGACCTGAAATACATACATACTTTTGCTGGAGTTCTGGCCTCTTAGGCTTCAATAACAATAAAAATGTATATAAAAGTATATATAAGCAATCTTTTTTAACTGCTGAAATTGATTTTATTTTTATTTTATTAGGTTCTAAAACTTAAAAAAGTTCAAAGTATAGAATGGACTGGAGATTTTGTTAATGTTTTTCATTTAATAAAACAGTACAAGCAGGCATCCCCAATGGCTGGATATATAGATCATAAAACCACTTGAAAACAGTCTGCCAGGTTGTCTGGGTGTGTTTTTGTGTTCTAGTGTTTGCTTTATTGGTCTTGTCTTGAGTCTGTTCTTCATCCAGTCTTGCTTGGTTTCTGTTTTGCTCTTTTCGTTTATGAAGTTTATTTCTCTTCTGCTCATGTTCTTGTTTAAGTCTGTGTTTCTGTTACTTTCTATGTCCTTTGTCCCATCTAGCCTGCTCATGTCTTATCTCTGTTTTATTCCAAGCCTTGATTATTATTTTCCTGTCAGGTTCCATGTCTTGGTTTTCTTTATTAGGTTTTAGTTATATTCATGCTCCAAGTTAGGTTTTGCTATGTTATTGTTTCTAATATTTGCTTTGTGTATTATTGTCAAGTCTGTTAGGTTTCAGCTCTTGTTTCAGTTCATCAAGCTCATGTTTTTCACATGTCTCATTCATCTCTGTCATGCTTGTCGCCGGTCTGTTGCGCTATTTAAGTTCCTGTCTTGTCCCTGTTCAGAAGCTGGATTCTTGTCTAGTATGTTTATGTCAAGTCACATTTGCCAAGTCAAGTTTGTAATTTTGGTTTTCCTTTTTGTAAATAAATCTTCACCATGCCTCAGAGTTGTTGTCTGCATTTTGGCTTCCCTTTAACACTGAACCTGACACAGTCAATGTTGCTTGTTTAGAAATGTCTAAAAAGAAACATGTTTAAATCACTTGATGTTGAGATGTTTTGATATTTTTACATCCCGATGTCCCAGCTGTACCTGAATGCAGCACGTGCAGCTACTGCTGTAAATCCCTGCTCATTTAACCTGAGATTCCTCGACTTGCATTTTATACCATGTTCGGAGTTTGGGCTCACTGGATGCTACAGGTAGCCATTTGGATGTCAGTTAATTGTACTTCAGTAACAGTGATGTTTACATTATGTTGCTTGATGTTGAGTAATTCAGTTTAGTACAGAGAGAGCTACATTACTTATTGCTGTTGTAGTGCAGCATGTTACTGGAACAATCTTTCACAAGCATAAAATTTGTTTGCTAACCTCTTAGGTCGTAGGTTTTTCATATTTCCCATTAGTCACTTGAATTTTAGAATGATGGCCATTTTTCAAAATGGCCACCGGTTTTGTGCCTTGGGTGAACTTTGTCACATTATGTGTTTTTGACTTCATACAACTTTAAAGTCATAAAATGTAGCAAAATCAGGTGGCAAAAGTGAAGCTGAGGAATTTGTTGCGAGTATCACACCAGCCATCAACTGGAAGGAGATCAAAAAGTGAAACACAACTGAGTGACAGTCATCTTAATGATTAACATTAGCTTCTAGCAATTTTTTAAATGTCTTTAGTGGTTTAGCATTAGCAAAGCTAAGATTATTGTTTAGCAAATTAGTGGTTAGTGAACCTAACTTTTTGGTTAGCTCTGCCCACCACTGGCAATAACTCCTGAGGATTTTAGTACAAACATATTTTTCATTACAACCTTGGTGAACATTTTGAAAAACATCCACCAGAAAAAGAAAACACAAGATCAAGAAAATATATGATTTCTATGGTACAAAATATGTAGGCTATGACATGACACCAAACACATTCATCTAATTTGCGATTTTAGTGCAAAAATTTATTTTCTGACAATCATAGTGGCCATCTTGAAAAATGGTGGCCATCTTGAATTTTTCAGTGGCTAATGGTTTTTTTGGGGGGAGGTTTCCAAAGAAGCCAGCCCCTAGGAACATCTGTGCCAAGTTAGGTGAAAGATTTTGCTGAAATATTCAATCATCTGCTGCAGTATTGAAGGATGGCATAACGTTACCCTGAAATAAAATTCTGCTTTGGCCCACCTTTCTTTTTTCACTCTAGCTGCATAAGAAACCCTAATGTTACCAAATGATAGAGTTTCGTGCAGCTCATATACCAACTTGAGCATCATCAGCCAACTGAGTTGTATGGTGCATCCTCTTCCCACTGACTGTACATGCTAGTAAGCAATAGCAAATGTATAAGGGGTGCAACTGATATAACCTTTTTTGTCCTTTTTCAGCTCTTATGACACACCTCTGGCTGTGCCGACCTGAAGGGTGAGCCATAGTGTCCGTAGCAGGAAGTGCCACTAGCTACAAAGGCAATGCTGAATTATTTGCTCAAAGCTTTGTATCTTTAAACGCTATTGAAAGGCAGTGGAGATAAGCAACACTATGATGGGGTTTTACCAAACACATTGAGTCATCTTCCCCTCTGTAGTTCTGTCTCATCTCAGCATCAGCGCTGCAGGATTGTAGGAGCAGATTTTTCAGCACAGCTGTTGTATTGTTGTATTATAAATTAGAAAGAACGTTATATGTGTTATTGTGTCCCCCCGCCTAACCCCTGCAGCACTGCTTTCCTGCTGTTCGGTGCCATTGAGGCTGTAATTGCATAAGCTTTACTTTGCTTTACACTGTGTGCACAACCTCATATTACCCCTGCATTTGCAGGCTGTGGCATTCAACAGCCTGAGGAATAATGCATAATACTGTGTAACCCTGATAACTTACTCTGGAAGTTTATGCAACATTATGCTTTCATCAGCGAGATTCAGCACTGGACAGAACAGCTCGGTGGAAACTCCCCATACACCAGACACTAATCAGGATCTGTTTTAGTATTCTGCATGCTCTGCCTAAATAATGACAATGAACATAGGCTATAATTCCTCCAAATTACTTACCTTCAACCGACTGTTTCTTGGTGTTTTTCAACCCTCTGACATGTTGCGTAGCTTTAAAAAAAGCTGCCCACAACCTCAGCTGAAGTTTAAATTCTATCACACAAATGTCCACCAAACAACTCCCTTCTTCCTCCATTGCACCTGTCTGCACTCCATTAGCATTCTGCACGCTGAGCCTGAATAATGAGAGTAAATATATGGTATAATTTCTTTAAATTATTTACAATCAACCTTCTGTTGTTTTTTTTTTTAACCGTATGATGTGTTTTTTAGGCTCTGAAAAAGTCTGCAACCCAAACATCTGGAAGCCACTAACAACTTTAGACTTTATCACACAAATTTCCTTCCTAAGATTCCTCCTCTTCCTCACCTCCATCTGTCTGCTCTCCTCTGTACCTCTGCTCTCTTGACTTGCCATTTTCAAATCATAGTTTTCAGCACCGTCGCCTTCTGCTGTCTTGTAACCACTTGAACTCTGACTGACATTGTCATAGTGTTGTCATGACAACAGTACAAAAGATTCATGCCTTGCCTAATTGTTGCAGTTAATTTCTTCTGCTTGTTACGACTCTCGGCACTGTGGGGCCCTGCTGAATTGTCCAGATATCTTTAGCTCCGATTACGTTTTATTCGTCTTCAGACTGACGTTGAACTTCAGAGGGAGGGCAGAAATCGGATCTAAGTTAGCAAAATAAATGGCTAACGAGCCAATCAATTCTTTTTTTAACAACAGCTTTTGTTGCAATGATTCCAGTGTTTTTTATCGTTTCACAATAGTTAAAACCACAAACTTGAAGGCATTTTATTTGGCAGCGCATAGCTGTAAAGTGGCATAAAAACGAAACATGGACTCAAGCTCAGTCAGACTGGATGGAGAGCATCTTTCAGCATCAGTTTTCAAGTTTCGCCACAGGTTCTCAATTAGATTTAGGTCTGTACTTTGACTGGGCCATTCTAGTAGATCAAAATTCTCATTTGTTCCCGTCCTTCACATCAGAAGTGAAGAACAGGCATACTGAACGGATTTCCTAAGTATGTATTATGTAAGTACACTCACAGAAATATTTAACCCTAACTTCTAAGATTTATGTAATTTTATTACATGACAAATTCCCCATTTACTTTTTTTTTTTTTTTTTAGATCATTTTGATAGAAATCTGTCAAATAAACCTTACATGATGCATATTCATTAGTGTAACAAAGCCTATTTATTTTAAATGTATAATCATCAGGTTTATTATGCATTTAATGTTCAAAAAGTATAATTACTCTAAATTAATAATGATTTTATTTATTTCAAATACATAAAGTATATTGTTTGAATTTCATAACAATCAGGTTACCTATACAACATAAATAGCATATATCTTTAAATTACGTCATTTATGCTTATGGAATAAACTAAATTAATCAAAATGCATCACATTTATGCAATTCCTTTCCAATTAATACAAACAATCTTAATGATGCATAAAAACAATCAGACCACCTTCTTGATTCAACAGCTTTATTAATTATTAATGACATTTCAGACAGTGTAGATGCCCATGGTCTTCTCTGCAAGGTCTGCCCCAGCCTCTCCTCTCTGGATTCAATATCCTGGAAAATAAAGAGAACAGAATGATGGGCTGTGTGACCCCAACCTTGACCGCAAAAATCCAAGCTGCTCATCCTTAGGCCACCTCAGTGTTAATTTGAAGAGATTTCTTTAAAAAGCGCTGCATTTATGTGTTCACCGAGTTCAAAGTGATAATTACCTTAAGACCTTTGATCACCTCCTAAAAGCCTGGGGAAAAAAGAAAGTCATAAGGATGCCATATTTTGCATTCACACCGCAGAATTTCGCCGAAAGGTAACGCGTTTGCACCCACCAAAACAACCCCATGGCACGGAGTTCTCAAGTTCACCTTTAAGCAAACAGACAGAGCCTAACTTATTACAAAAATGAAAAGGCTAAATGTTGGAGACAAAGGGAAAACTAAACAGTTTAACTACTAATGTTAATAGTTGTCATTTTAGCCGGCATAAAAACCGACTGCAAAGGGTTAGTTTAATCCAGTATCAAGCTGTTTTACCAAACTAGCCAAGATGTCGTGAAGTAGCTAGCTTGTTAGCTGTGATTCTTCTTTTACCGGTTTAGGACGGTTGGCGACCAACTTAAAATGGCATTACCGCCACCTACTGGTGCAGGACATCGTTTCCGTTTTCCCCATTTCACTTCTCAGAACTAAAATGAAAACCAACCACACACATTTTAAATAACAGAATCTTGTTTGTTTTACAACTTTGATTATTTAAACCATGTTAGTATATTAACTAATTACATTCAATACATTTTGGAATTGATTTAATTATGTCGATAATAATTTTAAGGCATACATATAAAAAATGAGTTTTTCAATAAAATCAGATAGATGTAAATGCATAAAACCTAACTCTGCCACGAATCATACAGTGTAATTGAAGGACTGTATGTACTTGTGATTTATTTTGTGTTGTAGATTGAGTGATTGTGTAAGGCTATCTATCTATCTATCTATCTATCTATCTATCTATCTATCTATCTATCTATCTATCTATCTATCTATCTATCTATCTATCTATCTATCTATCTATCTATCTATTTGTAGCTCTAACTGTTGGCCAAGGAATTTGACATTGGCTTTACAGACTCACAGCATACAGACATCAAGTTTAAACATACAAACTTTAAAGGAAATAACATTAAAGATGAAATAACAACATGTACATATTAGTAGTACTTTGCACCTAATCACGTGAAGGCACCATGACAGATATTGGATGTGAAGGACGGGAGTATGGAATGGGGCGACTGCGGTTGTTTTACCAGGTTTTTACCAGGCTGTTTTTGCCGGTATCGGCAAAGTCGAGCGAATTTGTCTGTGGAAGTAACACACCCAGTTTAGGCACATAGTGGTATTTATAAAAGTTAGAAATAGCTAGCTCAGAAACTGCACCGTACCCTCTCCATCCTGACGTGTTGACTGATTTGATCAAATGGCCAACTTTGCCTGAATTTACAGCACATGATTTATACCACTATGTCATAAACAGCATTTTCCCTTACACTGGAGCAGACTTAGAAGCAGACAAAAGTTGAGATGCTTACCAGTTTTTTCATACATGATGGTCTACGTGATGGTGGGGCATTTTCTCAATGGTTACTGTTGATTAAATGCATACCTTATTCATAATGCAGTACTTGATTGCATCTTACTAATCTTACTTATGAAGTAAAATATCAACATTAATCTTCTTACCGTGTAAAAAGTGTCCACTGCAAATCTACGAATACACCGAGGGCTGCCAGTCCTTATGGCTGACGGTTGCTACCCATCGCTGTCTTCTTTCCTCATTAAAAGTTATGCAATAAAATATTTTTGATTTGCCTCCTTGTCTGTTTGTGCAGCGGACGGCACAGCGCCCTATGACCCATATTACTGTAAAATCAACTAAATAAAAGCGATATTAGGCGACCAACTTTTTTTTGACAAGGAGTTCGCAGGAGTTAATACGCGTATGGACTGTTTTGATGTCTGTCATGGCGAGGTGGGCCATTTCTGAAGAGCGTGACATCACGTGCAAAGGGTCGATGAGTGTATGTACACGTGTGTAAAGGCAACCCGCCTTTACACACGTGTACAATAATATTGTAATAGTGCAATATGATATTCCCTGATATTCTAGAATTGCGTCGCTCATGGTGGCCAGCGGCATAGCCAGAGGATTTCCATTGGAAAACAAGTGGAGGGTGACCAAAACTGGAAGAACCTTTACAAAACACAAGCCAATACTTTCCTGCTCTATGTACAGAAATGGCTGAATCCTTAATTTATATGTATGTATAGTAAAATTTTAAAATTAAATTCTTGTTGTAGCACAGCAGTACTTTTTTTTATATGGTACTAGCAACAAAATACACATATCTAGATGTGCCATAACTTAGTCTAGATCAAAATGATTTGGCATCTACAGAGCCTTCATATAAGCTATTTTATGAACAGGTTGTGCGTTTAGAAATCTTTAAACAGATCAATTATCCTGTTACTTGAAGACTACTTGAATACTTGAAAAAGGCTGTTTGAACCAATACTGTCAAATGACTTTGCTTCTGGCCTCTTTGCTCAGGACACCCAGGTGACTCAGTCTGTCTTCAGACATAGTTGTGTGCAAATGGACCTTGATTAGTTTAAGAGCTGAAAAGCTTCTCTTACATGCTGCTGTATCCTGATGATGATGTTAAATAGATGCTGGAATGTTTGGGAGATAGAAATTTCTACAATTATAACAGTGAGAGGAGTCTTGGCTTTGTGGTTACTTAATCCAGGGATACTGTTTGTAACAATCACTGTTGAAGAATCTTTTGTGGTCACCTTCCACTGTGCGAGGAGAGACTTTCAACTAAGCCTGAGATAGACCAGCTACAACAGGCTGTGAAAGAGCAGAAAAGTTAGTGATCAGTATAATGAATGATAAATACTCAGATATAAAGTCAGATTTCCACTCTGTTGTGTACATAAAAAGAAATATTCACATTTAACTTGAGGCCCAGATGGTGCAGCATGTCATCAGCATCAGAATCATTCTCCTCACTAGATGGAGGGCCAAAAAATGATAGAATTTAAAGTCATTAGTATAATAACTAGCTGCTGGTGTTATAAAACATAATTTTTAGTTAAAAATTGTTTCATCCTTTGTAAATTAAACGGGATACTTTGCCAGCATAGGCTAGTTTTATCAATTGTTGAACAGCATAAGAATAAAAAAAAACAAGATTTAAAAAAGGCAGATTGGTAATTGACAGATTTTCAAATCATGTGCTTTGCTTTTTGGCTCAACTCTCTCCACCACGGCCAACCACTACTGCAAACGCAGCACCAACCTATCTGTCGATCTTCCTTTCTATTTCTCCTTAATTAGTGAACAAGACCCCAATATACTTGAGCTCCTCTACTTGGGGCAGAACTTTATCTGAAACCTGGAGAGGGCACTCCACTATTTTCTGACTGAAGACCAATGTCTCAGAGGGGCTGATTTTCATCTTGGCCGCTTTACAATTGACAGTGAACTGCTCCAATGAAAGCTGTAGATCACAGTCTGGTGAACCCAACAGAACCACATCATCTGCAAAAAGCAGAGACCTGATCCTGAGGCCACCAAAATGGATTCCCTCAACTCTTTGGCTCTGCCTAGAAATTCTGTCCATGAAGGTTATGAACAGCATCGGTAACAAAGTGCAACCTTAGCGGAGCCCAGCTCTCACCGGAAACAAGACTGACTTGCTGCCAGCAATGCAGACCAAGCTCTAAGTCCGACAGGGACCTAACACCCTGTATCAAGGGGCCTGCTACCCCAGAAGTACCCCCAACAGGACTCCCCTAGGGACATGAGCGCATGCATCCTCCAAGTCCACAAAACACATGAAGACTGGTTGGGCAAACTAACATGCACCCTCTTATCTTATGTAGGATCCTGCTGAGGGAGTAAAGCTGGTCCAGTGTTCCAATGCCAGGATGAAAAATCCACAGTTTCCCCTGAATCCAATGCTTGACTATCAGACAGACCCTCCTGTCCAAAACCCCTGAATAGACCTTCCCGGGGAGGTTTAGGAGTGTGATCCTCCATAGTTGGAATACATCATTCACCCCCCTTTTTAACTTCGGGGGAGCACCATCTCTGTCTGTCAATCCTGGGAAACTGCTCTTGATGTCCACGTGATGTTGCAGAGGCAGATTAACCAACACCACCCCACAACATCCAGAGCCTTAAGGAACTCCAGGTGAATCTCATCCACCTCCAGAGCCCTGCCACGAGAAGCTTTTTAAGCACCTCTGTGACTTCAGCACCAGCGACTGGCGAGCCTCACCCAAAGTCCTCAGTCTTCACTGGAAGACATGCTGGTGGGATTGAGGAGGTTTTCAAAGTGTTCTTCCCATCAACTCATGAGATCCCAAGTCGAGGTCAGCAACACACCATGCCCACCATAGACAGTGTTGGTGGTGCACTATCTCACCCTCTTGAGAAGCCGGATGGTGGACCAGAATGTCCTCGAAGTCGCATTCTGCTTGGACTGCCGATACCTATCAGCTGCTTCTGGAGTCCCACAAGCCATTAGGGCCCGGTAGGACTCCTTCTTCAGCTTGTTCAGAGCCAACTTACCACCAGGTAATGATCAGTTGACAGCTCCTCCCTTTTCTTCATCCAAATGTCTAAGACTGTTCTTGTTTGGTGAAACTTGTTTGGTGTAAAGTGCTATATTAATAAAGTTGACACTGACATTTATTAAAGCTGCAGTATGTAACTTTGCATCGCTCCCGACCTAAACCAACCAATCAGAGCCAGGAAGAAGGTCTTACCGCTGTCAGTCAACTTCATTTACTTGCTGCTAAATGTGCTAATGGCGGAGAAACAACTTACCATTACAGGAAAACCGTGTATCTAGCCATTCTAGCTAGCCTGAATATTCACAACAGTCCCTGTGAGCTGCAGCGCAACTGAGCGCAAGGTGGGAGGGGAATGAGCAGCGTCACTCAGACAGTGATTGACAGCACTAAGACTGCTGGCTCTGAATAATTGTTTCTCGATACTACTGGGAGCACTGGGAAAAGGCAGAGGAGCTCGATTTTTTTCCCACAGATTATCTGTCTCATACCATTCTGTCATGACATGGTGACAGTTTTAACAAATATGTAGAACTTTTTTTTTCATAAAAGTTACATAGTGCAGTTTTAAGGAATAGAAAGACTCCTGAACTCAATGAATCAGTAATGTGTCGCTCATAAGAGAGAAAAAAACAAATTCTTAAATTAGACGGGGTTTTTTACAGACTGTGACAAAAACGCACTTTAGATGTTGGCTAAAAAATTACTTTATAGAGTAGATGATCAACTGAAGCATCAGACTTGAGTCCAGTGTCATTTCAGTGTTGATTAGATTCTCATGTTCTTTTTCTTCATAATTTATGCAGTTTCCTTAAGACGAGACGCTATAGCTTTTCACCATGCTAATACAGCTCATAGAAAAGGAAAAAACAAGTTTCTATGTTCAGAACAATACTTTGTGAATAATCGTGAAACTTTTGTGTATGCAAAAAGGTTTCAAGGGAAGGAACAACGGAAGACTAAAGGAAGGGGACGCAGCACAGTTCATGCCAACGCTGTGACAAATGACTCTATGTCCATAGCCTAGCCATCGAAGAGACGGCGGCTGTCAGTGGTGCAGTAGCATCAAGTTTTAGAGAGGTTTTTACTACTAATGTCTGTATGTTGTGTTGATATATAAATCAAAAGTCTGGCGTTCTGTCATTAATGTAATCATTCTTTAGTAAACTTTGGCTACAGTTTTGGCTGTTTGAACACAACTGAATGAGAAAAAGGTGTAAAAATGATAACATATCTCTTTTTGTGAGCTCAAACTTTTACTGCAACAACTTAGAAATGCTGCTTTCTGTGATTTGCTCTGACTAATAGGCTGATGATCAAAACTGATCTGAAGCAAGAAATATAATTCCTTTGGGTGGATTTTTGCAGGACATTTAAATCTACTCATTTACTGCGGAAGAGACCATAATACGTCTTTACATGTTATTTAAGAAATGTAATTTTTTTCCAACAAGTTTTTTATATAGGATTCTTTTTACTCTTGCTGATTTGTTGTTAGTTTTATATGTAAACATGTGATTACCATACAGATGTGATGTAATTTCAATGCAACCTTCTGCTCTGCTTGTACCAAAGCAGCCAGCTTCCTGAATTCTAGGAAACCAAAAAGACTGTATTTAAGTTATTTAAATGATGGGTGCAGATTACAAGAAACAATAATGCGACATGACAAGTTCAGCCTCATGTTGTGTAAAAACAAAGCCAACAAAAATATGCAATTCTCATTTTTCTTGACAAAAACATAAACATAAAAGCTAAAAGGTCACTGGAACTGCTTTGTCAAATGAAAAACAGGCGACGCAGGAGAGGAGAGGAAGGAGAAATATATTTTCTTCCCTTTTCGTTATCATATCTTGTATCTCCAGTTAGATAATAGGAAAATACACCAAGAGTTTTAGGTATTCTCAGTAAGATTTGATTGTCTTCTTATCAGGACTGACTCAGAGCTGCTATTTTATTATCTCGCACTGACAGCCGCACTGTGAAAGGACAGAAAAGGACACATTTTTGAAGGTTTGGATTCGTCGTTTTTCAGTTTTTCAGTGCTTGAATTTGCAGAGTTTGGATATCAAAGCAGCCCACCAGATTTCTGCTTCGCATGTACCAAACCGGCACTCTTTCCATGGCAACCGTATCAGTGGCAGTTTGGCAGCCGCCTGCCGTGTACCGACCAAATGACAAATCAACAACACTGATTCCATCATACTTCCACTGAGAGGCCTTTTATTCTTGTCATTGTGTCAGCGTGTTTCCTGTGTGTCTGCCTGCTGAGATAATGCATTGCTGGAAAAAGAGAAAGCTGCGCAGCTAAAACCAGAATGCTAAGAAGGCATCCAAGTTGAGAAAATGTCTAATTTCAATAAAATAAAAAAAAAAAAAATTGAGCCTAGATTTGACAAAATTAATAAATCTATGGTAGAAGCCTCAGTCTTGTCCAAAAAAAAACAGCCTGTGTTTTCTAACATATTTGGACAAATATATTATTCGATATCAAGTTTACATTTTACACTTAAAAGGTCAAATTATATGACTAAACTGCAGAATTTGAAGAAAAGACCTTTTAAAAATTTTTGTAAAATGTAATTAAAAACAAAACATTTCAGCCAGGGAATAAATAAGCACATCCCCTCATTTATTCTTATTTAAAACAGCTGAACTTATCACATAGCAATTTTAACTTTGGTCTGTTTAGTTTGGTATGCTCATCATTAAAGTGAGACTAAACACCATGATAGAAATCGTTACCTGAGGCTTTCAGATAGAAGACTGTATCTGCTTATGAGTGTGGTAAAATATTTAAAAAGGTCTAAAAATGTCAAATCGGCGATTTCGCTGTACAGAAAATAGTCTGCAAGTGGAGGCATTTCAAAACAACTGCTAACAGGCCCAGTTCTGGTAGTCCAAGCAAGTTCACACTGAAAGCATGAATTTGAACTCCGGGCGGACCCAGAGTCTTTAAGCAGGTATTAAATATACTTTTCATTAAGGCCACATTTCTTTGTTAAAATGTCTTTATTTTAATTGGTTGGATATAATATTCTAACCTTAACTATCATGTTTTCATTACTGTAAGCAGATAATCACCACATTACCAGAAAAAAGGCTTGAAAACATCAATTAATCTATATGATGTATTTCACGTAGTGAATCAAGTTTTTCTTCTCTTCAATATAATATTTTTCTTTTCAACAATATTCTAATTTATTGAATTTGACTATTTGGTTTTAGTACATGATTTAATGAGTAAAGATTATTGTTATTCTAACCGTAGTGCTTTGCCTTTGTTCTTGTAAATGCTCTTCAGGCAGCTCTTCTTTCCCCACATCAAAATCTAATCTTTGGTCCCTCTGGCTTTCTACTGGCTCAACTGGGTCATCATCAGCCACAGTCTATGCAAGAAATTAGTATTGTTAATGTGTAAAGGGCTATGTAAAAATCATGCCATATCAACAAAAATATTTTCAAGTTAGAAATATAATATGTGCTAACCTCGCTAAAGCTGCTGCAGGCAGTGTCATCTGACCTTTCATGTCTGGTGGAGAAACCAGACCCAGAACTGTGGGAAGGCCCACCAAACAGGTCAGAAATTTTTACATTTGTTGATGTGCTTTCCTGCAGGGCTTTCTTTTTTCTCTCTCTCATCTTTTCAGCGCAACCTTTACGCTTTGTACTTGGCTTTCACTGCTCCATCTTCACGACTAATGCGGAGTTATTTCATGTTGCTTGTAGTGACAGTGATTGACAGGTAATGTTCCACGGAGGAAAGAGCTGACGAACTAGAGCTGCTGCACTGCGCATCTCTCTGCTGAATGACTGAGACAAACGGAGATTTAATTTATGTGGCACTAATAGGGACAAGGCATTTCTTATTTTGTCAATGTTTCATTTTTAACAAGCACCGCTGTTTGTTTTAGTAGCCCGGGTTTATTGTGACGAGTTTTTCTGATCTCCACTCTTCATTGTCAGCTCAGCTGGCCCACCGGCCCTGCAGCGCATGTTCATGTGTTACAGATCAGCTCTGCGGTCGCGCACAGCAGAGCTGATCTGCCTGACTGGAGCGGAGCAGAGGTAGAGAAGCCATTTGATATGGCCCAGCAAAACATCTGCGCCCCAAAACCTGTCGCCTCTTGCATACTTGCTGTTGCGCTCGCCCTGCACAACCTCAGGGTGGTAGGCCGGTGGTCCAGCCCATGAACCATCGGCCCACCGGGGATTTCCCCGGTAGCCCCGTATGCCAGTCTGCCCTTGCACTGGAGGACATGGAGGCGATGTTTAACATTTTACTCAGTCTGTGGTTTTTTGTCAGCCTCAGTCAGCGTTTCCATTAAATATGTGCACAAAACTTTTTCGATATTCTTCTGACGTCGAATAAATACAATTTCGTAATTGCGGTGTTCCCATTAAAGAAGAAATCCCATTAAAATCACGTGAATAAGCTTGTTTACGCGTGGTGTTTTGGGAAATTGTCGTCTGCGATTTTACAGAAGAGCTATGGATTCAATACTTGAATGTCAAACTCAACTTTTGATGAACGCTGCGATGCCATGAGACCTCTTGTGGAGCCACCTGCGCATTGTCCAAGGCGACCAGAGCCTACAAATGAGTGCGTTGCTGCTGGATACCAACTGGTTTTAGTCGTGTGATGCGAAAAAGTTGTTTCCTTTGCAGTTTTGCAAAATACACAAATTTCGACACAACTGAAAAACCACATCATCCTAGTGCAAAAAGTTTTCATTGAAAAACTTGAGTTTTTGTAAACTGACGTCTTTCCATTAACCAAATATATTCTTGCAGTTCCAATTTGCGCAAATTTATGGTCAATGGAAACACGGCTACTGTTGTGAGTTTTTACAAATGGCAAGTCGGATTCTTAAAAGGAAGTTGCTCTTGTGATACAATCTTTGACTCCATCTTCGAGCCAATCAGCGACCAACAGTCTTCTAAAGTTGTGTTTTCAGCCTGGCTTTGCTTGGAACCCCAGGGAAGTAGGTTCTAAAAAAAGGGGCTGGTACCATGTGACCGTTACTACTGGAGTGGAGTCGACCTGCGTACTGCGTGAATAGGTACTAGTGGAAAAGGGCCCTAGAAGGCACAGCCATGTGTAAAAGAAGGAAGTGACATGATGTTAAATCCTTCAATAGAGGAAGTACACTCCAAATAAATGAGCTCTGACTATGAGCTTATACTTGTCAGTTTTATGCAATTATTTGTGAAATCTTTGTGTTATTTTGCAAGCGTGAATCTTTTCGTGGGACTTGTGCCCCTGCAGATCGAGGAGATGTTGAGAGAAGCAGCCAAAGAGGAAGAAATTTGCAGCTCTGTTTCATCATAGCCTAGCCAAATGTGTGAGGCTCATATGGTAGATGCGCTCATATGCAGAAATATCAATAAATTACATCCATTTCAAAACATTCTTCCTAAAACTCATTTTCTTTGAAATTAGATGTTTGAGAAATGAATCGGCCTGTTTAGCAACTAGATTATGATTAGAGTTATTTGTCAAAGAATAGTATTAATATCAGATACATGAACATTTATTTATTACATAACTGAAAAAACAACTAAACTGCTATGATCCATCACTGGAATCAACAAAAGTGGAAAATTGCATTTTTAAATGTTGATGAACAAAGTCAATAAACATGAAAAACCAAAAAACTGACAGCTGAAAGCAGATATTTGCATGCATTTACATACAATGAGACATTTTCACAGCCGAAGCTTGTTAATTCACAATGTTTGAATTATTCTGTGGATGTGATATCATAGGAAAATAAAAAATAAAAAAAAATCAGTCGAGATATCATTATGAGAATTGTACTTCAGAGATGCTGGTTATCCACAGTAATGTGAGTCTTGAATATGGACCGAAAGGACACTCAAAGAGGAAGAAGCCATTACTCCAAAGCAACATAGAAACCCAGATTACAGTTTGAAAATACACAAAGAACCTAATATTTGGAGAGATTCCCTGTGGTCTGAGTGAACTATTGACCGTTTTTAACATTTGAAAGAAAAGGAGAGAAGCTCGCAAGCGTTTAGAACACCGTTGGAAATGTGAAGCACATGGGTGGCAGTATCATGTGGACATATTTTGCTTCAGGAGGGAATGGTGCACTTCACAAAAGAGATGGCATCTTGAGGACAGAACATTATGTGGAAATAATGAATCAACATCTCAAAAAAGCAGTGAAAGCATTGAAAATTCATAAGATTTTATAATTTAGAAGGAACTGAAAAGAGGTTTGTGAGCAAGCGGCCTACAAGCCTGGCTCAGCTGTTGAGCTGGTAGCATATCATGACAGTCATATCAGCCTGACTTTCTAACTATGTGACCAAACAGAGATTTAAAGAAGAGCAGCAAAAGCAAATGAGGTGGATTAGCAGAGCTTGCCAACAACCGATGGTGTCATCCAGGACATGTTACTGTGGAATATTGTCTCTGCTGGCTGAAAATTTTTAGCATTTCATGACAATAATAAGACTGTCAATCAACAGTCTTCAGTCAGAGGCCTCGTCAAATTCGTTGCAATACTGACCGCATAACTTTCCTGCCCACAGCATCACCATTCACAACTCTTTGAAGATACTTGGATGATATGAGTTATGAGATTTAATCTCTCTTTTGAATAAATAAAGTATTTCTGGATTTGAATTACACCAGTTCTGTCAGGAGGAATCAGACAGAATTCCAGAAAACCACTAAGAAAGGCAAATGTATTAGAAATGGTTTTTCACCCTTTTCAGGATGATAGATGACAATGACATTGTTTCTCATCTTTTTATGAATTCATTTAGTTTAGAGCACGATGTGTTACTTTTTAGATCTTTTAGCCTACTTTATGTCAGACAGGTTCCGCTTTAGTGATTTATTGATTCTACACGTCTGGCAGTAATCGGGCCAGGCTGTCGTTAATGACATTTTCAGAAAATGTGGTTAATCATAGAATGGTGGTGGGGATAACAAGTAAAAATTCTTGTGATTTGTGTTTCCTCAGGTGGTTATTTTCTGATAATAAAACTGGTTTATGATCTGTAACAGTTAAGTGTCACAAATAAGAAAAACAGCAGAAAAATGTAACTTTTCATAGTGCTGTGAACACGACAGGAAAACTCAGGGTAAAAGAATAATACTGACTCATTTTTTTTTTTTTTTTTTTTTTTTTTTTTCTTATTTCAGTCTTCATCAGGAAAAAAACAAGCAAACATCTCAGATAATGATCACGTCTCCAACAAAGAGCTGAACAAACAACTTTCATTTCCTTCGCTGTTTGTCAAACTTAAAATGTTATTTTAGCTTTTTGCTGTTTTCTGCCAATTGCAGAAAAAAAATAAAGAAGCCATTTTCTTTTTATATATATATATATATATATATATATATATATATATATATATATATATATATATATATATATATATATATATATATATACACACACACTAGACATTGGAGGTTCAGCCTTAATCTTGTGATGTGGTAAATAATGGTATTTCTGTTGACTCTTGAGCTTTACAGATAAGATGATTCATCGTTTTACTGTAGAGTTTCAACCTTTAAAAAAAAACCAGCAAACAAAAAGCAGAGCTCTGGTGCAAACATTTCCGATTTTATTGGAGCCTCGGTGTCGACTCGACTGAAATCGACCACTCAGCTCTAACTTCCAGAAACTCTTCAGGCCGGCTGACAATCACAGCAGCAGCTCATTAGCAGAGAAGTTGCTGATGTGAGACGACACTCAGACCAAACTGTTGACTGGTAGGAGGTGAGAATCACCGAGGAAGGAATCATTAAAGCTGCTGCCGACTGACTTACAGCTGAATATAAAAGAAACGTCGCAGGTGAGTTTCACTTACTGTTCACCAACTAATTATATGTTCTAAAACTGCAGGAGGGGAAATATTGTCTGTGCTGACACAGTAAAATGCATGCTGCTGCACGGTGCTCAGTGCAGCTACATCTCTGGCTTAACAGGCTCTTTAAAAGCTTTAGTCGATCTCAGATGGGCTTGTAACTCTCAAAGTAAAACCCACTTCTTCCAGATTTACTGCTTATCTTTTCTGCTGCAACATTTCTCATTGACACAGAGTTCAGAGCGCGGCCTGGGAAAATCATACAACTGCTTTAAAGTTTAGAACTCCTCAGGGAGATTCAAGTCTGCTTTTCAGAGTTCTTCATACATTTTTTAAAATAAACAAACACACAATATTTACCAACCAATGACATTATAAAGAAAGAAAGACGCGGTAAGATAAAGAGGAATTTAACTAAATACGAACATATGAACAATATAATTTTTAAATAACAATAATAAATAAAAAGGAGTTTAAATATAATTTACTTTTAAAATTTACTTTCAGATTTTCTCTATGGAGAGAATGTCTGCTCATAGGAAAAATTTGAATTGGTTGGGTGTCCAATAGTTAAATACATCACTTAAGGGTGCCCTCCCCAGGATTCCTGACCGGTGGATGGGCCGGAGTGGTTAGGGCATGGTGGGTGCGTCTAGGCGCTAAGGGGTTTGGGGTCATGCCTGGATGGGCCGTGGGGCCTTGGAGACTGGGTGTGCCAGCTGAACTTGACTTCAGGCCCATGCTACCTGGGGTCCTGGGTGGGCTGCTGCTAGCATGTGGCTCACCTTGCTTTGCTAACCCACATTTTCCCGGATTCCGGGGGAACCGCTTTGTGGGGACTCCCCCCTAGCATCTTTGGGCATCTTTCGGAGGTCTTTAGCCAGGTAAAATTCAGCCCCTTGTTCTACACTTTGCTTCGTACAGAGGGTCTTGGACCTCAGCTATTGAGAAAAGATTGCTTGCTGGAGGCGTGAACTCTGTTGAACTTCTAAATGATTGGATCTGATTTTACCCAGTCACTAACGTTTGGCCGTGATGTACATAATGCGCCAGCTTGATGAGGCTTACCGGAAATTGCACGCACTGTAAACAATCCCGTGGGGAGTAGGCCCACGACATCTTTGCCAGCAATAAAATGTCTTATCTTGCTCTGACTTTAATTGCTCAATATGTGGAAGCGTGGCCAACACGGATTGAATAGTTTTGTTCACTTCCTCCACTCTCATTGCCAAACCACAACCCTATATAGGCAGCGTACTAGTCAAAAAAAGTGCAGAAAATCAACGTTATCATTCACACCTCTTCCTTCTGTTTGCTGATTGGTCTGGATAAAAATGCATCCTGAGAAATTGAGGTCAATGGGACAAATACCAGACGGAGCACTGAGGGGAGATGAGAACCCAATGGAATTGCATAGGAAGGCAATGGCCAGGCTAACAGGTCCTTATCCTTGGTGTATTTGCATGGGCACGGGCCAGACAAGTAGGGGCCAATTGGGGATCTGGCCCCAAGTGTACTTGTACCGGCCCCTTGGCACTCACCACACTATGTCTGGCCTTGTCCTACACCTCAAATTTAATACACAACACTTAGGGCTTTAGGGTTTGGGTGGGGGAGACTCCGCTTTCAGCAAGCGGTGGAGTCTCCCCCCAGCCACAACCCCAGTTTTGTTATATGATATTCTAGATCACTGTTATTCTAAACAGTAAATGGTCATAACTTAAACAGAACAGTGATTGCTGGGACTAGGATCAGGTGAGTATAATTAACAGAATCCACTGCAGCCGTGTAGGAATTGAGGCAACAGGAGCTCAGAGGAAGTGATAACTGACACAGCGCTATGGAAACAATACAATTAAACATGAGGGAAACACAATTGGGAATTCTAAACATAAGAACCACAAAATCCTATGAAAAGCCAGTAAATTTGTTACTAAGGTATGGCATAATGAAGATTTTTCTAAATATAAACAAAAATGGTTCCCAAACACTGTAAACCAAGGAGCATGGCTGAAGATTCAGATCTGGAACTGAACATGGAAACAATACAGAAAATCAGAACAGAACAATACAGAACAATCAGAACAATACAGAACGATGGAAAATCAGGTACTTAAATGGGTGACTGAACAAGTGCAACACACGAGGATGATGAGGCAGCACAGGTGAGTGCAATAAGTAATTATTACAGGTGAGCGTGAGTACAAAGAAAACGGGAAGCAGACTAACACAACAGCTAAGCTGAAACTATTCAGAAGGGGGAATCCCAGAATAAACTATGTAAATGGACGAAATATGGCTGAAAGTATGAAATACAAATAACCCATGAGAATAATTACAAGCCAAAAACCCAATCACCCAAGAACTTTGACAAAATTTGCAGCAAAGCACCATGCAGTAAATGGTGAAGCTGTGACTGAGCTTTCACCCTTTTCTGTCAGTCAATAAAACAGATTTCATAAATTGATTAGGAGCAAATTGTTTGTATTGATGTTGAAGCCTGTTTAAAGTGTGAAAAATGACTCCATCCAGATTCCACCTGTGACCGTCCCTTTGTTTTGTGTTTAGTGTGTAGTCTGACGAACCCCCCCTCAGGATGGAACTCATAATTTTCTGCCTTTCCAACCAGGAACATGTAATTGTCCTTCAAAGAGGAACAACAGGCAGGTCCATGGATGCCCTTAAGTCCATCCAGCCTGGCTGGGAAGATTAATTTAAAATGCATAAAAGTTAATTAATATGTTTTGTTGTAATTCTGCTTTGGTTGCGGTGACGCCGATGGCGGGTTACACTCAACTCTCTGCTGTGTTTTCCATGCATTATTCTTTGCAGCAGCCAACATTTGAACTCTTCTTAAAGCCTTATGCTGCTATGGAAACACAACGGGTTCAAGTCCCACCTTTTCCCCCCTCATCCTCCTCCAATCCCCACCCTTCTTTCTCTACTCTCGATCCAGTCTCCTCTCCCAGTGAAACCATTAAATTATCAATCCACAACCCCCTCAGAGTTCATATCTCCTCCCCATCTCTTATCTTTTTTCTCTGTCAATATTTACTCTACCTCTCATGGACTCGCTCAGGTAATAGTGTCTTATTCCCAAAGCTCTGCATGGTGAAAACACACACAAACACACACACACACACACACACACACACACACACACACACACACACCAAAAAGAGGAAAGCAGGTGCCAACGACTGGAACAGTCAGCTGAATTTAGATGGAATGGCCTTTGTGTGTGTGTGTGTGTGTGTGTGTGTGTGTGTGTGTGTGTGTGTGTGTGTGTGTGTGTATGTCATCATCCATGTTCATGTGCTCACTGAAGTGGATGTACATGTGCTGCATGTTGTGTGTTGTGTGGAGCTACTTTGTTTGTGTGCCCCACTGGTAGCTTCAGCGACTTCTCCTGTAATCTCATGCCTGAGAAGAGAGAGATTGAAAACACTGGGAAGAGAAATCTCCTGTGAAAGAGAAATAAAATCTTTGATATGGGTCTGCCATAAGTGAAAAGACTGAAAATGACATGTTTACTCTCCTGCCAAAGTATACCTCTTTAGCTTTTTCTCCATTTTGTCACCTTATAGCCACAAACTTTGATGTAGTTTAGCGGGATTTTATGTGACAGGTCAACACAAAAGAGTGCATATTTGTTGAAGGAAGGAAGGCTCCTACTCTTTCCGATACTCTGCACTTCAGCACAATTTTCCTCCATTAAGCGTTTAAGAGAAGTAGTTTGTATGATGAACTCAGCAGACTCACAATTTCACCAGGTGTTTGCTAATTGCTGCTGCCGCTGGTCTGGTGGAGCTGAGAGGGGAAGGTGGGTGGGGGTGCTCTGTGAGGCGGAAGCTTGGCTGGAGACTGGAGCTCTGAGGAGGAGCTTTGTTGAAATAGTTGATTTTGATTTTACATAATACCCCCCCCTAATAAAATCCAGCGCAACCAGTTGTCTATAAAAGTCACCAAATAATTAAATACTGTATCTCAGTATAAATCCAGCCATTAATGTAAAAGTTGCATATTGTATCATTCTACTCTCTAAAAAACAGTTCAAATAAATCATTATTGTGAAATTAATGTCTGAGATGACCTCTTGATCTATATATATATTATATATTAAAAGTTGAACTTTTTTACCCATAAGTTTGGTTCTCCTTGCCTTTCTAACCGAGGCAACGGTTTTAGTTGTAATTTATGGCTTGGAGGTAAGGAGTGAGTTCATGCAGGTCTTCAAAGGTTTCCAGCACTGTAGCTCGCTAATATATTCATTCCCTTTAACTTCACATTTCATATTTTATCTTTTTACAACCACAAACTTCAATGACTTTTATTCAGATGTCATGTGAAAGAGTGTAAAGCAGGGTGAAGTATTGTGAAGTGTAGGAAAAATGATACACAGTTTGTCATTTTTTTTACACAGAAAAATGTGCACATGTATTTATGCTCCCTTCACTCTGATACCCCTAAATAAAACACACTGCCAACCAGAGGTTGCGCTAGGCTTTTTTGTTTTGACAGATGGGGCCAAAAAAAATTCAGTTATAATGTATTTTTACCCATCAATTTTTAAAATGATAACGATATATTCAGTTGCATTTAATTTTCATTCTGTTTAATTAATATTCAACAAGTTGAACAGAGAATCCACATCATGCCATCACACATCAAGCAGATGAAAACAAGTAGCTTTTTCTCCAGTGACAAAAACCACCGACTGTGGCCCCAATAACTACATATGAACAATGAAATTAAACAATTGCAATTAAACTATGAATGATTCACCTGCTGTGGCCTGAATGCACAGTCTCACAGCTTCCTCCCGGTCTGCATGGACCTGAATTGTCCACCCAAAACAAACACGAGTGTCCATCGCTAGCAGGAGAAATGGCTCGTGGTCTTTTGCCAAAAACAAAAGAGAAATCCTGCCACCGCTAACATCTGATGCCGCTCCATTTTTGTTTACATTTCTTGAAGAAGGAAGTTGTGCTCAGTGTCTTCTTCAGAGGTTTTCATGTTGTTTCCTTCAGTGGCTCTTGGTGCCACCACAGTGGGGGTGGGGGCAGATTTTCAAAGGGTTTGGTTCATTTGACATGGTGCAGTGAGAAAGAGAACTGCACCAGCTAAAAAAATGTAACAAATGTTGCAATTTTGGTCCCCATTCGAACCAAGCCTACTGGACTATCAGGTGTGAAAGCACCCTTAGACTTTGAACTGAATGCACCGAAACCCCGTTATTTCAGTGTCACTGCACTGACCAAGAAGACTCAACATCCTGCAACCGTAGCATGCCTTTGAAAACAGCACATGCAAATTAACTGCAGTGGCCGTGTTCGTCTGAGATGAACTTTCAGGGAAGATCAGGATGAGGACTTGATGAACAGTTTATTTCGGCATACGGAGAACACAACATCAACCATTTGTCTAAGGACCTCTTGTCTTCATAGTATTATAGTATTTTTACATTGTTATCCTTTATATGGCTTTTTTTACTTGTTAGTTTATTTTTGCTGACCTTCTTCATATGCCACAATGCACCTTCTGCAGAGCAGAGGCTTTTTATCCTCGCTGATCAAAGCATTTCTATATGCACAGTGAGAGAATCCTCACCTTTTCCTGTCCTGCTCCCACAAACATGCTGCAAGGGGAATCTCTGCACCTGTTCTCTCGTCGCCTAATGCAAAGCGCTTACAAGTAAAATCTTCATACTGCAATTAGTCACTGCAAATACAAATAAAGAACTCAAACAATGAACAAGGAAAGCTCTTCCTAAAACTACTAAAAAGAAAACCAACCAGACTGGATAAGCACCACTGTCTCATTTGTTGGAGAGTTTTTCAGGCAATGTTGTGAGTTTATTGGTCTGGAGATGTTGTCACATGACTGATATATTTTTCTTTGCTTTGATTTACATGTCTTTTACATATTTATATAAATCATTGACTGCAGATGGGCAAAAACTTGTTTCTAATGTGAAACCTATAACATAAATAAGATATTTTGTAATTTTTTAAAAACCTTAATGGTGAAATGTAAATTTTTTTCAGGTGTTTCACCTTATACTGCAGTCTTTTCAAGCTAGGTTTCTTTACTCAAACAGTGTGGTGACTTCAGTTACAATAAGATGACTGCACATGTTAAAGGAGAACTGCTTCATAAAGCAGCATTTTAATCACATCTGTCATGTGAGCAGCCAGAGATTAACATGGGAAGCTTGTGAAAATGACATCACAAGATTTTAAATATTTACGTTCCCAAAAGCTTCACAGCTGGTGCCATCACATCTCAAAACCAAACATTTATATGATGTCAGTCCCAGACCGATACATCTATATTAAGATCTAAACAGCGTCTTTCAAAAGTATTCATACCACTTTAACTTTTTCATGTTTTGTTCGCTGTACAACCACAAACTTGAATGTGTTTTTAGTGGATTTATGTGACATTGCAACACAAAGTAGTCCATAACAGTTCAATGGAAGGAAAATCATGGTTTTTAAAAAATGTATCAAATATATAAAATGCAGTGCAGGCAATTATCCAAACATGAGCATTTTAAAATCAGAATAATTCTAGCTGTTCTGTGAAGGTGAGTTTGATCACGCAGTCACACCTCCCCAAATGAACCAGACTTTCTTGGCAAACGAACTACAGTTCGATTGAAGCAGACTAAACAGGGCTGGTGTGAATGCAGCCTTAGTCATCCAGGACACCACAGTCCAAGATGCTTCAACAAAAGGAAACAGGATGTTTTCTTTTGTTTCAAGATATGTCATTTCATCCATAAAGCTTCTTATCCTTTGGACATGGACTGGGGGTATCAGGCTTATAAGCTCATGACTCTGTGACTCTTAGACTCTGTGGTGGCATCAGCCATCTTCTATGGGACTATATGTTGGAGCAGCAGCTTCTCTTCAGCTGAGAGGAAGCGGTTAGATAAACTCATCAGGAAGGCCAGCTCTGTGCTAGGATGCCCCCTCGGCCCAGTGCAGGTGGTGGGAGACAGAAGGACTCTAACTAAAATAACATGATGATGGACAATGTCTCCAACCCCATGCATGAAACTGTTGCTGAGCTGGAGAGCTCTTTCAGTGACAGACTGCTGCATCCTAGGTGCACTAAGGAGCGTTATAGGAGATCCTTCCTCCCAGCAGACTCTAGAACCATCACTGCTCCCAACAAAATCAATGTTTAAATTCATGCTAGTATCTGTACAACATTGTTTTTCTATTGTCACTAACGTAAATAGTTTGTATTTTTAATGCTCAGAAACATGCACATCTTGTACAATTTTCATTAACCAACTCAGTTGCACATTACTTTGGACTGGAGTATTTTTTTTTACAACTACACAGTATTCATGTTGAAATTTTGCCTTATTGTACAGTATTTCCTATTCTTGACTCTGTTTTTTTATATATGTTTTATATTCTTTATGTGAGTCTGTTTGCTGTTATTGCCTGTTATTGCTGTTGCACAGAAATTTCCCCATCATGGGACAATACAGGATATTTATATTCTATTCTTTTCTATTCTATTCCAGAACAACTACACTAACTGGCTTGTCTGGGTAAAAAGCCACTAAAATCACTCCACTGGACTGTTGAGGTCACTGAAGTTGTTAGCCCTGTTGTACTTTTTCCAAACAATGCTAGCAAGTCAATCGCTTTCCAAAGTGCGACCCGGAGTCCATTTGTGGCCCTTGGACTGATTTTTTTTTTTTTGTGGCCTGCATCTGCAGATCAAGAATGAAACAAATTTGTTTATCAAACTTTTTATTTTTAATCAGGGTAACATTATAATTGACATCATTTTCTTACAATGGAAATGTTAAGTACAACACAAAATATCAATCTTTTTGCAACCAAACTTTAATAATAAGTAGAACCACATTTTTCCAGGGACTTTTACTGAAAAGCTAACTTTGCTGTACCCAAATTAACTTTTCTTTAATTTGTTAAACTTGGCTAAATATAGCAAGCGTTTTGGAAGAAAGTGACCCAAGAATAAATTTTGTTCAACCAAGCCTAAATGAATTTGAAAACTAGATACCTTTCTTTTATTACAGCAAATGTGCAAAATTATTTTTTGGATCTACAGTGAATAACAACCATTTTCTATTTAAAAAAAAAAAAAAAAAAAAAACAAACTAAACAAGCAAACAAACAAGCAAAAAAAAAAAATCAGGCTATTTTATTTGCTTGATTTTATTCTATGTTTTTTCTTGGCCTGCAAGTACTTTTGACTTCACCATTTTGGCCCACGTGACAAAAAGTTTGGACGCCCCTGTTAACTTTAGTTGTGGATGACTGTAGAACTGCTTGGGAAAACAAGTCAAAGCTGCACTTTAGGTGTTTCCTCCTTTGTGTTATGTTGGTTTTCCATGTTCAACATAAATGGCTTCTTTCACTAATCCCTTGAACCACCTGTCTCCCTGCCCAAAATGTGCACTTTTCCACCTTCAACAGAGAGTATCCTATCCTTGACATGTAGATAAGTTGCTAAGCTTTGACCCAATAAGCCCATCTTTTTGTTCAGCTGCTGTTTTTTTTCCTTACAGGATTTGAACATTCTTTGCTGTTACCATTACCAGCTGCAGAGCTTATGTTCATGTGTTTTCTTCTTGAGTTGAACCGTTCTCTGCCTAAGAGTGTTGTTAGGTTTAAAATTCACTATAATGGTATGCTTAGAAAATATCATTTTTAATTTCTCAGACTTTTCCCCCACATGGATTTCGGTCTACATGCAACACTTTGTGTGGCAAAAGATTAACATTGGAAATCACCCTCATTACAGCTTCCCCACTGCAAAACATGGTGGTGGTGGCAGCATCATGCTACGGGAATGCAAGGACAGAGAAATTGCACCGAGTGGATGGGAGGTTGTGTAACAGTATGTTAAGTTACAGGCACAATCATTTTTGTCCAGGCCTGTTTTATTCATTGTTTGTTGAACCACATTTAAAAGACAATGCCTGATTTTTATTGCTTAATTTCAAGCAAACTTTTATTTACTATTACTTTTGAGTTTTTCCAGGAATACCAACAATTTGTCCACATCTGTATTCTCTCTAGGAGCTAAACAGAATGCATACCTTTTTTTTTTTTTTTTTTTAGATTTTCACCTAGCATTAAAGTTTGTTGCAACATGATAAAATGTAAAATACTATGAATTCTTTTGCTTGGACTTGTTTATACTTTTTATATGAAAGAAAATCCTGAACATGAATAAGAATGGAAAAGCCAGACCAAACCATTTGAGATGACAGCTTGTTTTTTGTTTTTTTGTTTTGTCAAGTGTCTGTATTTCTGCCCTTTCAATTTTTCAATTACAGTTTCTCTCCGGCTGCACTAATGTGATCCAAAACCTACTGATGCCTAAGAAAATGATGATGCGGGCCAGAACCAAATGAGAGCAGACACGCTGACAGCGAGAACCCCGTATTGAACATCAGCTTGTCAGTGTATCTATTAAAATACAGCGGCCGACAACTACTTTTCATCTCCCTGAAATTACAGCAGCTGTCAAAAGTGTCAGGACAAAGGTATTTTCTAAGGCTGCAGAGAACGTAACAGAACTCCCCTACCAGCGTCATGATGAGCTGTGTGATGGCCTCGCTGAGAGCGGTCCCAGTTAATTACCTAAGGAAGTCTGCATCTCTTTGATGTGGCTTTGTGACAAGGCTGAAGGGTTTTCGGCGGCTGCAGGGACTGCAGATAGCTCTGGAGGTGCTGCTGCAGCATTGTCACCATTTGAAACCGCATTAATTAAATGAGCTGCTGCCCTGCCAGCAAGAAAACAGCTGATGAGCATAATCTGATTATGGATCGATAATTAGAGCTCTTTCTACTAGGGCAGGAACAGGACCAAGACCCTGGACTGAGCTGTGGCTGACTTAATTCTGTTTTCCTCCAGATCAGTTTGACATTCTGACAAGAGTAGGAGAAATTAAGGGGAAAATCTATAAATGTGAAATCATGCTGAAGCTCATTTCTTACAGTTAATTTTATGCCTGTACTTTCATAAGTCTATGAACTCGTTTGAACTTTTTGTGCTGATATGCTGTGTTTTAGACTCAAATATCACTACTTTGGTCCAGAAATCTTGGGTCCTTAAAAATGGAAGTTGTGTTGTAATATTTTTTTTTTTTTTTTAAAGACAAAGGTTTCTGTTGAAGAACCTTTCATATTTGTTTGGTGATTTTTTTGAAGTGTGCTCTCATGAACTCACAGTGATTTCCATGAACCTAGCACATCTAATATTAGGCTGAACAGACATATTCTAACAATTGTACAGTAATGATTAAACGATATAATTGTGTAGGTTTTTTTTTTTTTTTTTTCAATTAACAGGAAAAATTAGGAATCAGGTAAGCACCTGTGTTCACGTCACTTCTTAAAGTACTGTTTATAAGATGACCAGAAATCACCAGTAACCATCTTTCTGTTCTTCCACAAGCAAATTTCTTTGAACAGTTTAGTCATTTTAAACATTCTGACAGTGATGACTGGAACCATAAAATCCATCAGTCAGTCTTCCAGTACAATAAAGTGCAATTTTGCTAATTTTTCACATGGGTTCTCAAATGCTTTTTTAAAAATAGGTTTTTTGAAGACCTCTAATTCTCAGTTAGTTACTATATAATACTTAACAACACTCCTGTTAATGGCAAGGAAAAGAAGAAAGAAAACAAAAAGATACTTTCATTCTCATGTTCAGTTATTGTGTTATCTTGCTGTTAAAGTCTGTCCTCTTGGATATTCTTATATTCTTCAATTTTCCTGCATCCATTTACTGTCTATAAAATGTGAGCAGAGTAGTTTCATATATGAGGTTCAAAGTGGCCTTTTTTGATGGCTGATGTGCACTTCAGAGATGATTAGGAACCATTTACCAAAACTGAAAATCAGACGTACCATGGTTTGTTGGTCCATTATTGAAATGGCTTATGATTAACTACGTTATGAGGGTTGTGTGGGTTTTTTTCTAATTTCCAGTAACTCAGCCCAACCCAACAACACAACCTATAGCAGAAACCATTTCCAACCACTGCAAAACGCTAAAAAGGAATGATCAAGAAACCCTCTACAACCTGTTATACAATGGCTGCAATGGGTTTTAATGTTTCTGTAACCATAGAAATAAAGATTTACCTTCTGTTTTCTTTTCCAAGGTAAGTATTCTAGATGTTAATTACAACAGCAGAAACTGAAGACAACAGATTGACATTTACCATGGAGATAACGCTGTAAATAGGTCTACTGTTTCTTCTTCCATTCGCCCACACATGAGAACAAAGTAAAAGCTTTATGAAGACAGAAATGACGCACTTTGAATGTTCAAGGCAACAATAATCAAGAAGTTGTTCAGTTTTTTTCTCTCCATCAGCCAAGAGAAACATAGCATTAACACAGTAGAAGCGTTTTTTTATTTTTACGAGCTCTGTGAGGGATGCCATAAGGGTTGTACTGCAGATGCAGAGAGGCTGCAGAACCCAGCTCAACTCAAGGAAAAGGTTTAAGATCCCATCATCATGTTATCATAGATAACCATAATACAGTCTGGTCTTTGAATGTAGCCTTAAAGTACCTTGTAAGTAGAGTGTAAGACATTACACCTCATAATACAGCATGTAAGCACCCCATAGGTACCCCTTAAGTAATCAGTAAGCATTTAACAAGTCCCACCTTAAAAACAACAATCCATGAAAGTATCCTATAACCACATAAAATGTCACATCTAATATTATAGCCTGGTCCATGAGTGTGGCCTGAAAGTCAAGTTTATTTGTGTAGCACATTTCAGCAACAAGGGAGTTCAAAGTGTTTTACATGTTAAAAACATAACACAATAACCAATTCGGAAACAAGCAGCAAACATTACATTTTGTCAAATGCCATAATCAAAGTCATCAAGAATAATAATCATCAAATATAATAATCAATGTTACAGTTGCTATTAATCAAAGGCAACTCTAAACAAAGATAAACACATAGATGAGTTACTCAAGATCTTGTTGGGACATTAGTCCTTTAATCCTGGAAATGTTCTTCAGTTGATAGAAGGCTGACTTTGAAACTGCTTTTTATGGGTCTCCGGAGGTTCAGGTCTGACTTCATCACTACACCCAGATTTTGGGCCTCCAAAATATCCTGTAAGAAGAATGTAAGATGTTTCATGTCATAATACTGCAAAAGCACTACGTACTGTACACTACATTACTAAATGTATTAGGTCACCCCTCCAGATCATTCAATTAATTATTCCGGTCACTTCAATGGCCTAATGTGTATAGGCTCCAGCATCTGGGCATCCAGACTGCTTCTACAAATATTTTTTAGAGACTGGGTTCAACAGTGTGGTACCAAGATAGGATGCCACCTGTGCGATAAACCCAGTCATAAAATTCCTAACTATGAAAAAATTCCACACTCAGCTTGTAGTGGTATTATAAGAAGGTGGAAACAATTGGGAATGACAATAAGTCCGCCACAGAGTTGCAGGCCACGTAAAGTCACAGAGAGAGACAGTGCTCAGACATCACCAACTTTGTGCACTGCCAACAGCTACAGACTTCCATACTTTATGTGGTCTTCAGATTGACTCAAGAACAGTGTGTCGAGAGCTTTATGGAATGGGTTTTTGTGGCCGAGCAATAGCACCAAGTACAATGCAAAGTGTCAGATGCATTGGTGTAAAGGATGCTGCCTCTGGGCACAGGAGCAGTGGATATATGTCTTTTGCGGTAGTGAATCATTCTACACTGTTTAACAAACCAGTAGTTGAGTTTGGGTTTATTCAGGAGAGAACATGTGCCTCATTTGCTCCTCAACAGCAAAACTCACTTGGAAACCTCTTAGATCTCTGTAGGATTCCTTCACTGGTTCTCTGAGAATCTTCAGCTTACCTCCATTCATCTACCCAGCTAGCATTGACTGTCAGACAACGTCCCCTGAACATTGCCATGAACATTCGGCAGATGTAAAGATGAAACACCATGAAACGTCCAGTGGATGTCATCTACGGACATTCAGCAAACGTTGGCTGAACGTCCAGTCAACATTCGCTGAACCCTAGGTGGCTGTTTGCTAGAAGTAAATCTAAATTAAAGTACTTCTTGGACCTTTATTTAAGTAATAGTCTTGTTCAAGATATGTTTACCTAGCGTTAAATGCAATGCACATTATGCATGAAAATTAATTCAAAAATCAGACATATAATCATTATTTGAACACTGACTTCTCTTTTGACATGGATGAGTACGTTTTGTATGAAGAGATTAAGACTTGGCCCAGGCAAGGAGCCCTCTAGTGCCGTAGTGCAGTATAGAAGTTTTGTAACTGCATTTTCTAAAAATGTCCCACAGACATTCAGACAACGTTCAGACGTCAGAAGTGCAAACTTTTCTAACAAGACAAACATGGATATTTGTGAAAAATAGTGACCACCAAAAAGGTTTAAAAGATATAAAAACTAATATAAAAAATCACAACAAAAACTTTTTTTTTTTCCTTGGTGAGTGAAAGTGAAGGTTTAGACGTTTGATGAGCATCAGGTTTGAAAAGTCGACATTTGACTTTCAGATGACGGTCGCCAACCCCAGCATATATAACAGGAACAGTGTAATTATCAACCCACCTCAACTTTGAGTTATGTTCGGTTCTTAATTTTTTTTCTTTCAGCTGTTAAAACTAGTGCAGAGTCTACTTGTTTAGCTTTACCTTGTGGAGAGCAGAAATAGCTTGCCTTGATGTAAGTTTAAGATATCTTCTTATCTGTACAACACATTACAGTGTAATGACTTTATAATCAATTCAAGCTGGTGTGCTGTTAATAGACGAGATATGACATGTTTGTGAAATATGATTTTGTTTGGTAAATTAACTTAAAATTTTCAGCAGTGTAATAGCTAAGGTATGGATCACAGTCACGTTCTTGGACTCCAATGTTTAAACAAGAAACATGGTATTTTTGTGTTTGTGATTCACTTGCTGCTAAATATGAGTATGTTCATAAATCAGCACCTTGTCAGTAGATCACCTGAAGAATTACTTGTCCCTATCAACACCAATTTACTCACTTTCTGTATCTGTTCATTAATCCCTTATGTTTTTGCCATTATCATCCCAAAAGAAATTCTTCTGGTTGTTTTATTTACCGGTATAAAGCAGATTTTTCCTATGTTAGAAAGTAACTTACTGTTTAATGCAGTTTTGATGAAATTACAGGTTTTACCAAATAGTAAGTAGTAAGTAAAAAATAATGATGGTGGTGGGGCTCATTGCTTGTTAGCATTGTTGATGAGCTGATTGCACAAAGACAGTATACTGAAGGGACGGGTAGGTTGTCATGTTTGAGGGTAATTTCCTGACCTGAATGTAGAATCAAGGGTTTTTGTATTTACAATATTTACAAAAACAGGATATTGCAATTGGATGAGATCTTTCTGGACATACCAGATGTAGGACAATGAGGCGAAGCAAGTATGAATGGCTCAAAAAAAAATACGAACTGAAGGTTTTAGAGTGGCCTAACCAAAGTCTGAACTTAAACCACATTGCAGAATTGTTTTAATTCAGCCAAAGAGGAGTGGGCCACAATTCCTTCAGAGCAATGTGAAACATTCATTGGAATTTATTGAAATGTGTGGTAGCAGTTGTTGAAAAGTGGCAAGTAATACCCCCCCGCCCCCCCATTCTTGCAACACACCGAGGAATAGGCAGGTTTTAGAACATCAAAGGACTGTTAAATCATGTTATTTGCTGTATGATGACACCACACCGAAAAATATTGGTTCAAAGACATCATCAAGTGCCTGAAATGATTTGAACCTGGAGAGACTCACACAGAGAGAAAGAGACAATTGGAGAGTTTTATTTGACACAGAGTCGAGCTCTTTGGCGCTCGGACCTTGGCAGAAGGTGACTACGCTGAGAATCACCATGAGCTTGAATGAACAGCATAGGGTGAGGATTTTGGGCCGTCTTCCTCCCGGGGTCCGAAGGAACCTGGGGACGGGGGTGGAGAAGGGGCGGAGACGGGACGAAGCCTGGTTGGTGAGCCGGTGGAACCACGGATTGCAAGCCTTATAACCGGAATCTTGGACGCTAGTTGGCAGCGGTGGAGGCGTGGATGGATGACACAGGTAAGGCTCCAAAACGTCAACCGAGTTGAATTTGCGCCAAGGCTTCATTTTAAAGTTCATGGAGATGCTAAGAGGATATAAACTTCTGACGGACACTGTAGACAGATTAATATTTAATTCACTAATAAAGCACTTTGAACTGCCTTGCAGCTATAATGTGCTATAAAAAAAAACTTGACGATGAAAAAATCTGTTTAATAAGCTTTCATTTTATATTATAAGTTACCAACAAGTGTTTGGAGAATTTATCAGGAATGCTGATTACTTATTTCATTTTGTTTCAACATTTTTAAGAGACTAGCACACGATTTAATTTAAAGTATCTTTAAGGATAGGAAGGAACAGACCTGTGGTCGAAACATCCTCCACCTTGTCATAATGATGGGAATTATTAGATATGGTACATTGGTTCAGTCTGCTGTAGTTAAATGCTGAGTTGTTTTTTCATTGCCTAGAACACACCCTATGCTGGTATTCTACAGGGTAATGGTAAAAAGAAATAAAATAAATACATAAAAATGCACAAACACAACCAAAACACTGAATAATTGTGAAGATACACACGTTTGTATTTATTCCCATGAGAACCAGGAAAAAAGTATTCCCCCACACACTCAATAGTCTCTGCATAATTCCCTCGCTGCATTACAAAAAAACCCAGCTTTTTTATGTCAGAAATATTTATGCCACTCCGATAAATGTGTAAAAGTTGCCGTTCCAGCTTTAGATCAGTAACTGTTTAGTAAAAATAATTACAAGGTGTTCCATTTCATACTTGACATGTTGTGAATCTGCCTCTTGATAATTTCTCTAACAGAGACTCACCTTTTGGTGTCTCACGTTTCTCTAATGTGGACTTTTCTCACTTTCTAAGGTTAATTAGACCCACTGTGGGTGGAAAATATATTTCTATGGCATTTAAATCAAGCAGCACCTGTTAACTATTCTTGCAAATACATGTAGGAGAGACTCAAGTATGTTCAAGAAGCCAACTTTCTGCCCAACCCTCTCTTCTTTTTTCTATCCAGAGCGCCTTTCAAAAGCATTTGTTGCCATCAAACTTCACATTTGGTCTCTTTATAACTGTAAACTTCCATATATTTTACTTGGAGTTTTTGTTGAAAATAGGACATAATAGTGAATTTGGGGGAAAATGATACATGGTTTTCAATATTATTTACAGATAAAAATATGAAAAGATATAAGTTTTCTCTGAGCAGCAAAGAAATTACAAAAAATTGAGTTTGAATAAAGTAACTGGTGCCATTTATTCAGTTATCATGCAGCAATGAGCAAAAAGAAGGAAGGATTCACTTTGCAATGCTACAAGCCACCCTCATCACCTTACTTTTTGAGCAAAGTATATTTTTAAAACATAGTTTAAAAAGCTGTTGTAGGTTGCTTCTTATCCACACAGGATCAAACTATAAATACCTTTTGAAATGTGTGCATACACTCCTACTTCTATTTGGTTAAATGTTGCTTTGTAAGTTGATGTGTTCTGATGTGTAAATTAGCATACCAGAGTACATCATCATGCAGTGCCTGTTGCCTGGTCTCCGCATATTTACATCAGCTTCTTTCTTTCTAGCTCCCTTTGCATGGGAAAAACATAAAAAAATAAAAAAATAAAATAAAATAAAATAATATATATATATATATATATATATATATATATATATATATATATATATATATATATATATATATATATATATATATATATATATAGCCAGTCTTCTCCTGATTTACTTTAAATGTAAAATAAGTCTGAAATTGAGACTACAAAGTGAGTTACCCAGTAAGGCATTTTAACACAGTTGCTGTAAAAGTGGTACAAAGGTGGTGTTTCTCTTTCATGAAAAGGCTTGATTCTGTTCATACAGCTGACAAAATTGTCACAAAAATTAGAAACATCCAAATATGGTCAGAGAGAACATTTAAAGGTGACACTGTGCAGAGTTACAGCTTCCTTCTGCCTGGTTAGAGCGTGAAGCTTCAGTTTATATTATTCAGTTCCTGAGACGCTCCTACAGGATGAGCTTGCTATGAAAAACCTAAGGAAACCTCTAGAGAGGAGATCAGGTGAGGTTCGTTTGTTATGTTCCTTCATAAACTGTAATCTAGCCCAGTTTCACCTGAGGGCTTTGTTTTGTTTAAAATTATTACAGAAAAAAATAATTGAGCTTATTACAATTACAGAGCTGTCTATTACAAGCTGATGAAAGCTTATGCTATGTTGTTCAGAGAACTGGACCCTTCTATCCCCTTTAAACCATGCTATCTAATTTGAAACTTTGAGGCTGAGCAATGTAGTTCAGCATTGCTACTTTAAATGTATTGAATGCTCCTGAATTGCTGTAGTTTCTGTGTGCAGCCATTTTAGCCTACAGTACTGATTAGATAAGGCAATAAGCTTGTGTTCCCACAGGGCACATCAGAGCAGAGTAGGGGTGTAGCAATACAGTTAGCTCATGATACCAACTGATGCACAGTATTGGCTTCACAAAGAACTCCAAAGAGTTGTAAGGAGTTCATAATCCAGCGCCATCGCTTCGCCCACAAACATCATGCACTGCGCATAGGTTATCAAGTGGCCAGTGGGGTGCACCAGAAAAATCAAACTTGTGAAAAATTATTATAATTTATCTCAATAACAGTTTTGAATACAAATGTGTGATGCGTATTAATAGATACAAACTATATGAAAGTGACAAATCTGTTCCAGAAGTAAGATGAATCTCCTCCAGTCACCCCCATGGTGCCCCCCTCTCCCCCCTTTTATTGCATTTAAAACCAGTTTAAGCTGATTGAACCTGATTAAATGCATACTAAAGAGATTTAAAAGTTTGTACTGGTGAATTGGAAATGATGGCATCATCTGCATAAAATCATACTCAAATCATATTGTAATAAGTTCCTGCAAACATCATTAACATTAATGAATAAAATTGGTCCGAGAATTGAACCCTGGGAAACACTCTCAGTTATGTAGGTATCAAGAGTCCAGAAAAAGCGCAGTAAAGAGAAAAAGATCAGACAGCGGGATGATCGTGTCTCTCTCTCTCTCCCTCCACTGGAAAGGAGAGAAGGAAGATGAATCACCAAAATTACTTTACTGTTATAGACAGAAAAAAAATGCAGCAAAGCATGTTTTACATGCAGTTTATTCACTACTGAAGCAATACTGAACTGCTTTGAACAAATGAAAACATGAAAAATGATCAATACAAAAGCAACAAAGACATGAGAGATGATTCCTTATTCAGCCGGTTACATCTGTCATGCTTCAACAATTATTTACAGTGTTACACTCTGTTAATCTAATTATTTAACTGAATGTAAAGAATTTTTGAAGACTTTGAGAATTTTCTAATTTTAATAAGCTCCTCCCAATTAATAATCCTCAGGAAAACAAAACCTGTCATGATTATATGGGCCAGGATCCTCTGTGAAGTCAGACCTTTTTGATTTTTTTAGGGGTTTGTATCAAACAAGTATAACATGTGAACACAGCAGTTTATAGTTTGAGTCCTAGTTTTGTATTACACTCCCCTTTGTTACATTTAACTAATTGTACATTATTTGTTTCCTTGCTTTAATGCCACTTAAAAATCAGTTTTCTTCATAAGCCTTAATTTTCCACCACCAAATAGGGAGAAATGCAAATACTGAATTATTGGTCATTCTCATTCAAGTGTGTGTGTGTGTGTGTGTGTGTGTGTGTGTGTGTGTGTGTGTGTGTGTGTGTGTGTGTGTTTGTGTGTGTGTGTGTGTGTGTGTGGACTGGGGGAGGCGGGCACAACAAAGCCTTTGTGCTTAGGGCACCCTAATTGCTAGCAGTGGTCCTGCTGTAAGTATCCAGTTCAACTTTGATTATGCAGTATATTGTGGTTGTTATACTTAGACCTAACCATCTAATTAGAAGATGGTCCTAATACCAAAAAAGCTATGAAATGTTCTATTTTTGTGCTTTTTGCAAATATTATCAAGGTTTCATAGATCTCAGCCTGTGTTTTACAAAATATAGTCTGATTCAATTTTGATGAGTTGAACTCAGTTCAAAACACAACCATATTTTTTGGGGGAAAGGTTTTACTTTAATCTGTTCAACAATAAGCCCAGTGATGGACTGGCTACCTGTCCAGGAGGTACCCTGCCTCTTGGCCTATGACTGCTTGAGAGAGGCACCAGTCCCCCTGCGATCCTGCAAGGACAAGCAGGTATAGTGGACCCTTGGTATTCACCAGGATTAGCGACAAGGGCCTGTGAACAGCTAAAATCTGTGAATACTTGAGACCCCCTCTAAAAACATCAAATATACCTTCACATATGCATTAATAGTGGAAACCATCTTAGCACTACCACAGAAGCTAAGATCTACAGTCTTCCTTATCTCCGCTCTTTGGAATATACTCCAAGGAAAATTAATGGCCCTCCTCCTGGATTTGCTGCTCTGCAAATGCCAGCCAGTAGCGTGTCAAGTAGCGTTGCACCAAGGTGTTTCAGCTTCTCAAGCTTCATTTTCTTTCAAATATTTTAGACAAGCCCTATGAAAAAAATCAGTGAACATGTGAATTTTCAGCAAGTAAGTGGGAGTCACGTTTCACAGAAACATCTGCGAATATGTGAAACCACAAATATTGACCTGCAAAACGGCAGGTCTCATCAAAGTCATCTTCTATACTAAACCTTGTTTTCCAGTTTCACACACTTTGCTTACATTTCCAGCTGCTTTTTACTTTTTCACATTGTCTGCATGTGTCAGTGTTCTCACACCGCTTTATGACAGTAGTACTGTACATACATCCAAGTCCATCATTTTCAAGACACTAACCTACTGTGACCTGTTACAGCCATGGTATGTTTTGTATAATATTGAATAAAATAGGCCATATTCATGTTTTAATAGGTCTTCTCTTTCCATTTTGGAGAACTGATTTGGCTTCTGGGCAAGTTAAAGGCCTGTGCTAATGTCTTTGTGCATTACAGACCACATCCTGTAATTTTCAGGTGGTTAAAATGCCATTTGGTATAATGAGTTAAATTACTGTGTAGCACACTGAATATCTCATTCCAGACCTTTCCCTGTTATGCTAATCTGGCTCAGACAGCACTTTAAAGATAGTTCTTGTTCCATCCTCCTAACAGACATCATTCACGGTGACTAAGAGGCCAAACTAAGGTTGCCATAGACATTTATATCACCCAAAATCACCGAGCAGAGGGCGGTGCCATGACACATGAATCTACTGTCGCAATATTACAAACTGCTGTGGAGAAATGTCTGCAGCTAAACGTGGCCCCTCATATTCACACACACACACACACACACACACACACACACACACACACACACACACACACACACACATCTACATGCACAAAGCTCATTCTTTATTCCAGTCGCTTGCCGTCTGGAACTTATCGATGACCAATCAATACTTTCTGATCGATTGACCCTATCACCATGGCAACCTCCATTTAGCTCACTATCTTTGTCCATTCATTATAAAAGCCATTAAACCATGTGTGTGTATGTGTGTGAGTTATTGCTACCATTAGAGAAGAAAGGGGCTCCTGCTGTCTCTGGACTGTGCTCATAGATTCGGCGCTCTGAATTCAGTCTAAGTTCTTTCACACATAATGAATACATATTTATGGAATAGATGAATGTGTTTTTTTCTTTCAGCTCATTTTAACACACTGTACAAACAAATGACAACTGCATTAAAAGTAAATGCAATAAAATATCCCAAAACCGCTAAATCACAAAGGTCGGATATAAATAGGAGACATAAACACATAAAAATATTTGTCCAATACAAGAAAATGGATAAACATTTATGAGAGGGAAACATCAATGAAAATAGATGGGTCTGTAAAAGCACTATTATATACTAATTATTCCACAAATTAAGTGCAACAATTGTACAATTTCAGTGAAAAATTTCCATTCAGTTAACATGGGCATGAAAGTCATACTAATTTTAGGTGTTTAATTATTTATCTGATCCAATTTTATTCATAAAGCAGACTTAAAAAAACCCCCAGTGTAATTAGCCTAAGCGCCGTGCAATACTGAAACAGATCAAACCAAGACGCAAATAAAAGCAATAATAAAATACAAATAAAATAAATATGAATAACATGTACTATGGACAGTGTAATCAAATAAAAACAGAAACATCGACAAGTTAACTCAAGCTGAGGTAAAAGCCACCGAAAACAAATGTGTTTTAGCGTGTTTTCACACCTGATAGTCTGATAGACTTGGCCCAACAGGGGACCAACATTGCAACATTTGTTGAACAACCTGTTTACCCTCTGACCTGTAGTGGCGCTGCACCAAAAACCACTGAAGGAAACAACATGAAAACCTTTGAAGAAGACACTGAGCAACGTCCTTCTTCATGAAATGTAAACAAAAATGGAGTGGCGTCAGATTTTAGTGGTTGCAGGATTTCTCTTTTGTCTTTGCTAAAAGACCACGAGCCATTTCTCCTGCTAGCGCAAGACTCGCACATTTGTTTTGGTTGTACTTACCCAGAATGCCCTGCGCCATAGTATAACCAAGACCGAGGTTTTAAGGTGGGCCAGAGTTAATTCTTCTGGTCCGCCTCAGAGTTTGATTACGCATTCACACCTCCAAATGAACTAGAGTTCAACTGAGGCGGAATAAACAGGGCTGGTGTGAATGCACCCTTATAAACATCAAGAAAAGAAGTCTGTCTAATATTTAATAACAACTTGTTCCATAGTTTTGGAGACACAACTGAAAAAGAAAGATAAGTTTCATCCTAGTTTTAGGTACAACCAACAACAGCTGGTCAGCTGATCCAAGCGCCTCTTGGTGAAGAAGGTCAGAGGTTTGGAGGAGCAAGGTCAATAATGCATTTAAAAGCCAGGAGAACGTTTTTAAAATCAGTTCTTTGCCATCCAGGCAGAACAGGTGAGATATGTTCATGTTTGCGTGTATGGGTTAAAAGACGAGTAGAACCATCTTAAATGAGCTGAAGGTGGGAAAGAGAGCTCTGACTGATCTCAGCATAAAGTGAATCACAATAATCTAGGCAAGCTGTGATAAAAGCATGAATTAATCATTTACCATTTATTTGAACCATTCTGAATTAAGTCATGTACTGGTCACTAAGAAAAAACAAAAGTATATTTTAAATTTTAAAAACAAGCATCAGGAGCACAAGTTTGAATTTATTGTGGATTTTCTTTAGTTGCTGGGTCAAAATTATATTGACAAGCTTAAATATATGCCCTCAATGTTACGTTGTAGAAAAACAAGAACTGTATCAAGCCATCAAAAAGCTTCTGACATAACTCTGACTAAATATTTGACTACTTGTCTTGGCAACATTAGTAGCGTTTATTTGAATTACTTGATTTTCTGGCACAGATCTGACTTTTAAGCAGAGTCTAAAAAATGTCAGAGATGGTAACTTGAGTTTCAGACTTGGCTTCGAGTTACACACTTTAGGCTTGACTTAGACTCATGCTCTATAGAATTGAGACTTGGCTTACAGTTAGGAAAAATGACTTTTGAACATCTCTGGGTTGGACCTTGGGTCAACCCAGAGCATAATGTTGTGCTTCTTCATCCATTCCAGAGCTAGTTTCGATATGTGTTTTGGATCATCATCCTGTCTTGTCCAAGTTTCTACCTACTAGCTTTTCATCTGAGGTGAAATTGAACATTTTTAGGATAATCCTCCATTCATAGTATTCCACCCACTTTGTACAGACCACCTGATCCACTAGCAGCAAAACAGGCCATCGACATGATGTTTCCACCACCATGCTTGGTGTATGAATAGTCAAGAAACAACAACCGAAACATTAACTTGAATAGAGGGTAGGGTCAGTGACTCAACTGTCTTAAGCCCCTTCTCTATTGTCACGTCTCACTCGAGTCAGTTAAAGGTGACCTATTATGCTTCCTTGAACAAGTTAGGCTAGGATAGATCTGTGGGCTATACAAAACAAGTTCATTACATTTAATACACAAAATCATCCTCAGATGATGAGATTTCACTTGATAAGTTCTGCCTATTTTCAGCTCCCTTCAGAATGAGCGGTTTTAGGGCTACGTCACTATTAAGCAAACAAGCTGCTGCTGGCCACACCCTCACAGCTCAGTGTTTACATTAGCACTTCAGGGAATGTGGGTGGGCGATGAGCACACAGGAGTTGTGGTTGACACTCCGATGAAGTCATTTTGCGAGTGTACCGTTGGGCGCCCAGTTTCACCAAAATCTCTTGGTCTATTTGTTTGTTGCAGGTTCCCCTGTTGATGCTGTATGCGCTCTTCCACCACAGTTGATAAAAAGGTTTGGACCTCAAGGTTTGACCATGGAATTATCGATTTGCAACTCGCCATCTACATCTTGTCACGAATTGAAATTGGTGGTTGAGTTTGTAAGGCTCAGCCTTCGCTCATCCAGTGACATAAATCCATGGGCCAATCAATGAATGCAGTCTGCTGCCAATCAAATTGCTTGCGCGCAGTAACAAAAGTCTAGGTCAGGCTTGTACCACCCCTAAAGTGGTTCTAAAAAACGGGGAAGATCCGCGCAGTTTCTGAAAATGGAGATGAATCTGGCTGGGGCTGACTAGGGAAGAGCCAGTTAACGTCCTGTCTCCCTTCCGTGAAGAAGGGGATCCAATTGCCACAACAGTGACCTTAATGGCCCTACCACTGTGATTGTTCTGACTAGAACTTATGAACCTGTTGGTTTCAACAATGTTCAGTTCTGAAGAAACCTTTTGGACGAGAGATAAAAGATCTTCAAGAAACAAGAGAAGTCTAGTTTCCTTCTTCTGAAGAACTTAGTATTTCCATGTCCTGGATGACTCAGAATCTGCACCAGTGTTGTTCATCACAATTAATTCATAATATACCAAAGGAGGATAATTACTTCTTTGCATAGGTCATAGTTGATTTGTATGGCTTTTTTTTATTAAGAAATTAAATCATTGTTTAAAAACTGTATTTCAGATGTACTCAGGTTATCTCAGTCTAATATTAAAACTTGTTTGATTATGTGAAAAAAGAAGAAATCTTTACAGGGGCCAAATAGCATTACATGGCACTGTATTTTTTAAAATTTTTTTAATGTCTTGTTTCATAGTTGACTGCTTGTCTTATCAAAACATTTTTGTTAATAAGAAATGGCTAAAAACAGAAAGTTTCAAAGAATATTTGTGACCTTTCTATGAATGCCTTGTAGAACAGAAATCCTGAAGTGCACATGTTAGGTATTGATTATCTTGTCATTAACGCATGTGATTGATTCACTTTGCCATCACTCATGTTGAGCTGTGGTGTAACTTGCAGTTTTTGTCAGTATTTTCACATCTGCAAGCAGGAAGTCTATTAAAACAATCAATATGACACTGACATTTTCACTTCACTTTGTACGTGCAGGGCTAATTGGCCTGCTAAACCGCTCCTGTCAGATCCTGACTGCTTCTACGGATCAAAGAGGATCAAACCACAGAGATCACAACATAACTCCAAATGCCTCACACATACTTTCAATGTGTACAGTAGTCAGTTTTCTCCTAGAAGTACCTTGTTAAGAAAATCGTAATGTCTTCATCCAGTTCCCATTGTTTCATTACTATTTCTGCTGGTTTGCTATGTCTTTGCTGCCCTGAGAGCAGATGGATGTCCAGCTGTCACTGTCTGTTGTTCACTCCTTCTGTCATGATTTTGTCCGGAGCAGGGTGCTATTATATTTGCTCTGAATATTCACAGATGATTCATGTAGCATGTGGTGACCTCCTAAAGCCAACCAAGCCATAAGGACAAAGTTTAACTTTGTAGATCAGAAATGTTATTTTTCACAGACATAACTGATATTATATTGATGTCACTTTTTACTATTTCTGATGAGGTACAGGAAAGTGTATGTGCTAAACACTAAACAGCAGCAAAGGCATATAATAAAATTACCTTTAGGTTTGTTGTCATTTGTATTCCCAAGAAAATATTTCATTTAAAAGGGGCGATATTATATAAAAATGACTTTTTTGAGCATTACATCATGTTATAATGTTATTCCCACATCAAATACATATCTGACTGTGCATCTGCTGAGCTCATTATACAAGCTACTTCTCAGTGCAACACTGGTATAAAAAAATGTTAAAGTATTAATAGAGGAGCGCTGTTGTGATGACTTCCTTAAGGCGGAGAGTTGGAAAGAGCAGGACTTTCTTAAAGAGACAGAGGCCCAATTTCAAGGCATTAAATTATGATGTCAAATTTCTTATAGGTCATATTTGATATAGACAGCATTTTTATAACAGCTGAAGGTAACACAGTTACTTGATTGTGCTATAAAATCGCACTATTTGCCTGGAAAATACATAATACTGCCCCTTTAAACAAATCTTCTCAGTCTTTATTGGTTTTAAAATGAAATAATTATTTTAAAATGTAGTTTTTTAATTTCTTTGATGAAACAGATTCATTGTTTATTTGGAAAAAATATTCAAATTAATTACATGATGACTTCAATATATTTGAAAAAATAAAAGTCAGTGCAACTAACGACTTTTAAAAGTGATCTTATTAACCAACAGAGTCCACCTGACAGTAATTTAATCTCAGCATACATCCAACAGCTCTGTGAAGGGCTCAGCGGTTTATTAGAGAACATTAGTGAACAAACAGCAACAATACGAAAATACGCCAAGAGGCCCATGGTCCACCACTTTCATGGAGTAATATAATCAAACCACATTTATTCGTGAGGCAATAAATCTTTATTCGTCAGGCCAAAAAAATCTGGCCTTTACAGAAAAGCAGCAAGAAGAAAGGTCTTGTTAACAGAAAACCTTGAGCAGTTTGCCAAAAGTCACACAGCATCCCTCAGTAAAATAGGTGGCAGCGCTATGATGCTTTTATTTATCATCAACAGCACTGTGGAGGGTTAAAAGAGACCAAATAATATATATATATATATATATATATATATATATATATATATATATATATATATATATATATATATATATATATATATATATATATATATATGTCATTAAATCATTAATTAAATATACCTTAAAATAAAAAAACTTTTACTATATGTCTTTTATTGTGTGTATATAAACTTATGGTTTCAACTGTACATGAAAAGTCTGTGTGGAAATAATTCACAAAAGAGAATTTGGTTGAAACAAAAATCACTGACATTTGTACTGTTTCAAGATGAGAAAAAAATTGAAAACATTTTTCTAAGGATGTATTGATTTCTGGATCTGGCTGAAGATTCTGACCACAAGCAAAGAGATTTTATTTTTGGCAGTTGGGAGATTCAGCTGTTTGCCAGTGTGGATGATTTATTTCAAAATAACTCTCAAGTATCTTGTTTTCCAGAGGCTGATGAAGTAAACAACTGGGTGATAAATCGATTTAATCAATTAATCAAATTTTTGGTTTTTGAAGATTTAATTTTTGGAAAATCTGGATTTTTTTTCACCAATGCTCTCCTTGTGAGTGATGTCGGTGCTCCCGGACCAATCATCTTGTTTGACAAGTGAGTTTTACAGTTTCTATTTATTCGGACCCAAACAACAGTCTACTTCGAAGGAAGAACCGCACAAACTGAGCTTCTCATGTTAGATCTCCATAATTCTAGAAGCTTTTTTGATTAAAAGAATTTTTTTCTCTCAATTTTAAGACATTCTTCTTGGAAAATTGCATCTTTTTTCTACTTATATTATGACTTTACTCTTATAATTAAGCAAAAATTCTCATAGTCTGGCCCTGATACTTCATCATACAACTCACAGAACAGATGATTAAAATAAAAGCAATTATCATTTGCAATTTCATTTTTAGAAAAGAAAGTGAGATTTAAAAAAAAAAACTTATTAAAATCAGAAACTGGATCAGGTAGGAAAATGTTTTATTTTTAAGCAATATCACCTAGCCCTACTGCTGATAAATATTATCTTACATTTAAATGCTTATTTTTTGTGAAATATCAACAAGACGGCATCAAGGAAAATCAACAGGTACATTGTGATTGTTATATTACTTTCTGTAATGGAGCAGTCCTTCCCAAAGCTAAGCTCCAGTACAGAATAAAATAATAAAAAAAACTAAAAAGAGAAAAATTCCCCATCAACATATTGTCCAAATCTCATCTTATCTCATTTTTGTGAAGCCAAAATCATGAATTGTCTCGTCTTGTGAGCTTGGCGTACCATTGCATCGCTCTTTCATCCGACATAAGTCAAAATCTGCATTTCTAGCGTGGAGCAGAATTTACACAGGCACTGCTTGGGTCTGCTGTCGTTATGAGTCACAAAAGATGAGGGAGCATGACATTTCTTAAAAATAGCAAATGCTGACAAAATATTTCTTTGTCCTTAAAGTGATCCTGCAAGAATAGATTTGTCTATAGCCCCTCATGGAGGGTGTGTGTGTGTGTGTGTGTGTGTGTGTGTGTGTGTGTGTGTGTGTGTGTGTGTGTGTGTGATTCAGAGGAGAAAGTGGGGGAAATGAAGGCCTCTCTCTTCATCTGCCTTGTTTCTTCCTCTTAATACATCCTGAATAGTTCAGTGGTGATAAGGAATTTAAAGCAAGATGCTGTCCTTTGTCTTGGGATAAAATAGCTTAAGATGGCATTTAGTCTTACCAGTAGATAAAGCTAACTGGACATGTTGGCATGAACAGAAGAAAGACAGCACATTTCTGTGTGTCACAGTGGGAGCTTGTCATGCCCAGTTGTCTATGTCCGGCAGATTTCTGCTCCCCATGGGATGCTCTCACACACTCGAGGACACACTGTTGTCCACTCAACACACACACACACACACACACACACACACACACACACACACACACAGGTCTTCTTGCTGACACTGCTTTTTATTAATATTTCACTACGTGCAGGGCTGGCCATATGCTGCCCTGTCAAACACCTACACACAAACACACAGAGAGAAATATGAAGACTTGCACATTTTCCTGCGGCATTTTTTCTGCATTTCTCTGTGTATCTGTGAAATACTCTGTGTCATTTCAAGCTAACACTTAGTCCTGAATAAAAATCCTCTCTGGAACATTTAACAGCAACAAAACCTGCTGTATAATGAGATCAGCTCTTTTACTCGCCACACATATAACGCTCCCACACACTCCACCTACAGTTTGTTTTCTGTTGGACTATAAAAAAAACAAAAATCTTTTTTGCCTCAGTTCTTGGAGGTTGGGTTCTCACAAATTCAGTGCCTTTACAAGTACAACAAACATAGAGCAAAACTGCAAAAATGTCTCGTCTCCTGAACCAAAAAAAAGTTTCAACCTGTCAGTTCGTTTCGAGATTTTGCCAAAAAAATGGGTGAACATTTTCTACACTTCTTGTTACAAGCCACTGTCGTAAAAAAAAAAAAAAAAAAAAAAAAAAAAGTTGAATTTGAGGACAGCTTTGGATTTCAACATATAAGATCTTGTTTCTGCATCTAAAAAGCTAAATAAATTGATATATATTAGCATAATTAAGCAAGTTAGTTTAATCAAAACCTCCTAAAAAGGACTAAACGTTAACTTTTAGTTTCATTAAAGCAGGAAAATGATATAAAAATGGCTATGAATAACTTAAATGCCAAAGACAGTTATTGCTAAAATTTGTCATTTAGATCAAAATGACCAAGTCAGGGCACCACCTGATTATCAAGAAATAATAGCTAAATAGTTTTTAACCTCAGCTTTCATTTATTAATACTTGCATGATAAGGCTTAGATATTATATAACTAGAAATGAAGGATTTAAGTTCAGCACTGACATTCTCGAACAGCAAGCTCTGTAGTACTATAGTAATGTCAATGTCATGATGCGTGGTAGTTGAGGGCCCAAATGCAGAGAGTGGGTTTGAAGATTTAACAATGAGAATCACTGGAGGTCACAGGAAGCCAGAGCAAAACCAAGCATAAATCCTGGGAGCAAGGAGCACAAGGGGGAGGAAATCAGGCAGAGAAACAGGAGGCGTAACAGGGAAGACCCGGCCAAATTACGGGAGGTGACAACAGGTAGCAAACAGAAGGAACCAGCGAGGAACCCAAAATGTACAGATCCTGACGGTCAAGGCCTTAAACTGGGCTAAATACAAATGTATGCCACACTCTTATGGTTTTGATGTGTAAAAAATATTGAAAACTGTGGATCATTCTCAGTCCACTTCATCATTATGCACTAATTTATGTCGTTCACAAAATATCGCAATAGTATAATAATAACTGCATTACAATGGACCCCCAGTATTTGGGCAGGTTAGGAATCACAGCCGACTGCGAATAGCTAAAATCTACAAATACTTGAGACTCCCTCTAAAAATCCTGATACCTGCCTATTTAAATAGGTAAAACACTAAATATATAATCATATGGATTAATAAGCACAGGGTTAACCCATAGTAAGTGTTAATACAACAGTGGAAGGAGGACTTTAATCCAGAAGCTGGAGAATGTTGCTGTACTGGTTACCAAGGACAGGCCAGGCCTGGAGCTAATCTGCATATCATTAGAATGGAGTGGTCATTTTTGTGACTATAGTGGCCTTTATTTGATATTAGATCGACAGGAAAGTGGGTTGTGAGAGAGGGGGAAGACATATGGCAAAGTTCAACAAGCCGGGACTCGAACCTGTGACGGCCGTGTGGAGGACTAAGGCTTCTGTATATTGGTTGTGTGTACTACCCCTGTGCCACCCCAGCACCCCACAATGAAATGGTCTTGAGCCCCATCGTATATTTTAATGCCAGTAAGTAACTGTCTACCTTTAGTCCCAGTTTTGCCCTGACTTGTGAGCTTTGCCCTGACCCAGTAAAGGCACTTTATTGGAACTTTGAGGCAAATTATAACTATTCCACTTTTCTCTGTTTTTTGCCATTTTTGTTTTATTTTGAAGAGGCCTGAAGGAATATATTCCCCAACATCAGTTTGTGAACTAAATGACCTCAAGTGATTTTATTTCTTCTGAATAGTAGTTAAAAGGTTTTTAAAAGGTTCTTTACAGTATATTGACCTTTTGCAACTACGTCATTTAATTACAGAAGTGAAACTGGGAATATTGAACAAAGCGACTGTGACTGTTTTCCCTGGTTGTTTTTGTCAGTATCACCATGGCTTCTACTTGTTCAAGTCGAGCTAATTTGTCTGTGGAAGTATCACACCTAGTTGGGACTCATAGACAGCGGTATTTACAAAAGCTGGAAATAGCTAGCTTAGAAACTGACCCATAGCTTCTCCATCCTAACGTGTCTGTTGATTTGATCAAATCGCTGACTTTGCCTGAATTCACATCATGAGTTATACCACTGTCATAAATGCCATTTCCCCTTACACTGGCGCAGACTTAGAAGGGTACAAAAGTCTAAATGGCAGCCATTTTTTTTGTACTTGGTAGGCAACATGATGATGGGTCATTCTCTCGATGGTTACAAATGATTAGCCACGTACATTCTCCATTATCCAATATTTGATTGCATCTTACTAATCTTACTTACTTTATGAAGTATATGAACATTGATCTTCTTATCTTGTAAAAAGTGTTCGCTGCAAATCCAGATATACGCTGCCAGTCCTTATGACTGATGGCTGCAATCCATCACCTTCTTTCCTCAGCAAAACATATATGATAAAATGAGAAGTTTGGTTTGCATCCTTCCCCCGTTTATGGAGTCGACCATGCAGCACTCTATTGACATTTTTAAGGTGAAATCAACTAAATAAAAGCGGTATTACGCTATCAACTGTCTGTTTTTTGACAAGCTTTACAGGAGTGAACACACACACATAGGTTGTTTTGACGTCCGTCATGGCGGAATAGGCTGCTTAGTGTGACGTCACGTTCAAATGGTCAGTAGTGATGTCAGATCTGAGAGGTCCACCTGTGTTTTTTATCATAATGGTTTAAAAGGAAACCATACTTATTTATTATGCTAGCTAAATTTTCTTTTCTTTATTTTTTAAAGATGTAATTATTACAAACTATGGACAAATCACTGGTTAAAAAAAGAAGGAAAACCTGATGTAAGGTATGAGGAAGTAAAACCAGCAGATTGAATTTATTTGTCAGAACAACAGAGGGTATACAACTCATCTAAAGCTAAAGTCTGCCTTGCAAGAAGTGCTAACTCTGTAAACTGAAACTTTTTAGCTCATAAGCCACTGCAAAAAAAAAAAAAAAAAAAAAAAAAAAAAATTCTAGGCTAAATGAATTATTGATTTGAGGTCAAGCTAGTATTAGATTATACTAAGAGCTGGTGGGGAATCTTTCAGCTTAAAACAGAATACTAAAGCTACAGAGGGTGCATGAGATGCATGTTTGTGCTGGCGGGGAGGTGCAGCTTTCTGTCCTCTTTTCTTTACTCCATGTAAGACAAATTAGGCCCTAATTCTAACACTTTGCATGTGTTCGGTTCTGTTGAAACAACATTGAGTCTGTTATGAGGATAACACATTCGTTGTTATGGTGTCTGTGTCTGCCGGTCTACAAGGCTTCATATGATATACTGTACCTTGCAAAAGTATTCATACTCTAAGGGTTTCAGCTTTTGTGCCATTAGATAGTGGTAGGATGGGCAATGAGAGCATTAATCAGAGAAGCAGATGAGAACGCTTTGGAGGAGCTAGAGAGGCCCACCACTCAGGTGAGACCATCTGTGGAGGACGATTGTTGGTTATACAAGCCACAAATCTGGTCTTACTGGAAGAGTTTCCTTAGACAAAACTTTTTAAACTAATTTGAATAATGAACTGAGTTTAATGCACTATTTGATAACTAGGATCAATTGGAATGTATTTGTGATTAAACTGAAATTACTTTTTTGCGAAGTGCCTTGAGATAACATTTATCCTTAAATGGCGCCATATAAATAAATGGAATTAAATTGAATTCATAACTGATATCGTCCAAGTATCTTTAAAGAGTGATGATTATTATGGATGATAATGCTTTGGGCAGGAAGGATCTCCGGAAGCTGTCAGTTTTGCAATAAATCTGAAGAAGCCTCTGACTGAAGACTGCTCCTGTATGAGTCTCAAGACCTTCATTACATGCTAATAGCTCAACTTCTGGCCAGCAAAGACAATATTCCACACAAACATGTTCTGGATGACACCATCAGTTGTTGGAAAGCTTTGCTAATCCACCTCATTTGCTTTTGCTGCTCCTCTTTAAATCTCTGTTTTGCCGTATATTTAGAAAGCCAGACAAAGAGACATTGGAGTCTCTTAATACCTTCTGCCACAGTTCAAAAATAAAAAAGTATGAGTAAACCAGTTTAAAACAACCAACACACAAAACTGATGGGTATAAATTGGCTGTTTATTTGACATCTAACTGACATCATTCATCTTTGGATCGGACAACAAAATGTTTTTGGTGAAGAGAGAAATCTAAATTGTACAACAGAACTTTCACAAGAGCTAGTTCTAGGGTCAGTTCACACTAGAGGTGTGTGATACTGTATGTTTTGGTATCAATCCAATACCATAAAAATACAGGGCCAGTATTGCCAGTACCTGTATAGACACTTTTTATTATGTAAGTTTGATATATTAAACTTCTGACATTTAGGTGTTCTTGTGGCTTTTCCTTTGAATTATACTGTTAAAAACTAAGAAAGAATTTGAACAAAGTTTATAGGTGTCTACAAAATACTTTAACATATCAACAAGATAAACAGAAACGATAGAACAACAAAACACATTTGTGTTTGTTTTCTTCTAAATAAACAAGGAGGAAAAATGTGAATTTGAGAGAATATCAAAACAAAATCTTTTTTGAGGCAGAGTTGAGAAACTACAACACAAAAAGAAAATAAAAATCCACAAGAGAATCTGACACTAAAGTGTTGATCTTACCACACTAGTATCGATCCGATACTGATACTGACTTGGTATCGATAGTACCAATATTTTGGATCGACCCACCCACCTCGAGTTCACACACATTTGAACTGAATCGTTCACCAGGGCTATCAGACTTCCGGGGTCTCTAAGTAAAAAAGTAAACAAGCCAGTCCTGCTTCTTTGTGTTCAAGGAGTCTCTTTTCAAGCAAACATGTTTGATGACTTTCAGCAGCTGTCTCTGCAATGCAAAATAAAACTGCATTTTGCATTGCATGTGCTTGAATAAATGTGCAGGTCCTATAAATCCATCTCACTCTCATCACGCTCTTAGCTGCTGATTGATCTCTTTCCCCATCCTGGATGCGGTTCGTCTGCGTGGGAAAAAGGACAAAAAGATAGAAAAAGCAGGGCTCTCAGTCTTATTAAACGGATGAAACAAGAATTTCAAAACGCAACTCCTAAGAAAAGACTGCAAATCTAACTTGGCAGTATTAACAGCTCATTTATCGAGCGTTCGCACCCGGCCCCTGCTCTCTGCAGCTTTGACTGATGGCTGTAGAAATGATGGAGAAAGGAATTATAAAACTCCCAGCTGGCCTGCCGCTCCTAGCAAGACCAAATAAATCACGCGGTCACAATAAATCACAGAGTCTTGTCATACTCTTGACTCCAGTTGGAGACTTCTGTCTCCTGTCATGTGGATTTAATCTGATTTTATTTTTATGCTGATCTGCAACAGCACTGCAAAGTCACCACCGAGGGACACAAAGACAATAATGCCTCCCTCCGGCTTTTGCTGTCACAGTATTGCCTCCCTCTGAGCAGCACCGTTTTCACCCTACTTAAAATTCAAACATTCAGTCTTGACATACTGGAAGCTTTTATTGCAGTGTTAATAAAATTGTAATCAATTTTTGTGCCTCACTTTGCCTGGTTAAGGGGCCTCAGTCCTGAGTGTTTGTTGGATTCCACAGAATATCTATATATCTATATATATATATATATATCTATATATATATATATATATATATATATATATATATATATATATATATATATATATATATATATATATATATAGACTTAAAGATTTTTATGGAAAACATGCTCTAATTATGGTATATTGACAGTCCTTTTAAACTTTTAAGTCATCCACAAGTTTCATATTTGCCTTCCAGGGAATGAAACATTCTTGTTTTCTTTTTTTTTAAGGTGGTATTGATCAGTAGTTCCTCAGGCTTAAGATTCTTTGATAGACTTTCCCCGCCTTATATGTTTTTTTTTTGTTTTTTTTTTTTTTAATCCACTATAAACAAACAAAATTTGGTATTTCAGTATAAAATCTTATAAGTATAAAAGTTTCAGTCACACTATTTCCTATCTTGTATGTTGGAATATTTAACAACTTTGTGTTATGTGAGCCTAAATGTGAAGAAATAAATACAGTTCAACTCTAAGTCCTGTCATGAAGTATATTTGTTCTGTTTTTGATGTGCCTTTGTTTCATACACAGTCATATTCAATAAATGTAAGTCCTGATGAGTGTTGCTTGTCAGATTAAAAGTACCTTTTGAAAATAACCTTTAAGCATGTAGGGTGTTTGATGCTGTCAAAAAAATCATATCAGAATATTTTCCATATAACAATAATTTGACTATAGTTGAATAATTCTATGAGGTGTCAAGCTGTATATTCTACTTTTTGCTGTGGTTAAGAGGATATTTACTGATGCCTATTATTGATACTTAAGAAAGAGCACAGAAAATACTTTCAAAATTATATGGCCACAACATTCTAACAATAAGAATATGCAAATTTATCTCAATTGCTATTTGTGATGTGTCACGAGAAAACTAGGAACAAGTTGGCAGAGGAAAAACTGAGAAAAAGAAGAAAAAACATCAATTTCTGACAAAATTGTGATTTTTATTTTTTTGCAACACCTTCTACTCAGTAAAAGCAAAATGAAGTCTGTGTTTCTTCTTTCAGCAGGTATGTTAAGCAAAGTATTTTTATCTGAAATAAAAATAAAAAAACTTTCAAAAGATAACAAGACTATATGTGCTGGTAGTTTAAAAGCTTTAAATTTGGGGCAATTTTTGTCCTTTGATTAACATTTAAACCAATGACAAGTTGTTTCTCAGAATCCCCCCAAAATATTGCTAGAGTTTAATAACATTTTTAGATTATAAAAATTAAAAATTGAACAAATGGTCTTTGATGAATAATCTACCTCACTCAGTAGTTAGAATAAATGTCAATTAATTAGTCTACAAATACTTTATTCAGCTAAAAGGTCACATTTATTACTTCAAAATATATTTTCTTTGGTTTATTTGACTTATAAAAACAATGAATGATATTCTAGGTGTTACGGGAATTCTCAAAGCTGGAGACCGCAAACACAAATAAAAGCTGTTTTTGAGAGAGAAGACCCGCTAATGACATAATTAGAGTAGTAAGAAAAAACAGCCGCCTCAAACTGGCTGATAAAAACATACTTATTTACAGAAGTTAATATGAAGTGCACTGACAAGATTAGTGCCACTGTGTGTTGTCATGGAAACCATGGGGTCCTCTTGGAGTGACCGCCATGCCAGCATTTCTTTTAGACATCATGTTATTATGTTATTTCCTCATCAAAAACACACCTGGAGTGTTGCCTTGATTCTTTCATGCATGTTTGAGAAATCCTTTAATTTCCCGTGGCAACCATTCAGGTGTGCAAAACGTCTGGGTGGACCTAGCTCTACCTTTGAGACCCAGCTCCTCCTCAGAGCTACAGTTTCTAAGCTTCCGCCTCACAGAGCACCCCTCCCTCGCGACTTCCCCACTCAGCTCCTTCAGATTAGCCAGCAGCAATTAGCAAACACCAGGTGGAACTGCAACTTTTCAAGTTTAAACCAGTGTGTGAGCTAAATTCTGTGAAAATTCAGAGCATAATTTTATTTAAAGAAACAGAAACACTGCAATCAGATCATTCATATTGAAAATTTAATGCAAAAATTGAGCTTTCTCTAACTTTATAATGTCAACTCAAATTTTCAGTGTGAGCCATGTTATAGCACATTTTACTTGATTCAGTGATTAAGCTGATTTCATTAAAGTTCTAATGTCCTGCTGTAGATAGAGGTTGTTTGTTGCGAGTTCTCATAATAAAATGTCATTTGGCCCTAAGACGGTCACTGTGTGAAAGGCTAAACACTGTGACTGCTCTTGCAAAAATGCTGTCCTGGGTGAGCCCCTCCTCCTGCCACCTTATCATAAAAATAATCAATATTAAGGGTCGGAATAAAAGGCTCTGCATTCCCACACACAGCATGTTGAACATGCTCCCTATTGTCAACAGCAAGCAGGAGGTGCCAACTCCCTAGTCACTGTTAATGCATAAAACAATGCAAAACTTGTTTATGGTACAATTGAAAGATTTTTTTTTACCTGGTACTCATGCACTCCCCACTCTCATGCCACCCTGGGCAACTGCCCATATGGCCCATATGGCCCATATGGCCCATATCAAAAACAGCCACTGGCAACAATTTTGGATAATGAAAGGACATTAAAATACTAATAAACAATCAGATGGCAGCTGTAGTCAAATGCTGGAGGAAAGTGTGGGGAGTGTGATAGAGTTTGTAGCAATGAGGAGGCCGTAGAAAGTAAAACTGCAGTAATCCAACACTTTTTCTTACCCGAGATACTTCATGCTTTCCCATAGTAAGGCTACCGACTCCACAAGAGCTACGTGTTGTAGACGTGGCGTGACCTGCTTTGTCTCCATCCTTCATTCTTATGTTGTTCCATTCCTTGAGGCTGAAGTTCTGCATGAAACTTATTTCCATAATTCTGCGGTAAGAAGTGTTTCAACAAAGTGTTTTTGGCAGGTGAGAAGAAATCAGCCTTTTTTTACCTTCTCATTTAAAATCTGCTCACTTTTACAATGTAAATGGATCCTTGGGGAAAATAGGAGTTTTTATGCTTTTCTTTGTTGTCTTATCAGTAAGTCTACCATTTAATATGTTCTTATTGGATTTTAAAAAATGTGATTATGTTCTGTGTTTATCCACTAATTCAATAAGGCCATGGTTCCTAAAGTCATGTGAAAAAATAAAGACACCCCATGAAAGCATGTCTGTTTTTCTAGCAAATTTGGACATATGGATATTTATTATCAAGTTTAACAATACTGAAAAATTCAAACATACATGCATAATAAAAACTGAAGAAATTACCTTCTAAAATTTACTGTAACATATATGAAAAAGAAATTTCTGGTGAGGAATTAAGTCAGTACACCCTCTCAGTTGTTGTCAGATGAAATGTCTATCATGACCCAACAGGCAAACCGTCAACGTGAAGAAAACGTGAAGGCCAGTCAGAACATAGACAAAGACCAGAACTTCTGGAATAATGTTCTTTGTACACTTCAATATAAAACTGAATTATCTGAACACCAGAACAAAGAACATGTTTGACAAAAACCAAATACAGCATTCCAGGAAATGAACCTCATACCTACTGTAAAGCATGGAGATGGAAGTGTCATGGTAGGGAATGCTTTGCTGAAGCACGACTTGGCTAGTTCATCATCACATGTTCCTCCAGTGAAGTATGTATCAGAGGGTGCTAGAGGAAAATGTGAGACCATCTTCAGAGCTTCAGATTGCTATATTAAAATAGCCCCAAACCAGTAAATTCACTAAAGACTGAGAATTAAGAATGTTAGAATTAAGTATGTGAGAAAGAAAAGTAAAGTTTTGGGCCAAGTCAAAGCCCAGAGCTTGATCTCATTGAGATGGCATGGGTGTTTTTGAAGCAGGCTGTGGATGCATAAACCTATGGAGCAAAATAGGGGCCATAAAGTTTGTTCTAAGAACATTTTTTAACTGAAAAACATTTTTTTTTTTTTTTTTAATGAAACTGAAAAACAACCTTGAATCTGAAGTACTTTTAAACTTTTTTCAGTTTCAAAATAATTTTTCAGTTAAAAAAAAAAAAAGGTTTTTGAACAAACTTCATGGCCCCAATTTAGCTCCATATTAAACCCCTTAAATATCTCGCAGCTGAAAATGAAGAGTGGGGAAACTTTCCTCAGACTGATGTTACAGATGGCCACAAGAAGTGTCTCACTGTACTTATTACAGCCAGACTAATGTTTTCCTCAGCTGGAAAACTTATTTTTGATGATACATCTTGTTTAATGAGATTTTTGGTCTTTCCTTGTAATTAAATCCCTTTCTTTTCCAAAGATAGAAAAAACAGATTAAACATTAATATGTAAACATTCCTATCAGGAAACAAAACTCAATATTTATTGGGGTGTTCTACTTTTTTCACATTCCTATATAAGGTAATCAATGTGGCTATGACAGGCTTGAAGGTAAACTAATTATATTAACACTGTAAAGGTTTGTATGTTTTCTGGCACTGGTGGAATATGGCCCATTTTCACTTTTTACATAAGCATCAAGCTTGTTTTGCTCCCTGATAACTTCAAAATGTTTACACTTAAAAAGCACTGCTGTATAAATAAGAATTAGCAAATATCCATTTTATAAATCTGAAAGAGGAGAGGGATAAACATTATGTTGTTCTTGCTTTCATGAGGGATCCAAAAGATGCTTCAAGAGCTCCAACTGGGAGCAGAACTCTTTGTGTTGGACCGAAATTATGTTTCTCTAGTACAATGTTTTGTTTAGTTACCTAAAGCCATTTCGTGAGTCATCGTTAAAGTAAGGTATCTTGTTCATTATAACTGCACAGATTTCCATATTTAAAGCTTTGTAGCATTTTGATTAACTAATGGAAATGTACCAGATCACATCTCTAAAACCAAAGTTGGTGAGCCATAAAATTTGGGAACCTGTACAGCTCTAGCAGAAGGTATTAGTGGAAACTGTTTCTCAGGAGCTTGGGGAATACTAAAAGGGTCTTCTGTTTAATTCTAGTAATCTTTAAACACAAGACAGTTTCTCTCAGTCAGAAAATGTGCAAACAGATGTGTCGCGACTTCAATCCATTAACAAAGTCGCTGTTGGCCAAGTTGGTTTTTATGTCTGCGGCGCATCTCCAACGAGACATGGTGATTCCTACTTGCATTTGGCATACTTTAAAACTGAAAAGATGAAATTTTGTTGTCAAAACATGTAGTATTAACTTAGTTTAATAGTATTAATCAGCAATTAGCACATAAATGAAAATAGCATCAGGTTTTAAATTATGAAAAAAAAAAATCCTGAATGCAAACTACACCCAGTGTTGCCTCCTCTTAAAATGTTGGCCACTCTGAGGATAATGTTCAGATCAGTGTCATGGCTCAGAGGGACTCGAGTGCGAGCAACAATTATAGACACTCGTGATTGAAAGGTAAAAAGGTTTATTGAACAGAAAATCTGTTTTCTGGATAGGTTTGTCTGCTGGAGGGGAAGCACCGAGCCAGGAACGGGTCCACACGGGAAGATAGGGGAGGCCGTTAATGGATGCAGTCACTTTGTATTCTTTAGCTGAGATGGTTGTCGGAGTCTTACTTTGAGAGATGGAGAAGTGAGCGAGGGGGAGTATGGTGCATCCACAGATCAGGCAATTGGCTGCTTGCTGGCAGAGCTGGTTGATTGAGTTAGGGTTCTGCTGTTTCTTTAGCAGGAGGGGAACCGTTGGAGGGTGGGTGGGCAAGTGAGCATCGAGATGAAGCACAGGTGAGTGTGTTGAGCCGGAGTGGCGAGGAGGACGAGAAAGAAAAAACGTCAGGAGAGGGAAGAGAGTGGAAGAACCAGCATGGAAGCTGAACGCTGCGACTTCGGGAGGGACCTTCAGAGAGGTAAACTGCTAGGAAGGAGAAGATCACAGGTAAATTCTAAGAAGACCCGTTCGGGGCAGCTCAGAGGATGCAGCTACTGCCACAATCCATAGCTAACCATCTGGCATCTGTCTCTGGGAATCGCCTCCTCTCAATACTGCTCCTTGATGAGGATAATTCACGCCACCTGGGAGCTGCACCTGCCAATCACACCCTGAGAAGAGGAGGAGGAGAAAGCAGAAACCAAGCAAGCAGCACACCAGTCTGAGGATACAACACACAGAAAGGCATACAGATTCATCTTCTTTAATGGAGACATAAACGTAAAACCCGATAAATAAACAAATTCATTTATAAAGGTAAATTTAAAATGTTTTAATATATATATATATATATATATATATATATATATATATATATATATATATATATATATATATATATATATATATATCTTTTGATTTATTTATTTATTAATAAATATTTATTTATTCATTGTGTCCCCTAAAACTTTTACTCATCTGGCTACCCCTATGAAAATTTGCTGCTGAGTACACCCACCTGCCTCTTTATTAGCTCAACTGGTTTAATTGCTCACTAACACCCATTGTGAATCAACCAATTACACAAGAAGTCTTTTCCCAAGACAAAGCTTTTGGCTAAGCTTTTACTGTAACTAACTGTATGTGCTCTCTTTCATCCCATAGACTTGAAAACTGGCTGAGATCTTATCTGTTTAGCTGTGTTTCTCTCCTTGACGAAGCCACAAAACAAGATACTACTGCCATTAACTTTTCACCTTTTCTTTAACATAGAAAGTACTCTCAAACTTGTTATAACAGGTTTTGTATCTTGTTATAAAGCCAAAATATGTTTGTTTGAACAAGAAAGGTCACAACAGTAAAACAACAACACTTTGCAGGATGTTTGAGAGTTGTCTAGAAGAAGCAGAGTAAGAAAATGGAGAGTCAGAGGGAGACCCTTTATACTATTTAAGACCTATTTCCTCGCTCTGGCAGTTGAAGGCTTCTGTACTAAATTTATAAACTGAATTGAATTGACTTGCTGAAGTTCAAGCTGGGCATCAGAATGGGGAAGAAAGAGGATTTAAGTGATTTTGAAAGCGACATTTGTTCACATCACATGGGCTGCTCTATGTATTCTGCTGGAATTTTCCTGCACCACCATCTCACCGGTCTGAAAAGGAGAAAATATCCAATATGTGGATGAAAAGGCCTCAGTATCAATGCAGAATGCCATCACTGCATGCTGTTATGAAGCATGAGGATTTGACTGGACCAAAACGCAGACAGGATTTCAGTATAAGCATATCATGCATGTTTAATGAAAAAAGAGACAAACTTGCAAGAAACTCTTGGCAAACGGAAACAATAACCAGATGTGACACAGGGAAGTTGATAAAGGAAACAGCAGAGAAGAATTGGATTAACCAGGCTTATACTGGGGAACCAAGGGAGCTAATCACAGGTGAGTCGATGCAGTTGGGGAAGGGAGCAGGTAGAGGCAAATGATCAACAGCTGGGAAGGGGACCAGGATGGCAGGTAAGATGACAGACAAACAAAGCAAAAGGAACACAATGAACAGAGAGAAACACTAATCTAAAGGAACAAATCCAAAACACAAATAAGAGATTAGCTGAACTAACACAAGAAATAAATTAAAATGGCAAGATATAAGATAAACAAGAAAGAAAAGATCAAGAAAATCAGAAAATAACGGAAACTAAAAATCCAATCATCTGCGAGCCATGACACATGCACAACACACCAAACTTTTCAGCATATGGTAAATGGCCTGTACTTGTACTGACCCTTTGCAACTACATTACCTAATCACGTCGCAGCACCATGACGGTTGTAGGAAGTGAAGGACAGAAGTATCAAATGGGGTGACTGCAACTGTTTTCCGAAGTGAAATGGTAAATGGCCTGTACTTGTATAGCACTTTATCAAGTCCAGAGGACCCTAAAGCGCTTCACACTACATTCAGTCATTCACCCATCCATACACATTAACACCTCAGTTGTTTTTGCTAGTATAGTCATGGCTTCTACTTGTTGAAGTAGAGTTAATTTGTCTGTGGAAGTAGCTCACCTAGTTGGGGTTCATAAACAGCGGTATTTACAAAAGTTGGAAAGAGCTAGCTTAGAAACCAACTCACTGTTTTTGTAAAAGAACCATTCTTACCTTGTAAAAAGTGTTCACTGCAAATCCACGAACACACCAAGGGTTACCAGTCCTTATGTTTGACGACTGCTATTCATTGCCGTCTTCTTTCTTCATCAACAGGTAAACTACTAAATGACAAGTTTGATTTGCATTCTTCTCCGTTTGTGCAGCTGATGGCACAGCACCCTATGACCATTTTTACAGTGAAATCAACCAAATAAAAGCGATATTAGGCTACCAACTGTCTGTTTTTTTACAAGCTTTATGGGAGTTAAAGCGCACATGGGTTGTTTCGACGTTCATCGAGGCAGAGAGCCCCACTTTCTGAAGAGAGTGACGTCACATGGAAAGGGTCAATAGTGCCTTATTGAGCCCGGGGGACTCCAAAGCACTTCACACTATTTACCCATTCATGCACACATTCACACGCTGATGGGCAGATGCCACTTTTGTCCACTAATAACAACAAACTGAGGCTACAAATCACTCAGGTTCACCAGTTTCTGACAATTTATTAAGTACCAACATGGTATATTAACATTTGTTAAAACCTAACCAGGAAACCATCTAGAAAAACTTGCCTCATTGCCCCAAGATGTGTGTATTAAACCTCTTTGTTTTGTGCTGAGTCTTTAAGATGTCCCCCTCCTCTCCATATAAGCCGACTTTATGGTCCATAATTTTTCATATTTATCACACTCGTAAGACTACAACTAACCTCAGCTGACTTTGATAACTCTGCATGGAGCTCATGACTATGTGTGTGTGTTTTTCTGTGTGAGTTTGTGTAAGACTAAGTTTGACTTTCAGAGCATCTGCTGACTGCGGACATGGCAGGGGGGCACAGGTGGTATATTGTTTGGACCCACACACACTTACACAATCACACACACTGATGAGGCTCACAGATGCTGACCTTGTACGAGGCCAGACTCCTTGACTGTCAGCACTTGTCACACACACACACACACATACACACACATATACACACACACTTGCATTAAAGTGAGGTGCCCATTTACTCTGGGCTTGTCAAGGGCTGCCATCCTTCCCAGTGGGGGTATATTTGTGCTGCTTGTGAGGAAGAGGTGGAAGTAGGTGGGGGGTATTGATGAATAATGCTCTAAGTAATGAGATGGGTGATGATGAGGACAGAAACATGAGCAGCCACAAACTTGTTTTATGTACTTTCCTGTCTTCAAACCTCTCAAAGTATTTGTCAAATCTGTGGAGAGATAAAACCTGATACTTAGAGCGTGGAGGCAAAGTCACGATGCAGGAACACATAAGTTCTTAAGGAGCTTTGAGACAAGTATTACTCTGCACTGTGACAAAATCTTAATACACAGAAAAGTATGGACATGTTCAAGGAGAAGCTGTGGAACTTACCCATTATTTTTCATCAATATTCTGCTGCCAATCCACGTATGAACCCGAACTCCATCTACCATCATAAGTTAAGTTGTCCTTCCCAAACAAAAGGAATCTGAGGCTATTTTCTTAAAACACTGCATTACACCACTTAAATATTCCTCAGTAGATTCAAGCAAATACAATGGCTGTGTATTATCAGCACAGGGTAGTGGTACAGACCATGTAAGATTAAGATTAACATTAAACATTTACAGAAAAAAAATTAAGGAATATTTCATATTTTTTTTAAGTTGTGTGAAATCAAAGCATTGTTTTGGGTTTTGTTATATGACTGTGAATCAAATAACATCCTCAGAATGGAGGAGGCTAACAGCTAGTCAGACAAACACTGTCTGTTGCTAGCTATCTTTAACTATTTAAAACAACTCAAGCTGAAAATGTTCATATCAGTCGGATAAAATGTTATCTTAGGGGATGTCAGGGGCCTAGAATTTCACAACAGATGGCTAAGCTTGACACTGTGTTGTTCAGCTGAAAATGTTTGCGTTCCTATGTGAATTTACATTGGTTGAGGCTCCCGGTTCCATCAATCTGCCAGGTCTGCTATGATTTGTCAGTTTGCTCCCACTGGAATGGAGTAAACTTTTAGATTTTGTGCCAGGCTGTCAGTTGTTCACCAGCTTCCAAGATAATATTTTCCTGTGTTTTCCAGTTCTGATAGCGACTTGAAAAGTACTTAATTCAATGTAGTTCAAAAATACTTTATTTATCCCAGGGGAAAACTAAATATTGTTACAACTCATATCATCCAAGTATCTTAAAAGAGTTGTGGTGGATGGTGATGCTGTGGGGAGGAAGGATCTCTGGTAGCAGTCAGTCTTACAGCAAATCTGAAGAGGCATCTGACTGAGGACTATTGCTGTATGACAGTCTCATGATTGTCATGGCAAGAAAAGCTCAATATCCAGGCAGTAGAGACGATATTCTACAGTAACATGTCCTGGATGATGTCATCAGTCGTCAGAAAGCTCTGCTGATCCACCTCAATTGCTTTTGCTGCTCCTATTTAAATCTCTGTCTGACCCATATGGTTAGAAAGTTGGGTAAAGAGATGTTGGAGTTGGGGATATGATCTTTGCCCATTATGATCAATGGAAGAGATGGTTTGAACTTCCTTCTTCTCTTTCTGGTCTTTGGTCCTGCTCTGCATCCATGAAGCCTCCTCTGGGATTTGAGGTCGTAGTTCAGGTACAATTTAAGCTTTTGAGATGATAATCACTTGCTCCCACTTGTAAAAAAAAAAAAAACACAAACAAAACATTGTATCAGTGCCTGTGCCTTTGACCCACAGATTTTGGATTTGTTCTGCCACAATGAACTTCTTTGTTGCTGACCTGGACTTCTGCCCATCAATGTACCCCTGAGCAAAGCACTCCAAATTGTTTATCTGTGAATTGGTTCATGCATTTCAGTACAAATAGTTGAATATGGCTCTAGTGTAAAGCGATTTGAGTGGTCAGTATGACTAGAAATGCTCCATATAAATTAATTTCATTAGCTGTTTACCCACTAAGTAGTTAGTGCAAGCTAGTGCTAGCTAGCATTCACACTTAGGCCAAAAAATTGCTCATACCATCAATACAGGAAATACTATAATTTTTCTAAAGTGTTCTAAACTGAGTTTGAATTTCCTTCTATACTTCCAGTTGTTTGACAGACTCATTGGAGTTTGACATCATGCATGCCCTTATCATGCTTCATGCTTAAATAAACAGAAAACCCCCCTTCAAAAACTACACTGACAGAGAGCTCTGTAGCACAGATAAATCACTGACTTTGGACCATGTGTTACTTCCAACCATTTCAGTGCACATGTGCATATAGCTATAAAATAAAACCAAAAAAAGGGCAACCTGTTTACCTCCTCAACTGTGGTGGCGCTGCCCCAAGAACCATTGAAGAAAATGACACAAAAAGCTCTGAAGAAGATGCTGAGCACATCTTCCTTCTTCATGAAATGTTAACAAAAATGGAGTGGTGTCAGATTTTAGCTGTTGCAGGATTTCTTTCTTGTCTTTGGCAAACAAAAACTCCCCACTCCACGTCTGACCACAAGCCACTTCTTCCACTAGCGCTAGACACGCACATTTGTTTTGGTCATATTTACCCAGAATGCCCTGCGCTTTAGTCCACTTCCTGCTTTTCCAGTCCGCTTGGCATTCATATATGAATCCGAACCACACCAGAGTTCACTTTGATCGAGCCAAGACCTAGGTTTGTAGGCGAAGCAGAGTTCGCTTTTTTTGTCCGCATCAGAGTTCAATTGTACATTCACATCTCCCCAAATGAAATGGACTTTCTAGGCAAATGAGCTAGAGTTCAAATAAAGCAGACTAAACAAGGCTGGTGTGAATGCACCCTAAGTCTTAACATTGGAAATGAGTAACTAACAACGTTGTTAAATCAACCCAGGGCTGGTTCAGTCCATATCTGACTTAGGACTAGGTTAGCAACCAAGCAGGACAGCTGTAGCATAGACAAAATAAAATCCTATTTGATTCAATGCGCATCATCATTACTTCGATGTTATATAAGGATCAGTAAGTGTCTCAGCTGGCTGGGTTTAGAGCTAGGAACAAACTGTAGGTGAGAATAAAGCCACAGCTAATGGATATAGGACCACTAAATGTAGCATCTCAACCTTTAAATCTGCAGAGGATGATCAGAGAGTTTTACATTGGACTAATTAGCCAGATCATAAACTATAGCAACAATGGATGCACAGGGAATGGTTTTTATCAATGATTGGGACACAGAGGATGGTTGATAATTGCATCCACACATTGTAAGTTTACATGGAGATGGATAGCCATACTGTGCACCTGGCATGTGGAATGAACAGATATTACAGTAGCCTGTCACTGGAATCAATGGGCTCATGAGGGACACCCAGCCATGAAGGTCTTTAAGGTTCTCATAACCCCAGACAGACCACTTCAAGGGAGATCCTCCAATTGTACACCAAGCATTAAAGAACCCTGTAACATCTGTGAACTTTGGTTTGCAACCACAGAACTAAACTGCAGCTCCAGTAAAGGCCCCTCAAAAGGCCCATGGTTCCTGATATTAGTTCCCCAGCTGAAGCATCTCACGAGATCTTACAAATATGGTAAAGATTGGTCATCAAAAATTATGTGAAAAACTGATAATGACATTTTTGATAGTCTTCACAGGGACAAATGTAGAAATGGCAGCATTAAAGAAATAATATCTTGTTAGTTCTGTTTAGTACCTAGTCTGGTAGTCTTTGTGAAACTTTTTGAGTGGGTTGTAAGATTTTGAAGTTCCAACTTAATTATAGGGAGATAGAAAATCTAAAATTAACAAAACAAAGGGACAGTCTGAAAGTCTCTTTAATCCACAAGAGCAGCTGAGTATTTTTATTATGTATGATAATAACCAGACATGGTAATTACATTTCTGGTTGCAAGAGAAGTAAAAATTTACAGCTCATCAAGAGGGATATTGGCAGTAAAGTTTGTCTTTGCCTCATCATTCAGACAGGGTCAGTTAATCAGACAATAAAACGTGAAATGTATCCCAACACTTTAACCACTGCTCAGTCAAATTTGGCTGCATGTTCCCTTTGTTCTAATCCAAGAAAGGGAGGAAATTGTTTCTGCTTACATTTATCTTTCATGAATATCTCTGATGTCATTGGTTTTCACTGCCTTATGAAGAGAGATCGGGATGCGTCTTTAGTTTTTCACCATAACTATTTGTGTTTTTATGCTACAGGAAATATTAACAAATAAATTTTTATTTGTCTCTGTAGTGTAGAAAAAATATAGTAGCCTTCTTTCAGCTTGTTGATTAGCAGTGGGCAGTAACAGGTGGGGCAGGGGCTACACTTGACAGATCCAGAGAAAAGTCTGGAAACTTTCTTTGGGATCTGTTTGAAAGGACTTTAAAAAATGGGGACAACATAAGGGACAGATTTAGCAGTTTGGAAGTTGTATTTTTTTTTTAAACCAAACCCATTTCACAAAATACAAGGAGGGTTTATGATAATTTATTGCCTATTCTGCCCTTCCTGTACATCTAGGCACAGTTTGGCAGACAGATAAACCATTTTTCAATGAATGGCAAAAGCTTGAAGGTTCGGCCTGTTTATTTGTTGCCTCTTGAAAACACTTTAAAAATGTAAAGTAAGAAAAAGCGAATTAAATGACATATTTCAGAAGTAGCATGCATGTATGCACAACCAAATATTGCAATATGTTTAAAGCCATACCACAAAGAATTAGCGCAAACTTATGCCTTATTAGAGTATTAGAGGGCCACATAAAAACTCATGGCAAGCCGGATTTGGCCTCCAGGCCTAGAGTTTGACACATGTGGACTAACTGGTTAGAACATCTGATTTAATGGTGGCGATGGTGGCAGGAGTTTGTCCCACAATCAGTGGGTTGCTAGTTTAAGCCTTCGTCTCCATCATTGTGTCCTTGGCCAAGACGCTTCACCCACCTTGCCTTAAAGAGAAGCACCTCACAAGATGGCTGCAGCCTCAGACACCTGTCTACCTTGGACTGGCTGTACTGAAAAATGTAATTTCCCCCCTGGGGGACTAATACAGGTATTAAAAAGTAAATAAATAAAATATTTTTAAATGATTTCATCAGACAGGCAAAAATATAGAGTTATGTGCTTTCTTTTTAAGATTAAAATGAGATAAACATCACAAATAAACACCCTAATCACAAAATAACAAACTGTAGAAGAAGAAAAACTTTTCCAAATCCTTTTCCTCTATGAAAAAATTAGGAAACTTATACTTCTAGTAGGTAGTGTATTTATATGTTAGAACAGGGTAAGGTACCTAGAGTAGCAATATCAACTGTTTATTGTATCTTCAGTCAGTCTCCATATGGCTCAACGGGCTCAGTAGATACAAAATAACACTACAACAACAACGCTTGTGTACAAACAAGAAGTCTCACTTTAACATAAGCTGTGTCTCATGCATTTATGGCTAAAATATGTTTGTTTTATTATTCACTTAAGTTATTCGCAATGATTCCAGTAGCCAGATATTTTAATTAGTAAGAGTAGCGATGGTTCATAATAATATTACTCAAGTAAAAGTAAAAAATACTGTGCAGTAAAACTACTTCTAAAAGTAATTTTTTCCCAAAAAGTTATTCAAGTAAATGTAACTAGTTACTAGCAACCTCTGGTCACACATAAAGCTTGGACAAATTGTTAATTAAATTGAACAGTCTTTGTCTGCTCCCTGTCTTATGACTTTAAAAGAGGCCATGCCATTCAAACAGTTAAACTCCACTAAGTTAAGTTTATTTGTATAGCACATTTCAGCTGTAAGGCAGTTCAACGTGTTTCACGTCATAAAAACATCAATCACGTATACAGCAAAATCATCAGAAATATCAAAATCAGCAAAATCATCAAGCAAATTCACAGGAAAATCAGCAAAATCATTGGGAAAATATCAATGCATCAACATCATAGGGATCATCAAGCAAATATCTTCAAGCAAATATAGTTCAAAAATATTGATCAATGATCCACTTACTTTATTTAACTGATTTACACTCAAACTTCCCAAATTAAGGCACATTCAACACAATCATCTCCACCTTTTTCTTTTATTGTTTTATATAATGAGGAGTCTGGAGGAGGAGGTACCCCTGAGGCCTTTGACGTTCCAGAACCCATTGTACCTTACCTTTCACTCATAAAAAAAATTATGAAAGGATCACTGAACACTGCAATCCTCAAAAATATCAACATTTTAAATAAAATACACAGAAATGTCTATCTTTTTTTTTAATAAAAGAAAAGTTATGTATATTCTCTCTTAACAATATTTAATTATTTACTGTTAATCTATTAGCAGGATTTGTTCTTTAAATGGCCATACAGATTTGTATTGGCTAATACTACTGTATATTAAATAAATGACGATTCAAACTTAACATCCTAAACAATCAGACAAACCACAACAGTTTACTTTAAACACAATATGAAACTGAATCAATCATAACATAATGTTCTGCACCATATCGCATGGACTTTTGGAAAAAGGTGCTGATGTTGTGAGCAGCGTGGTTGTGTGGTGTCTATCTGTAGGCAACCTTGACAGTGGCACTTGCAGGTAGCGCAGTCCATAGTGGATCCAGACTTAGTATTTCATGTGTTTTATTGTGTTCATTATTGTTACATTTAATGATGTGTATGTGACAGACATGTGTATTGGACATTTATGAAAACATGGAACAAATCGCTTTTTGATTCCTTATTTTATGGGACGGGTGGTAACCCTTGCGCAAATTAACTTAAGCTAGCGTATATGGTAAAACATATTCAATGGTAACAGTTAGCATTTTACCATGAAAACAGGCTTAAAAGAATCACAGTAATTACATACATAAGGTTAACACAACATCAGCGTGTATATAACTACTCAAAGGCATATTTTCCATTGCCCTCAAAGGAAAGGAAGGAAAACCTTCTTTGAACAGGAACCTTGAACTGCTACTCCAACTTCAGCACAGTAACTACTATGGCAACAGCACCGGTTCAAAATAGCATTTTTTTCAGCCACTACATGGCAACAATCCCCACTGATTAAGTGTACCACATTGCCATTTTTATCTGTGAAAGGAACAATGCAGCAAGGAAAGGACAAAAGCAACAAGAAGGGTACTAGTCAGTTGTCCCCTGACTTGCTAAGTGAGGTAGTCACAGCCCTGCATCAGGTGACTTGTGTAGGGGCAAGCCGGGTTCAAATGTCGAGGAAGTGATGATGTATGGTTTGTCCAACCAGCCTGCAGCAGGATTTAGAAGAAGGTGAGATTTACAATTTAAATTTCAAGCATTTGCTCAGACAACAGGGTCACTACACAACATCTATTATATTTTATTGTTTTAAAATGAATGGTATGATATGTTATGATATGATATGATATTATATGATATGATATGATATGATATGATATGTAGTGCTGGTTTCCTTTACAAATGTGCACAAAACTTTTTCAATATTGTGCTCATGTCGAAAAAAAACTATTTTGCAATTGCAGTGTTTTCACATATCAAGTTTATTTATATAGCACATTTCAGCAGCAAGGTAGTTCAAAGTGCTTCACATTATAAAAACACGTGAATAAGTCTGTTCATGTAATAAGTCTTTTAAGTGTTTAGATGTAAACACTTACATTATAAATATTCATATTTCAGCTACAGCACTAGCGCTCATCATCAACCATCAGAGGAGATGTCGGCGTCTTATTCAGGTGTTTGAGCGACAAGCCCCATATACTTGGGAGTGGCTATGTATATTTGTGGTGTTTTTAGGAAATGGTATTTGTCGATTTTACAGAAGAGCTATGGATTCAATACTTTCAAATGACAAACTCAACTTTTGATGAACTGTGCAATGCCATGAGCCCTCTTGTGCAGCCAGTTGTGCATCGTCCAAGGAAGCCAGTGCCTACAAATAAGTGTGTTGCGAAGTTTTGCGAAATACCACTCATCACCACCTCATCCTAGCACAAAAATGTTTTATTGAAAAAATGTGAGTTTTTCAAAATTGTGCTGCTTCCTTTAAGCTAATTTATTTTCCTAATTCCAAATTGTGCAATTTTATGGTCAATAGAAACGCAGCTATGTCACTCCGCAGATCCTATCGTCCCGCGTTGCCCATTTTGTCATTTGTTAAAGCTCACAGCTACACAGGATATCGCTGTCTCCACTTGTGGTCTATAAATGGCCAGAGACAGTTAAAAAGGGCTAATTTTTGTTCGCCGGGCAATACCTAGACTAGACTGCCTACATCTTTGTTTGCCAAGGTAGGTAAAAAAAAAAACACCATTGAAAGTAACTCCTTTATGTACCAACAAAGGTTTGACATTGAGCTCACCAAACCTGAAAATGTTCAAAAACTAAGTGATTGGCTCCCACAAAATGTGCTTATCAGTATTTATCCCCAAAATTTTCATCTTCTACACAAACAAATGTGCAAAAATGTATGAAGGGCATTAACAACAAACCTGTAAACTGTAAAAGCAGAAAACTGCCAAAGACTTGTTTTTGTTGGACAACCCTGAAAATAGAAACTTTAATCATAAGCCAAAATCCCTCAGGTCAAACATAATGTAGTGTGAAAGCCTAAGACAGGACCAAATAAATTGTAATATACCTGTGGATCATCTGATATTGATATTTTTATCAGGCAGTTGACTTGGCTTCTCACAGACACAGTGCCTCTTTAAACGTAGTTTCCAGTTGCAGGCGGGGGTGGGTTCAACAAATAGAGGGAGAGAAAATAAGAACCTCAGGGAGAGGTTTTCTCTCCTAGATTAGGAAACATCCCTCTTCCAGCATAGACATTTCAGCAATAGGTGCCCTACAGACAAAAAGCAATTGGGATACAATATGGAAAAAAGAAATTCGAAACATCAGGGCAAAAGACATAAAATAAAACATTCAGAATGCACCATGCACTGGTATTTCCCCAAGGAAAAAGAAAAATGGCACACTGGAAAAAATACAACTGAATCAAACAAATCCTGTCACATCGAATTTTCTTATCAATTTAGAAAACTTTTCAAACCTTCGTTATTAAAAAAAAAAAAAAAAAAAAAAAAAAAAAAAAAAAAAAAAAAAAAAAAGTAGCGTCTATATTATGTTTTCCCTAAAGCTTTCTTTTTCATAAAACACTATCAACTGACTAGCATCATGGAAGGTTCTACATTTTTCACACCAATGCATCTCATCAGCTGCAGAAAATAATACAATTAAATAGTTTGAAGCCAGAAGCAAGTCTTCAGTAGAACCCACCTGTAAAATTATAATGCATATTCAACCATTTTCAACCTGAAGGGCTTTGTTATGTCTCTGTGTAGGTATTTAAATATGAATGCATACCACTGCTGTTCTTTGTTTTGCTCTGTCGTTTAAACTGAGCACAATGAGGAGTTTCCTGGCAGCTAGGGTACCTCGACCACAATAGGTTAACTGAAAATGGATTTGGCAGGCTCCACTTAGCCAATAGCAACCATTAAAAAAAAAAAAAAAAAGCTGTGATTGTTCCAGGCATCGATCCTGCGGATCACCTCTGGATTTACAGCTCTGGAAGCCGCCCAGTACAGCCCTACTGGTTGATGGAGCTGCTGCGGGTGAAACACTTCACTCAAGGGCAGAATGATTGTAGCTGTCGAGGGAGGTTTTGAAAGTTCAATCCAAAACAACAGTTTTTTTGGGGGTTTTTTGGGGGTGGGAGGGGGCATGAATAAGTGGAGATGAAAAACAATGTAATGCATTGAGTGTTCTGCCTACATTTGGTTGGACAATTTAATGTTTCCTGGCGTGTTGCTGGAAGAATGAGCGGCTGTATTGCTTCCTCTGAGGGCCACAGTCATTCACATTCATTTTAAAAGTGGAGAAAAACAACACTACTAAGACATGCTGCATAGAAAGGTGGCAGATCCCATGTAATATTGCTTCTCTCTGTGCCCAGGGTCATAGTTTTCAAGGGGAATGTTTCCTTCTCAGCTCTTATTGATATTGAAAGCTGCTGAAAAAGCCATTGCGTGCCAACCTTGAGTCTCTGCTGGAAGAAACACTCAGAACAGAATGAAACAGATAGAAATTGATTCATGTGCTATTATGACCACTTGGCCTCTCACTGTGAGGGTTCAGCTACTGTCATGAGCTCAGCTGGTGATTGAATGTGAAAGAAGCTCAGATTCTAGAGTCAATGGTCAAAGGTGTTATCTGTGAGGCTCAGTGGTTCATCAGACATAAGTACAATGGCTGGTCGCATAAATATCTACAAACCTCAATGTATTCAGTTGGAGTTTCATGACATAGAAAAACACAAAATAGTCTATAAATGGAAATAAAAAAAAAAGAAAAGTGTTTCTAATCTCTTTTTTTTAATTTTACAAATAAAAATTTAAAAAGTTTGTCGTGGATTTTTTCTTCAGTCCCTGAAAGTTAGGGGTCTGCAACCTTTACGATCCAAACAGCCAGCCAAATAAAACTTGCTTACAACCTCTAAAAAGACAGCTACCAATTTTTGAAAACTATCTAGTAAAGGCAAATTATTGTCAAGTTTTAAGATACAAAAAAAAAATTTGAAAAAGAGGACGAATACTGTACATTTTCTTCAATGGGATGTTGATATTTGTGGAATTTAATGTAAAAAAAGAGCACATAGTTTCCAACCCTAATGACAAGAAATATAGACCTAAAAAAATATTACTTGTAGTTTTGTCATTCTGTTGTGGAAATTTAATGTTGTTATTCAATGTTCTGTCCCAAGTTTTACTAAAATAATTCAAAGAAAAAACCACAAAAACACCTAAAGGTCAGAAGTTTGATGATATGTCAAACTTAAATAATAAAAAGTATCTTAATCAGTATTGGCAATACTGACCCTGTATTTACTTGGTATCAGATTGATACTAAAATATGTGGTGTTGCACACCTCTAATTTTTGAGCTAAAGTTATTGAGAGCCATTGTGGAAGGTCCAAAGAGAAACTTGGACCTTCCACAATGGACCCCAGCACTGAATCCATACTTTCCACAATCACCTTATGGTGCAAATACAACTGCAAGTCTTATTTCTTTACCAGTTTTGCCCATTTAGAAACTGAGTTTTGTGCCCATTGTTCTTCTATGGCATCACATTTCTGCTAAAAACCTGTGGAGGGTATCACAGAATCACAACAGCTCATTTATTAAACCAGAGAGCATAAAGCTCTGATGAGAGAGCGCATAGCTCTGATTATGGACGTCTACATTTATTCCCAAGCCCATGAACGCAGCATGGTGAGCAGTAAAACACGCCCCCTCCCCCCATCTGAATGCTTCAACAGTGTAGAGCGAGTGAGAACAGTACCCGCACTGGTACGCTGTTGCTCGCTCTGATTAGTGGGTGTATTTGTCAGTTGGAGGTGGTGACTCTCCTGATTGGCCAACTGGACAGACTTTCAGGTTAAACTCACGATGATGTATAATGATAATTGTATAAAACAGCAAAAAGCCCATCAGTTGTGAGGTTCTACAGGATACCAACTCATAACCACAATGATGCTTGCATCAGAAACATCTGGGGAGTTTGTCCTGAAGATCCATATGCATGGGTTTGTAGTGCACACTTGCTGTCATCCCAGGTACGTGTTGCACCTGCCGATCTAATAATAAATACATATGCACACCATTACACGGGAGTTAATTCTGTGATCCAGCATCAACATAATCATATCACAGGCACGCAATATTTCTAAATGATCTTTATGATCTTTAATGTGTTTTTATTAAAAGTTCTAGACCTAATTTTATGATTTTTCTCTGTTTTTCTAAGACTGAAATATTTGCATAATATTGTTGGCTACTGTCTTTTACTTTAAAACAAAGTCTAGACCATTATCTGAATATCAGTGTCTGTTTATCTAAATGGATTTGGCCTCAGGCTTTCCCTTTTATTTTGCTTTAGGTTGGTAATTTTATTTATTAAAGTGGCACACTTGCAAATTAAAAATCACTTGTGTCAGTTTTATCACAGCTGGCAATTATTATTATTATTATTATTATTATTATTATTATTATTATTATTATTATTATTATTAATAATAATAATAATAATAATAATAATAATAATAATAATAATAATTTGGGTTAGATGGAGAAGGTGATGCTTTTTGACTTGAAAGAACTTTTTGCTCTTTATGGCCTTCCATTGGGATCAAATGAGAGGAAATAGGCTCACAGGCACTCCCTTCGGAGGTCAGGGGTTAAAAATCTATCAGCCCAAAAGTAGCCACATCAGGCTATATAATACATACCTTTATTCAAACACTAAATAGTTGTAGTTCAAGTTTATGTCAAACATTTAAATATGTAAAAAGATAGCAAAATGAAACATATTTTAAAGGGGTGGAAAGAAGTGCAAACCCACTTAGTCCCAGTCTTCTCCAGAACTTACTCTAAATAACACAGTCATGATTTCAATAAGACCTAAACAAAAATTAATTTATCAGCTATTCTATAGAAATTGTACAACAACAATTTAAAGGTCGTATAACTATTTTAAAAAGTATGATCATTGATGGATTACTTTCTAGAAATAATTGTCCTGTTTTTCTGGTCAATATATGCAATCCTACCATTATACCTACACCTTCACATTCTTACATAGATACACAAATCTATTTAAAATTCTACAGGCCATAAATTGCCTACAGCTAAATAAATACAAAATACATGCAAAACACTTTATTTGGACTATATGTCATGATCAAATTGGACAAAATATAACTAATAATTGACTTACCCTGCCATGCAGGTGTATTATGTTGACACCTGGTCAGTAATTCTCGGGCCAGGCTTGACCCAGGCTTAAATGAAGCATTGAGGGCTGGTGGGGCTCATATTCTGGTATAATAAACCTTCCACATGTCCACAGGGATTTTTTCCTGTATCCCCCTGTATTTAGTTCCATCCATCTTCTCATCATCTCAGACCAGCTTCTTTCTTGCTGCTGAAGGAAAGCGTCCAGACAGCATGATGCAGATGCCACTACAGCTTGGAGGTGATGTCTTTAGGAGGCTGTTTAGTTTAGCTTAGTTTAGTTTAGTTTGCACAATTAAAATACAGAACAAAGATATTTAGAAAAATAATAAAGATAACAGTGCAGGAAGAGGCAAAAGCCTAGTGGGCTTATACAAAACCTCCACCTAAATGGTATAGAAAGAAATATATAATCCAACAATACAATCCTTTGTCAGTTGATCATAAATTTATAAAATACAATCATATAGAAAAATAAAAACATAAAAACACATCTACAAAGTATTAATGGGAATTTAAATAGAATATCAATGAAAAAAGTGACAATCACAACTCTTTGATTAAGTACAATTTTAAATAACATTTAAACTCTCTTACAGAAGGCCTCCATTTTACCAAGTGCGAAAAGTCTCTGGTGAGTTAAGTAAGAATGAAACTGCATATTTGATTTCAAGTCATGAATGAAATGCATCAGTATATCCTCTTGACTTTCATAAATCTTATGAACAAAAATACAAATGTGAAAAATGTTAAGGTTATATATAGTAAGAATCTGTCGATTTTTAAACATAAGAGCAGAAGGTGATGTGACGTGCAGTAGAAGACCGCCTATTCACGGTTCACTATTTGTTGAGTCACCTTTTCACAGATTTTTCGGTGGAACGTAACTCAAAATTATTTGTGGAAAATTTACCTCTTCACATTTTTTTTTTCTTTTTTTACATAAAACACATCTAAAATATTTGAAAATGCAGCTAGGGAAGTTGGAATACCTAGGCCCAATGCTTCTTAAATGAAACAAATTTCAAACAGATTTCATTTTTCTGTGGTTTTGGGGCTATAATATGATCTGTTGTACACTGATGAGGCCATGTGAATGTCAAGATTTGGTATCAAAAGCCCTGCTCATAGACGGTCAGCTTTGTTTTTTTTGCTCAAAAACGGATAAATCAGAGGACAGTTCATCTTTCTACGTAATTCTTATTCTCCAATTAGAGAATACAATCAAGCAAACAGCCCTCCCCTTCCCTGCTCCCCCCAGCTGATAGACCGGCTAATTTAAGGGCTAAGTCACGCTAGCATGTCTGGCTACTCGACTTAAAAAGAGGATGGATACTAAAAGGCGGAGCTGTTGTGTCTGAGGGAGCTCAGAAATGGCTGGAAGTTTCCACTTTACTCCTGAAGGATGAGAGAATCATAGAAGAGAGGCTGAAGTTCATTTATGGTGAAGTACTACACAGTTATAACCCCAATTTGAGATGATGCTCAGCGCCTTTTACTTAAGAGTTTCCCAAATGTGGTTGTAGCCACTCAGAGTGAAGTCAACTAGGTAGAGCTACATATCATTACCGTACCCAACCATTTTACTGAGGAGGGAAATCTGGCCTGTCAGAACAACCCCCTGCAAAAAGGTGACGTTATTTTTTTAATGAAATTCTGGGGAGAATTGACATATGCAGCAATATCAACTACATTAAATAGTTTATAACAGTGATGTCACCACTCCTTTAAAATTATATTAGTCAGCTTTGGAAAGCAGCCAATCCAGGACTACAATTCACTTTCCTTGGTGCTGATTGGCTGGACCCCCAAGAGCTGAGAGAATGAAGACCCACGGATATTACGGACGATTTCCACTGCATGTATTAAAGCATATTAAGGTATATTTGGTATTTGAACTATTAAAATAGGCAGTTCTAAGCGTTTTTAGAGGGGGTCTCAAGTAGTCACAGATTTCAGCTAACCCCATAGCAGTTTATTGCTATGGGGTTATCTGGATCAATTCAATTCACTTCACTTCACTTTATTAAGTCCCCGAAGGGCAACTTATTTATAACCAGTAGTGGTGACGGCCAACACATTCACACAAGCTTTTACCCAAAAATGAATTAAGCAAAATATAAATGTACATCTGAGATGAATGTCAAAAAAAGAATAAAAATAACTAAAACATAAATAAAATTAGATAAATAATACATAAAAACATGAGCAAAAATAAAACTAATCTGCAGCAATTCGAAAGCGAGGCATTTTATAAGAGACAACAGTATCAAACCATTTTCTTTCACTTGTCATCTTGAAGTCTGTTAAATACATATTGGTGTTCTGTCAAACTAAACTCTGGACTATTCAAACAGTGTACCACTTTACAAGGGTTCTTACACTAACATTTCTGTTTTCATTAACTTCATTTTGAAATGTCAAAAGACATGAGGATAAAAAATACTTAAGCCATTAAAATCCAACTGGAATATTATAGATCTTGGTTCATATCACCATTTTGGTTATAGACTTAAGTAATGGTAGGGGTGTAATGATAATCCAGTTTACAAGGCTTGACAATACAATACTTGTTACTGGGACTCACGACAATGAGGTGGGTTTTTCGTAATATTTTACAGAAAACTAAGAATTTTATTTGTTTTTTTTTTAAATAAATAAATGTTTCACAAATCACAAACTGTAAATATGTAATCATGTAGAACATGGGTGTCAAACTTATTTTCATTTTGGGCCACATCAAGATCACGAATGTCCTCAAGGGGCTGGTTGTGGCAGAATGTATAGATAAAACTACCTATTAACAAACTGTTAAAATATTATAATTTTCTCTGCATTCGATTTGTACTTCTTAAGATTAAATATTTACCATCTTTTCACATTGGTGTAATTTGGCCCTATACAAATAAAAACTGATTTGATTATACTGAAAATCAAATTGTAGCTCACACTGATCTGGAATATTAAAACCTAAGATCACGCCCTCCCACCCCATCAACGTCTATGACTTTTAAAAAACTCCTTTGCAGTATGTCATTTGCTAGGAAACTTTTCTTTTCCAAAGTCTCCAACTGTAGGTTCAGCCAAGAAAAAAAAAATTAAACAAACATTGAGCTTTCGGCGCTACCTGTACACGTCTCTGTTGTTGTCATGGCGTAAACATGGTATTGTGACCCAAAATAGCACATTAACAATATTGTAATCTTCTTCATCCTCTACCTCCTGCAGTCACCGAACCTGCTTTGTTTTCCTGAGATCAAGAAAATTCTTCACTAGTACATAAAATATATATGATATTTTAACCTTTCTGATGTGCTTTATTACAGTAACATGAGCTAAATTTGCTATTCTTATTCTATGGCACAAGTGTTCTGCTGTGAATCTTCATTTCTAATATTGCTGAGACAGACAAAAAGTGAAAACTCTGAGATTTCTACCTCTATGACACCAAAATAATACTTTCTTTTCTACCCCTCTACTTGAATGTATCACTGAATAGCATTGCAGAGCTGGACAGGACAGCATCATCTGCAAAAATCTTTAATGATCAGCTGTGAAGGAATGAATGTTTTTCATCTTCTTTTTGAAACATTCATGGATGCCATCCTGTAAAAGTTTTTCTCATCTAGAACTCAGGTCAGTCCATTTAGAAGTAGTAATAGTTTATGATCCCACATACAGGCCAGAGGCCGTCTCTGCAGTAAAGGACGTCTTGACTTTTCTGGCCCGGACCTGTTACCACGGTGACTTGATAACGTCAGTCACATTTCTCTTCAAGTACAGTGTTTGGATCTCAACTGACCACATGACCTCTCACGATGTTGTGTGAATATGAGTTTTCTCTGCTCTTCACTTCTAATCTGCTCAAATATCAGCTCCAACTTCCATTCCTTTCTTGATATTTCACCTCTGATTGCCCATGACAAACACAGCTGTCTCGGTGAGGCTCTCTGAGACTGTGATCACTCAGCACTCATCATGTGCGCGCACTGAAGTCTTTGCTTTTTGTCTTCATTAATGTTCTCTGAGCTCAGTTTGCATTTCACACTTTCTGAGACATTTAATTTTTAAATGTAACTTACTACGGTACAAAATGTTGGATGGACTTTTGTCGGCCAAGGCTTTGATGCAAAGACACAGTTGAACGGAAAAGTGTAATGCTGAATTTCAAAAGTCTAATTTTTCCCCCCAAAATCTAAAAATTAAGATGGCTGCAGCTGATGGTTTTACAGAACCCAAACATCCCATGGTAATTTGTGTTTTCCCAGTGATATACCCCGAGGGAATTCTCTCCTGAAGTTGAGTTGAAGTTGAAGTTGTATCTTTACGGAACGTCTCAGACTTTATGTGCTTCAGCAACGATGAACACCTGCAACCTGGGGCTAGGTGATAAATCACTTTTAATGATTAATTGAATTGTTTTTTGAAAATTTAATTGTTGGAAAATCTGGATTTTTTTTTTTCCCCCACCAGAGCTGTCCTCGTGTTTCCATAGTTAGACCTAATCATTTCACCCTTTATGTTCTTGTCAACTCCCTCAGCAGAGTTCTGCCAGTGTCTATTTGTTGTGACTTCTTACCACAAATCATCCGAAAGTTGATATATATGTTTATATTTATATATATGTGGAGGGCTGACAGTGCTGACAGTTCTGGTTCCTTCGCTGGCCTTGCTTATTGTGGCACTAGAGGATTTTGTTTGACAGTTTGGTGGACAGGAAAGGGAGCAGAGAGAGAAAGGGTGCATGCAGTAAATGACCCAGAACAACAATCAGACCCAGGACAATTTAGGGCTTTTCTCCTCTTTTTTCTGTGGTCTTTTGACAAAATGGATCAATTGGAAATATATTGTTTTAGCTTTAAAGCCATCAGTTGGCCGAGGTGGGTAGGGTACCAAAAATTGGATTCAAGTAAGAGTAGCACTACTTAAATATATTTTTACTCAAGTATATGTAAAAAGTAGCCATCCAAAAAATTACTAAAATAAGAGTGAAAAAGCATTTGGTAAAAAGGTTACTCATGTACTGAGTAACTGATCATACTGAACATCAGTCATTTATTATTTAAAAATCATCATCAGACAGACCAAAATGTAAAGGTGTGTGGAAATGTTAGTGTTTTAAAGACCAAAATAAAATAATTCATATAAATAACATTACAAACTAACAAAAATCAGGCAAAAGAAACTTTTTTTCTCCAGAAAATAACAACCAAGAAGAAAAGAGGAAAAAAAAAAACAGTATCTCAACCTGCATGTGTTAAACAATTCCATTTTAGTTGTGACACCACTTGGTTATGTTCTGTGTTTTGTCTTTGGCTTAAATGTATCCATTTTAATTTTTTCTTCTTCTTTCGTTCTCGTTTGTTCTCTTTGCTTATCTAATTGATTATTTTGTAGATCAATACCTCTCTTTGCTACTCTGTAATGTTTGTTTTGTATTCACTAATTGGTGAATAAAAAAAGAATTAAACATGTTTTGCTGTGGAAAAAAAGAAAGAAAAGTTACATTTTTCCATATCAGTCTCTTTCAATATAAAACTTACTTTAACAAAAACTGCAGGTGTTTGTCTGGTGATTTTTTGAGTAAAACACGCTTGTTCTTCATTCTGTGAAGTTACTCCCAGTGGATAGAGTATCTAGAAATTTTACTCAAGTAAGAGTCACGATACTTCATAATAAAATGTACAGTGCAGTAAAAACACTCCAAAAAGTATTTTTTTCCCCCCCTGTTGTTTCCCGCTGCCTCTGTTGGGGAACTATAAGATATTAAACTTCTTATCTTGTTTATTGTAAATTCAATATTTGTAAGTGATGTTACTTTCAAATAGTTAAAATATTATGGCACACTTAAAGGCCGTGTAAAGGGAAATCTAACATTTTCTTCTAAACTCATAAATGTTGTGACTAGATTGTTCTAAATGTGTAAAAAGTCTTCCAAACATGTAGACTTGAATCGTGGACCTATTATTCCATTTGGCTTTCAAGATTTCTGTGTTTCAGGATTTTATGGGTGTGTCTGAAAGGGCGGCTGCCTTCAGCATAACCCCGCCCCCGCTGCTCCAGCAGTATAAAAACGTAGCCTCAGTGGCCCAACAACAGCTTGCTGTTAGCTGGCTGACCAATTATGCCTCATTCACTACTTCATGCATCTTCCCTGAATGCCACAATACGCAGGGAAGCAGTTTTAAATCTTCTAAGAGTTGGTGATATAATGCAGAGTAACTACTAAATATTACAAAATGTGTAAATCCATAACGTGATTTTATATCATGTATCCTGTCACGTCCAAGCACTGTTAGCTAACTTTAGTGCATGTAGTGGAGTTCATCAGACAACACACTGTTAATCCTCAGATAATCCTTTATGTGCACAAAGCTCCTCAGCTAGTTTTATCCCTCGCAGTATTTTTTTTTAGCAGCTGTGTGTAATAATATTCATGAAATAAATAAATAACAGTCGTGTGGAACTACTTCAGCTCCTCAAACAGCAGCGATGTGCGGTTTTACATGTGGGGAGAATCACAAACATTCTCAAACTTTAGGAAAAACACAGAAACGGGGGAAATGAGGTGATGTGGGGAGGACGTGCTGCTAGAGACTGAAGCATACTCTTCGGGCTGCATCCAGGCATTAGCCGGGTCCTATCCAGCTATTAGCCAGGTGCAGAGGGAGAAAAAGTGGGGCTGTAATCCCTCAGTTCCATCTTGTGTAGTTTCATGTTTTTGTGCTGATATCAAACAACAGGAGTTCCTGTAGTTAAGGTTTCCCATTTTGTCCCATTGTGTAATAATAAACATTGTTATGATATAAGTAATAAAATAGTTAAAAGCTGTAAGGAAAGCTGCACAAGTTCTGGCGTGTGGGCGTGGTTTCAGGCCTCCAGCGGACACGCCCCCAGCATTTCAGAGCAGCGAAAACGTTTTTTCATTACTTTTGAGACCTAATTGTATATGCTTAGCAGTGTTTTTAATCAGCCAAATTTGGCTGGGTGATTAATAACACATTTCTGTGGTGTGACAAACTCAGAACACATTTATTGCTACTTTACACGGACTTTAAATACCACTCTGCATTTCAAAATCCCAATTTTTTTTTTCAGTTTGCTACTCCTGTAAAATTAAAGTCAATAGTCATAATAACACCGGTATGATGTAAGCTTATTACAAATGATGCCAATGATAGCAGGTATGTTACACACAATCTAGTAGAGTAGTTTAGGAATTATGAAGCATCTGGTGTTGAATTGTTGGTATGGGGGGGTCCCCAAAGGAAAATATGATTAAGGTCCCAAAAAGGCTTGGATGCTAAATAATAACTAGCTGGAGGAGCTTTTCATTTTTAAATCTGGTTTTCACCTGTATCTGAAATTATTTTACACATAATCTTCCATCCGTCCATCCATCCATTGAATTGGGTACACTGTGGACGGGACACCAAAGAATTTTTGTTATACAAAACCGCACGCCACAGATTCCACCATAGTGCTTTAAATGCATGCACAGCTGTCGTGCACCACCCTTGACATTTTATTAACTGCATTAGATTATGCTGAGCAGCACAGTCCTCAGATCTGACAGACTCTGGAAAATGATGCGGTTTTTCAGCACCACGGACTCCTCCCTCCTCTGCGGCTGTCTTTGCTTCTTATTATATCACTACATCACACTGGCTATACCATGTTACCCCTTACAGTTCATAGTGGTTACAGGTTTGTTAGGCAGGATCAGGAGAATAATATTAGTGGGTTGACTTCAGCCTCCCAATAAGTGGTTTAAAAAGTATTTACTCAGCAAACGACAGGATGGCGACACCTTTTTTTGCCATTATTGTTTTGAAAAGAATGGTGTGGATAGTCTTCTGACGCAGATTTGATGTGTAGTGATGAGATAGATCCTGAACCAAAAACACTGCAGGTGTTATTTCTAAAAGCTCACAACTGTGTGGGATGTCGCTAATACCAAGATATTTCCACTTGTGTGTTAGTAACGGCAAGAGGCAGCTCAGAAGAGGCTCGTCTTTGCAGGTTAATGACAGAAGTGTTTTGTGAAAGAGGCATGAACGAAAGGATGATCTGTGAGTGGATACTGATGAAGCTGAAATGGAAAACATAATATCTCCCTGTTGGATTTCAGTTTCACCAGCACCCTATGCGACCTGCATCTCCCAGCATTCATTGCACTGGAGATATCACAGATAAGAATTCACCCCCCGATATAAAACTTAGAGCAGAACAGATAAGGGTGTTTTTGTATTCAACCTCTGACAAAGACACACACACCAATATCCTGGGGACCCCAGACCCAACGGAGGCACACCAGCTCTGTGGATGCTGTCTTCTACCCTGCTGGCCAGGAAAGAGGACTTTTTAAAACCTTCGAAGTGTTAACTGGAGAACTTTAAAGAAGCTGTCTGCATAACCAGCAATTAAGTTCTTTTGAGACGTGCAAACTCTTTTGACTCCTGCCTCCAAAGGCCTGTCGAACCAACCTCTGTATCCACTGACGAAAAGGTGCCTCTTGGTTTTTCTACCAACAGTACTGCCGGTTCTACCTACAACCCACCAGCTGGGATGCCAGCTCACCTGCTGAACCAGAACGATTTTTTTTCTTCCTTTCATCTTTTTGCCGAACCTCTAGACACAGCTTTGACCTGAGCGGACAAGAACAATCCATAGTAAAAGGTTGTTATTATCTGGGCTGAAATAGGTGTTTAAATAAGACGACTTTGTTGCCTTTCTTTTACATGTTTGTTTAATGCTTTTTGCTGACCATATGCTGTGATATTCTCACAAAATTTTGTTGCTGTGCTGGTTCAAAGTTGCCACAGGTTAGAGACTGTCTGAATCCAAAATAATTGAATCCGGGGTGGCTAGTACCCATTGGCTTTCTCTCACTCTCTCTCTCCCTGTTGTAAATTTCTGTTCATTTTGTTTCCCCCATGCACATTTATTCCATTGTTGTGCGGAGCCCAAAGGTACAATTTTTTAAGGTTAGCCCTGATCACATGGTAGAGTTTTATGACTCTTTGTTCAAAAGTGGTGAATGGGTCTGAATTTGGACCCCCCCTTACCCACAGTGTGAAAAGTTTCCTCTGCTGGTGGTTCTGAATTCATTTCTTCACAAGTTTGACTTATGGTTCCAGCTTATGGATGGTGCCCCGATTCAACTAAAGAAACTTTAACTTTATTAATAATTTCATCAACAATAAATTATGAATCATAATCATCAGTAATTACATAAGCCAAACATTGATGCAAATTTTGATTCCCAACACCCCTGAAAATCCCTAGATACTTCTTGCCCCCACTGTGGATATGGCCTATGACTAGAAGTAGACAACACAGACAAAGAAGCTGTATGGACTTCAATGAATCCATCTTACTAAAACATTTGCAAATATTATATAAGTCCAGGATTTCTCATGAGAACCGGATATGATTTTTACGTTGTTGCCATAGAACAGAGGTTCTCAAATCCAGGCCTTGAGGGCCGGTGTCCTGCAACATTTAGATGTGTCCCTGAACTAACACACCTGAATCAAATGGCTGAATGACCTCCTCTGTATGCAGTCAAGATCTCCAGAGTCCTGCTAATTGACCTCATTATTTGTCTCAGGTGTGTTGAAGCAGAGACACATCTAAAAGCTGCAGGACATGGACCCTCAAGGCCTGGATTTTGAAGACCCCTCCCATACAATATATTTTTATTTATTATTTTATTTTTAGCAAAATGGATTAATTGTTGCCTTGCAGCAAAAAGATCCTGGGTTTGAATCCCAGTCTGGGGTCTTTTCGACAATACAAAAACTGTTGGTTAATGGGATCCCTCTATATTGTCCTTAGGTATGAGTGTGAGCATTAATAGTTGTTCTGTTTGTCTCTGTGTTGCCCTGGGATGGACTGGCAACCTGTCCATGGTGTACTCCTTTTCTCCCCCCATGACTGCTGGAGATAGGGACTAGCCCTCTCTCCCCCCACTCCCACACCCCCAACAGTGCAAGGATGAGTGAGTATGGACAATGGATGGATGAATGGATTAAAGCCACACAGACATTCTGTCAGTGCTGCATCATCTGTGTTATGAGCATCTTGGTCACAGAGGTGTTGTCTCTGTCTGACAGTGTTGTTGTTTTCTCGTTCAGAATTATGATTCAACCTCAGCTACTGACATTTTTCTTTTATGAAGCAAGCAGAACTTTGTCTCTGGTGACATCAAGGAAATGTCTTGTTGTCAGGGCATGGCCTGTCCTACAGCTCAAATAGTTAATGACACTTTAGATAAAAGTGTACATTGTTTTCATTTGCCAGCACAGTAAAATTTACTAAATATGTCAATGTATTGACCTTTTTTAACTTAATTTTAAAATCATTATCCCTCAAATAAACAAAACAACAGTCCTGTTTGGACATTAATATTGTGAACATAATGTCACATCAGGAATAACAGGACTGTGCTTAGACCCCAATTTTCATTTGTCTAAACGCAGTGGTTGGCACACTTCTGCTAACTCGCTAATGTGCTAATAGCAGAGCTAATTTTTCATTTAGCGCTTTTGGGTTTTTGCTAACTTTGAAAACATTTAGCGCACTTAGCTTCCCCTAAATTAATTTTTCCAGATAGATTCTAAAGTGCTCATTTACTTGGCTGTTTTGTAAACTTTATGTTGAAGTTTTGATTATTTGGTTAGGGATTCTTCAAGAAGTTAGACGTTTATATTCATGCTCTTATGCTGAAGTGGGTGAAGACTGTTTATGCAGGAGTTCCATATTCTCTCCTCACATCTCCAACCATGATAAGGTGCAGAAAATGATGTTTATTTTCTACCCAGAATGCAGCCAAACTAATGTTTATGAGTAGTGTTTTAGAGTTAGTACAACTAATTTTGCAGTTAGTGGTGCCCATCACTGTCCAAATGTTTAAAGAAGTTACATATAAAGTTAAGAATTTATGTCTAAATAAGGTCGATATGAAATATGGGTTATTGCTCAGTGGGATAAGATACATTGTGATTGTTGGGGCTCACAGAAGTATTTATTGTCAAAATGGGAATAAGGAACTGTCTTTTAGCAGAGGGGACGGACTTTAGTATCGCTAAAGTCCGTCAGACTCTGCCACCTATATCAGTTATATATGCTGCACAAACCGTCATCCTCAGGAGGTTTCACTACTGTTTACACCGTAATTCCGATAAACCCCTGTTCATGTGATAAGTTATGATTTATTTATTACAGCTGTTTAAATAGTTAAATAATATAAAACAGTTTTATCTAGGTTTGATATCCCTTTGCCACATACAAACTTATAATGCCGATGATAAATAAACGCATCATCCCAACCAGATTCTGCATAAAAGCAAATCCCTGACAGTCCATCCTTTTAAGAGCCTTTTTATGATAATATTTTACTTGTGCAATAATTGGAATGCTGTGCAACATGAATAAATCATCCAAATCTGTCTTTGCCCTTGGCCTCCGTGTAAATATATGAAATACTTTAGTGATCACTCAGTCTGCATCGGTCAGAATTGATCATTACTGGAAAAGAAAGCATGTGCATGTGTGTGTATTTCTTACGTGAGTCAGGGGGTGTGAAGCATGAACATAAAGTATGAGGTTTTCTGCACTATTCTTCTGATTGGTCATTAATTAATACTAACTGCTTCTAGTCCACGTGGAGTTTCTTATAAACCTCTTGGTCTGTAATAGATCAAGTACAAGAAATAAAATTGGCCTTTAAAGCTTCATACAAGTTAGAATTATTGTTCAGAAGCCCTCGACGCAGCCGTCCGGGGTTTGATTCTGGACTTTGGGACCTTTGCTTCAGGTCCTTCCCTTCTTCTCTCTATGCCTGTTTTCCATCTCAATTCACATAAAAAAGGCCACTAGTCCCAATAAAATAAATTCTGAATATTTACATCCACGTTAGTTTCCATCTTTATAGTAGTATCCAGATTTTTCCAGGTGTCAGTCAAATAAAGCTCTACAGCAGGAGAGAAACTCAATAATGAGACAAGAAAAACACTATATTAAGTAAATTCAATTCAGTTCATTTCAGTTTATTTATATAGTGCCGAATCACAACAAATATCGTCTTGAGGCACTTTACAGACAAGTCATTTTTGTTTAATCAAACATACGTTCTAATTGATCGTAGTTATCAAACAGTGTAATAAGTTCATTTCATTTTTCAAATTAGTTTAAAAAGTTTTCTAAGGAAACTCAGCAAATTGCATTGAGTCATTGACTTGCAGCATTCACTCCTCCTAAATGAAACATTAATGTTAGCTTTATAGTAATTACAGTCTTCAAATTAAATAAACCTCAATGGATATTAAATTCATTTTATCAGCATAAACCTGTGACAGATCAGAAAAGAGATGACTGAGCTCTGGTCAGGATTACAAAATAATAATTTACAGTAATGAAACATCAATCTGGAATTCCTTCACAGCATTTACACTCTACAACACAAGAAAAGTCAATCAAAACAACAAGGCAACATGTAAGATAAAAAGATTTATTATTAATAAAGATTATCACAATTTTTTATCACTGTTGGTTATTTTATACTTAAAATGTATTAAAGAAGGTTGCGTTTATTCTTTTTTATGATTTGGGATGTAAATGCTATATACTAGATCAACTTTCCCTTTTCATAACTCAAACATTATATGTTTCCTGTTTCCACTGTTACTGAACCCAAAGTTTATTACAGTAAAATATTTAGTCCTCCAGTTTAGGTCCCGTAGAATAATCTGAGATGATGAAGGTGTGCCTCTCTTTGCCAAATATTCTTGATGTAGAGTTTGAAGTTTATAGAAATTCTCAGCAGTAATGGAGATTAAACCGGAATGACAGAAATAAAATGCTGGAATTGTCAGCTAAAAGAAATGCTGAACATCCTCCCTCAACTTATCAGGGTCATTTATCAGGGTTCAATTTCTCGTCTGGGACTTGGGTTCCAGCAGTGATAATTGGGAGAGGAACAGCCACACAACAAGTTTCTACAGGATAAATATTCAGGCTTATTTCAAGTGTTTTCAAAACCAGCCTAAAACTTTTAAACAACTCTTAATGCCGATCAAGATTTTAACATTAGTAGCACATACTGTAATATTCCAAATATTCTTTCAAAAGCAGGACAATGCTGCAGCTTAATGTATTCAGTTACATCTACCTTTTCTCTCAGATCATCATGCAGATAAGTAGCCAAAATAACAGCACAGATGTTGTCTTTAATTTACATGAGTAAGGATTTTTTTTTCAGCTAGTAGGAAGAAAACCTGACAGTGCTTTAAAAGTGGCCTCAATTCCCAATGTTGTCTTTACAGAGAGACTTCAAGGCCAAAATTTCAAACTCATTTTACTTTCTGATGATGAAAACATTTCAATATGTGAATTAGGGTAGCTGTGTTGGGAATTTGGCCATAACATGCTGTTTAGGTGAGCAAAGAGAACAAGCTTAAGATAGGTGTAAATAAGAAAAATAAGGCTTTGCCATCTTATTTACATAGGTGTAAATAAGATGCCAAAGCCCAGACTGCAATTGTAGTTGGAGCTGGGATGAATTGAAACTGAATTTAAAACTACTTTTTGCTGAGGGGAGAAAGGTACAGGCACTGGCTAGATCCCTGGAGAGCCAGCTTTGTGCAAGTCAACTTTTAAGGCCCTGTCACTAAAGGCCCCCACATACTCGGGTGTACTTTACACCATGGAGGTCCATGCGAACTCAAAGTGAATGTCCGCCAGATACGTCTGCGCAACGGTCAATTTTTACGCGTACTCGGTGTCGCACAGTAAACTGCTTAGCAGGAAATAGTGTTCAGATCAGACTGTTTTGTATGCGACACCGAGCTGGTAAGGTGGAGAGTCAGTGCAAGTAGCCGCAAAGACATGCACCAGCGAGATTGCCACTCTGTGCTGCACTAACAGCTGGGCGGTGGCTGCACTGGTGGAGATGAAATGGGGCTGGGCACCCAACTAGCTCATTAAACCTGCTAGTATCCATTTGGATTGTGGGAAATGAAGGAATTTGTCACAAAAAATGTAGGCAATCAGTACACTCAAGTATGAAACCTCAACCGTCCACGGACAGTGTGCACAGAGCCTGCACTGCTCACAGAATGCACCTGAGAATGTGGGAGCCAATCGTCATGATTCTTGACTGATAGATTTAAAGATAATGAGGGATATTGTTTAAAAAAGTCAAGAAGTTGACCCAAAAAAGTCTCAACCCACAGAACAAACTTGGTCGTTTTAGCTTTGCAAAGGAGCTCCAAACATGAGACATTAAAAAGTTGAACAAAGTTTTAATTTAATCTGGACAGTTCTGTTGGCTTCCAATGGTATTGGCATGACAAGGAGATCTCAGTGGAGATGTTTTCCACATGGCACAGTGGATGATCTGGAGAGCTTTTTCATTCAGTCGAACAATAGAGCTTCAAGTTGTGCAAGAGGGTTTTTGGTACTATTTGGATAAGACATTACCTGCCAGACACAAAGAAAGAAAGTCTTTCCAGGATTAGATTGTCTCTCCATCTCTAAATCTTACCAACCAAGACTAAAGCAAGAAAAACAGGGGGAATACCAACAGAAGTCCATCTGGAGCAACACAATACAATTAAGTTTTTTCAAGTTCAGTTCTTTATTAAGAAATGCTCAAACAAGACATGAGCTAAAATCCGTATCCTAACTAAGGATAAAGTTGGTGTAGCCACCTACCAGTTCCCAACATCAGTCTGAGGAAATGTTATGCTACTTCTTCCTTTCAGCTGTGAGATTTTCAAGGGGCTTTCTTGTTTGTACAGCCTGTTTCCAGTTACACCACATTATCCCAGTGAAATCATGAGCTTGGCTTTGTCAAAGTCTCTTGATTTGTCTTCCATGGGAGAAATTTGCCTTGGATAGAGGGGTTACATTGCACAGAAGCATTGCACTCTTCCATAATAACCACATTTGACTTGGCCCAGGACTGTCCATTTATGAATTCTCAGCCAGTCTTTGTTGTATTTAATGGTATCTATTGGTCTTGCTGCAGTGAAGCATCTCAAACAATCAAACTCCCAGCTCTTTGCCTCAAAGTTGGTATGTGGTTCCTTTCCTATAATGCTGTATTTGGTTTCTTATGTCCTCTGTCTGATGTCCAGATAATTCAGCTTTTAGACTCATCTGTACAGGAACATTATTCCAGATCTCCTGGTCTTTGTCTATGTTCTCTTTGGCAAACTTTAGTCTGGCCTTCAAGTTTTTTTTAGAGAGCACACCTATCATGAACTTAAAACTTATGAAGTCTTTTTCTGAATTTACAAACATGTTCATCACAACAGTAGAACATGTATGTTGTATGTCCTGTAAAGACATTTTTAGACTTTTTGGAGACTTCTTTTAGCATCTTGCAGTTTTTTTTCAGGGTGAACCAGTTTGGGCTGCCATGGTGTGCTGGCATTAGTTTTGAATGTCTTCCACTTATAGATTATTTTCTGTACAGTAGAATGATGAATGTCAAAATCTTTGAAGACCTCTTTAAATTCCTTACCAGACTCATAAGCTCCTACAATCTTCTTTCAGAAGGCAGCTCTTTCGATCTTACCATTGTGTTCACTCTCACTTCAACAGTAAGGAGCACCAAAGTAAGGGCGCATTCACACCAGTCCTGTTTAATCTGCTTTAATTGAACTCTAGTTTGTTTGCCAAGAAAGTCTGGTTCATTTGAGGAGGTATGAATGCGTAATCGAGGTCTGATGCGGACCAAAAAAGCAAACTGTGGTCCACCTACAAACCTAGGTTTTGGTTTGGTTGAAGTGAACTCTGGTGTGGTTCAAATGCATATGTGAATGCCAAGCGGACCAAAGACCGCTCCAAAAGCAGGAAACAGACTACAGCCCAAGGGAATTCTAGGTAAATACAACCACAACAAATCCGCATGTCTAGTGCTAGCAGGAGAAAAGACTTGTGGTGTTTTGCCAAAGACAAAAGAGATATCCTACAACCACTAAAATCTGACACCACTCCATTTTTTTTTTACATTTCATGATGAAGGAAGTTGTTCTCAGTGTCTTGTTCAGAGGTTTTTGTGTTGTTTCCTTCAGTTGTTCTTGGTGCAGCGCCACCACAGGCTGGGGGTTTGGGGTAAACAGGCTGCTCAAAGGGTTTGGTTAGTTTGACACAGTGCAGTGAGAAAGCAAACCACAGCAGCTGAAAATGGAACAAATGTTGCAATTTGGTCCCCAATTGAACTGAGTCTACTGGACTATCAGGTGTGAAAACCAACTAAGTGTTTAAACAGGGAAAACCTTTAAAATGATGAGTTATGCCCATGTATCCATTGTTAAGTGGGAATAAATGTTCTAATTCATTCCGCACCAGAACTAGCTTTTTTTCATAAGAAATTTTGCAGAAACTTTTCAAAGCTTTTAAGGCTTTGAAAAGGCTGTGATGTTTTTTTCACATAACCGTAGATGTCAAGAGACATTCACAGGCCGTCAAGAAAACATTGAAACCGATTCCAATTTTCCAACAGAATGACTATGAGGCTGGTCAACCACACCTTCATGGTAAATTACTTTGCAACCAGAAGGTTCCCTTTCAACCGTTTGCCTTCCTGATTGTCAGGTTGAAAGACTAAAAGTCTGACTCAGAGGCCTTTCAACACCTGCTTTTTCAGCAGCTCTAATCTTATTTTAATTTCCTCTCACTTGTGAAGTTATCTCTGGAAAAGAAATGGACCCTTTCTTGATTTTTGTCGATTTAATTGTCCCAGGTTTGCTTCATCTCTTCACGTCTCCCACGCTATTATCTGCAAACTAACACAGTAAACAGAGAGCAGAATCAAAGCTCACAGTTACCCTTCATATAAGCTGCATGGGCTGTTCGGGGGGGTTTATCAGACTACCTTTGAGTTCCAGCTCATCAGGGGAGTTTGGATAGAAAAAACGTTGCGGTCGACTGTTTCAGCGCCACATGTGAAGAAAAGAAGCGCGTCATCTGTAAAAATCACACACCTGCAAACAAGAAGAAAAGTGCGAGGTGATACATAAACTCCCACATCCATTACACATGCAGTCAATAAAGAGGTACGGATTCTCACACAGATAAGGAGTGTGGGGGTGGGATAAGGGGGCTGGGGCTGAGGAAGACAAGAAATTTACTGCAACAAACACAAACACACACACACACACACACACACACACACACACACACACAGAAAGAAAGGGGGCACCATCAGAGGTTTGATCGTCTCTCCATGTCAAATCACAAATCACCGCATTTCTTATTAACAACCTTTTTCTTCTCGCCCCCCTTGTTTTTGCCATCCTCTTTTTCACCCTCCTTTCTTCCTCTTCCCATCCCTCTCTTCTCTCCTTTCCATTCCTCTTCCCTCCCTCCCACTCCTCTGTCAGAGAGCAGATCTGCCTGAATAATTTCTTCCCCCTGGACCAGCTCTGCTCTTTAATTCATGAGCCAGAGCGCAAGTGTGTGTGTGTGTGTGTGTGTGTGTGTGTGTGTGTGTGTGTGTGTGTGTGTGTGTGTGTGTGTGTGTGTGTGTGTGTGTGCTTTTGTATTTGTGTGGCAGCAAGTGAGAGAACAGAAAAAAAGACTGGTGGTGACAGAAAGTGTGACAGTCTGTGTGTAAGCAAGTTTTTTTTAATTAGAAAACCCACAAAATATAATTGTGCCGTTAGAAGTTCAGATTTTTTTTGTGTGTGTGTGTGGTGACAGTACATGTCTTTGCATTTACGTATGTGTGTGTGATCTTTCTTCAACCACAGACAGCCTATTTTTAACTCCTGGATGAAAATGGTCTCAGAGTCATTTAGAACCGACTCCTCTGAATGAATCACTCACTTTCATTCATTCTGCTTCTGCTCGAATGAATCATTTACCTCTCTGCCACTCTCAAAACTAATCTTTTTGAAATTTTCCAAAATTAATTATTTGCTTTGTTTCAGTTGCTCCAAATTGAGCCATTTAGCTGATTGCAGATCTTAACTGAAACGCTCAGATCATTAACGCAAGAGTTCATTTCAACTCTAATCAAAGTAGTTTGAGTGGAGCTGCTTGCCATTCACACGAAACGTGACTGGACTTCAGATAAGGATCACTGCCTTTATTATTCAGCAGTTTATGCATCTAATCATATGGTGCAGTGGAAAAGTATTTGCACCTTTTTCAGATTTTGTCTTTTTGTGGGGTTTTTTGTCACAGTTTAAGGTTTCAGAACATTAAATAATTTAAATATCAGAAAGCGATAATTCTTTAAAATTATGACACCATTTATTAAAGGGAAAACAGTCCTCCCCTTTAAAAGAAACAACTGTCCCTAAACTCCCGAAGTCACCTCTAGAAGGAACACATGGCATTAAGTGTTAGTAAAAAACTGTCAATAAATCAATAGCCTCTTTGACATCAGCGTTCCGCAATGAACACATATTCATTGTGTCTCTTTTAGTCTTGTTTTATTCATTATTTAAATTTTGATGACATTGGATCCCCAATATCCTCAGGGATTGGAACCACAGCTGCCCACGAATACCTGAAGTGCATGAATACTTTTGATCCCCTCTAAAAAAATTTATAACTGCCTAATCTAATGTTTAAAAAAAAACAAATATATTGGTTTATATGCATTAATACACACAGTGGAAACCATCTTAGCATGACCGCAGAAACTCGCATCTACAATCTTCCTTATCTCCACTCTTGGGGATACAGCTAATCAGCGCCAAGGAAAACAATTGGTGCTCCTGGATTGGCTGCTTTGCAAACACTAGCCTATAGCGTGTCAAGTAGCATCGAGCCTAGGTATTTCAACTTCCCAAGCTGCATTTTCTTTTGAATATTTTAGATAAACACTACAAAAAAATCTGTGACTATGTGGAGTTTAGAATTGAGTCACATTCCAAAGAAACATCTACGAATAGCTGAAATATTTTTATCATAGGTTTAGTAAACCCAATCATCTGCTTGTCATCTCCATTTGTAAAGACATACTCTTAAGGCAGTGTTTCCCAACCCTGGTTCTCAAACAAAGTGTCAGCATTGCGGTTCTAAAAAAAACCCCCAAAACATTGATGTCTGACGCCATTCCCACAGACTTCTGACAAATCACTTCCCACAGAGCTCTGTGCGAAACAGTTCAACCTGGGCCTGGTGTCAAGAAGGGGACAAGAACGCCTCCTCGTGAATAAGATGATGCGACCGCATCAGTGAGAGCCTTCGTCGAAATCAGCTCATTGATGCAGTCGCGTGACGAAATTTGCGTCCATTTCAACTAGCCTTCTTCCACTCTGTGGTTTTTGTATCTGTGGATGATATGAATACTTTTGAGGAGGGTTTATCAGATGTGGTGAGGAATTACGTACATTTGTATGATTCTTCACAAAATATCTACAAAGTTAATCAAATAGCGTTTTCATGCTTAACCAACATCTCAGAAGAATCATACGAACACAAGGTCTGGGTGTCACCAATGAAACTGAACCCAACAGATATGGTTGAGTTGTGATCACGGTTAATTTACAATTGAACAAGGGGGCTATGTCTTTTTCACAAGGGGTTTGGATAGCTTTAATCTATTAGTAACTGAAATTATCATCTAAAAACTCTGTTTTATATTTATTCGGTTAATCCTTTTCTGATATTAACATTTGCTTTCATGATTTGAAACACTTGTGTGACAAAAAAAAGCAAAAACGACATTTACACTGTGAGAAGTCTTCATTGCACTTTGAAAAACCTCAGCTGGAGATCGGAAACTGATTTACAGGTTTAATCTTTAGACAAAATTTGTCTTCGGTGTCTAAAATTAATCGGTTAATATTTTACGGACGGGGTTTATTAAAGCCCCTAAATTTTAAACAATTTTCTCCCATTTCTACATGTGACTCCACAAGTCTGACAGCTATGAGTTTCACTGCTGCAATTATTATCTGGTTTTCATAAAAACACATTAGGGTACACAGAAATATTTCTTTTGGCAAGTTCTTCATGTTTAATCTTGGAATGAAGGCATAAATTTTTGATTAACAAGAGAGACTCTAATTATCTCCAGCTGCTTTTTAACCTGGGAACAGAGTTGTTATAATCTGAAATAGGATTTTAATCAAACAAAACATGAACTTTTAAAAGAAACTTTGCAAAGAAATAGGAAAAGAATGACTTTTCTGTGGTTATTAATGAGGGACTGAAATCAACACTATGACAACAAGCAAGCAAAACATACATTTAATTGTGTCAGATTTTCCTGAAACAGCGTTTGAACACTTTTGTACACAAAGTATTTTCATAACTAATTTAAATGAGGAGAAAATTATATCATGTAAAGGGATGAGAGCTGGAGTCTGGAAAAAAGCAAGAGATCTGGTGTCAGGCAGGAGCTTTCATTTTAATATTCATTGCTGAGTGAATAATAAATCACAGGACCAACATGTAGAGCATCAAAACGTACCTTTGCAGTAAGGAGCAGGATAAGTAATCAGTGGTTATTGGTGCACGTTTAGAGATACAAATGAAAGATGCAGTGTCTTGTAAAAGTTTTCACACTTATTTTACTTTTTGTTACAAGCACAAGCTTTTATGCATTTTGCTACATTTTGCTGTATTTTGCTGCTTTGCACATCTAGAAGCTAATTTTTTTTTTCTTTTACGCCCTGTGCATCTAAACATTAATGTTTAGGTCTTTCCATTGATTCTCAATTGGATTTAGATCTGGACTTTGACTGGATCATGGCTATGCTTTGATCCAAACCACTGCACTCTGCTCTGACTGAATGTTCACAGTCTTTGTCCTGTTTATAGTCTTTTGCAGCCTTTTCTTTCATGATTATCTTGAATCTAGTTCCATCCAGCTTCCAAAAAACTTCCAGAAAGTTCCACTTTAGTCTCATTTTACCAGAGCCGCCTCTTGCAAACCCTTGCTGCCTTCTCTACATAGCATATGACAAACTACTAAAGGCTCTCCCACACTTCACCCGAAACCGACCACCTGGGGACATCCCTCCCACTTCAGTATACGTCACGCCACATATAACGAAACAGTCATGGAGAGACTGCCACACCTTTCTGCAGACAGCCTCCTTTGTGGACGATGACTTTATAATTTCCATCCAGGAGTTTTAAGCCATTTGTCAATTTTTGTAGGTTTCTTGGAAGGCTGCCCATTGGCTTCCTATGCAATTCCGCTCAATTCTAATCTCCCTTCACTGCTCTGTCTGGGCTTTCTCCCATTGAAGTAGATTTCTCCGGGAGAATTTCAACCAGGCCAATCAACGAACAGGAGAAGTTGTGAACGATGGCGTCAATTTTCTGTGCTGTTTCAGAATTATAGTCTGCCTGTAGTTTTAGCAGTGGCAGCGGAGAAGGTGAATGAAACCATTCAGTCCATGTTGGCTACGTTTCAAGCAAGCAATCATTTCTCAATATCCAACGGTCCAGACCGTCGGTACGAAGCCAAACATAGAACAAGGGGCTGGTTTTTACCAGGCTAGGTATCTTGTGAAGAATCACACAAATGTACGTAATTCCTCACCGTGTCTGATAAATGCTCCTCAAAAGAATTCATGTTGCTTGTGGATACAGAAATCAGATAGAGAAAGCAGACTAGTTCAAGCAAAATATCAACATTAGTCCCCAAGTGCATTTCCTCATAAAACACACCCACAAACGTCTGACCAATCGCACAGAGCTCTGAGCAAAATAATTCGACCTGGTGCTGGTGTTAAGGGAGGACGACAAGAACAACACCACACGATTACGTCAACGAGAGTTGATTTCATTGCCTAGGATGAGGTATGGGAGAGTCTTCACAGGACTTCTAATGGCTTTCTTATCAATGCTTCTCCATGTATTACAGATGTGTGGAGTGCAGGGAAAATTGTTCTTTTAGATGTTAAAAGGTTAGGATGTTCTTTTAGAACCTAACCCTACTTTAAATTTGTCCACAAGTTCCTCATTGAACCTGTTTGCTGTGTTTCTTGGTCTTCAAGATGCTGTTTGTTCTCTGATGTTCTGCAACAAACCTCTGAGGTCTTCACAGAACAGCTGGATTGATACTGAAATTAAATTATACACAGATGGAGCTATTTAGGTTAAGGTGAACTTCTAGAACTGGCTGTATTTTTATCAAAGTGGTTTAGAGTAAAAAGGGCTGAGTACGAAAGCAAAAAAAAATATTTTAAACCATGTTTCATTTTTCTTCCACTTCACAATTATGTGCTCCTTTGTGTTGGTCCTTCACATAAAATCCACAAAAAACACACTGAGGTCTGTGGTTTGCCCTGCACTTAAATGGTTCTGCAGGACTCCACTTTATACTATAGGCAATAAATGGCAACATGAAAATGCTGCAGGCACTGATTGGTGAAATTAAGCAAATCATCTAAAGACTTCTCTGACGACAGGGAAAAGCTCATGATTTTCTGTGGCTGACCCTTTGTTCACTGTTATTTTCGCCTCAGTCGGATTTATGCTAATTGGACAGGTTTAATAAAACATCATGGATTATGTAATGCTGCAAAAATAGTCCCAGAATGGAACATTAAAAGCCTCCTACTGAGTTGATTTGTGATATATGACAAAAAGAAAATCCTGCTGAAAAGACACTGGAAATGAATGGTTTACATAATGTTAGGTGGAACAAAATGAACTGATGTGCACAGTGGTAAATCATCAGGGCCTTCAATATATTTAAAGAAGGAATTAAGGCAATTAAAATAAGAAAATGTAAATCGGAATACGATTCTAGTTAAAGAACTTTATAGGATAATCTATGGGCTTCTTATCTAAAACATAACGATGTGACTCAATCTTGTTTCCATATTTTCTATGTGCTCTCCAGAGGTTTTTTGGATATTTTACGTCCTCTCTACAATAAGATAGATCTTTTTGCAAAACAGATTTCCTGCTTTTTTTGCACTTTTTGTCCATTCAGAAATTTGGCTTATTTAGAAAAATTTAGATCTTTATGCTTCAGGCACACAAATGATATGCTGCCTCTGCTTTTGTACAAATCTGTGGTGTCAGCTCTCTAAAGCCCTTTTCACAAAACTCTTCAAAATGGGATTTAGACATTTTTTGCCCATCTGTGTGACAAGCAAATATAAGGTATAAGTCATACTAATGAATGGGGGAAAGTGTGTTAAGTAAATAAATGAATGAACGGAAGAGTATGTGCCTTTATTTTAATTTCAGTTGGAAGTATCGTTGTAACAACACAGTTAGCATAACAGTGAGAGAAAGTTGGAGGTAAGTTACGCTTATTTTGCTCTGAAATGATCCAAAGTCATTTAATACAGCACTGGTTTGGAGAGACATTCATGTGGTCATTAATGTGAAGCTACAGCTAAAATTAACAGATTTTTAGGAGCCATTAACATCCCATAATAATTGACAAAACTGTTACTAAGGGTGTTTTCACACCTGATAGTCAGGCAGACTCGGTTCCACTGGCAACCTAAATTGCAACATTTGTTCCATTTTCAGCTGGTGCGGTTTGGTTTCACACTGCACGGTGTCAAACGAACCAAACCCTTGGAGCAACCTGTGGCACTGCACCAAGAACCACTGAAGGAAATGACACGAAAACCTCTGAACAAGACATGAGCGCAACTTCCTTCTTTACGAAATGTAGAGAAAAATGGAGCGGCGTCAGATTTTAGCGGTTGTAGGATTTCTCTTTTGTCTTTGGTAAAAGACCACGAGCCATTTCTCCCGCTAGCGCTAGCATTTGAACTGCGCCAGAGTTCACATTAACCGAACTGAGACGAAGGGTTTTTGATTATGTGTTCACACCTCCCCAAATGAACCGGACAGTCTAGGCTAATGAACTGGAGATAAAAAAAATTTATGTCATCTAGAATTCTGTGACCTTCCAGATGGGAAAATGCGTCTTCAGGCCATAAATCACACCAAAGGAAAACTCTGCTTTTTTGTTTAGACAAGAGTTGATTTCTATATAATAAAATGCTTGTTTATTACACTTCCAAACTATGAGTAACTTGCTTGAGGTAACAGGAATAATTCGGAACTCAAATAAAGTTCAAATAAATTGGGTCTGTTAATGGGACTTATTGTTTGGAGAAAAAATCTTAACCTATCTGGGAAACCTGTTAGCGAGAGTGTCTTGGACTTGATCACGTCTGATTAACTGATTATACCAAGTAAAGGGTCCAAATCTTTAGTTTTCAACCTAATTTAACATTTTTAAAGCAGAAGAAAGACGAGTGATGTTTCTGTTTTACAAAATCCTGAGATTCATCCAAGATGGCGAAGGAACTTGATGTGAGGAAACTCTTTGGCTTCCAAAGGCAAAGCTGAACTATGGGCTTACATTTCTTTAAGCTGATATGCTAAATGAATCATCAGTGACTGATTAGTTTGGCTGAAAGAGGTATCTGAAATTATATCAATATTCCTAATAAATAAGTGAGAAAGAATATGGTGTCTCATGTTTTAGCTGGTGTCTCCTTATTTTCTTGTAAGGAGGATGGAATTACATTTCAGCTGCCAGCTCTAAAACAGGATTATCCATTATGTGTAAATGCAAATTCTGCCAAGCTGTAACCAATTTTCAACAATTACTCCATTATTTGAATAGCTGGAAATAAAGGGAGGTATGAACAGTGATTCAAGGAAAACGCTATGAAATCAGTCCAATTATTTTTTTAATATATCCCATATCTATATATATTATATTTTCAGCACTGGGGTTAAAAAGGTTCATTTGAAAACAGACTAATTTTTTTTTCATTGTGTGACTGGAACTAAACATGTAAATCCAGTTTTTCATGTGTCATCTGGATGCATGGTAAATCTATGAAGACCCAAATGAAGCCTTACAGGCAGCGATTTAGCCCAATTTTGGCTCCATGGAAACGATTAAGACTATAGGCATCTAGATAGATGCCTATATATATATATATATATATATATATATATATATATATATATATATATATATATATATATATATATATATATATAGATAGATAGATAGATAGATAGATAGATAGATAGATAGATAGATAGGCATCTATAGATCATCTCATGCCTCATCTCTGCTATTGATTACTTTTTATTCCTAAAATATTTGTTATCAATCCTTTTAAAATGGAGGTTTTTATTTAACAGACATATATATCCAAGAAATATTCCTGAGCAGTTCAAGGCTCATTATATCTAAAATTCACAATCCAGTTTATAATCCTATTAATTTGAACATCTTTATTTTCTGAAATTTTTCTCTTCTAGAGGATAATTTTCATTAGAAAATACATAATACTGATTAGGGGAGGCAGCAAAGCCTCTCATCACACATATCCCCTTTTTGGATTTGCGAACTGTAATCTGTAAACTGCTATTGGAGAAATGGCTTCTTCCTTGCTGATCGGCCATTTAGCCCATATCAGAACAAGACTTGTTTTATTGCATTTACTCACAGACAAAGTCCTTTGGGGTTTTTTTGTCTGTGGCTGATATCACTTAGAGATGAACAGATTTCAAAGTTAAATGTGTATGACTGGATATTTTCATGGGGTTTATGCTGTCAGATGAATTCAGATGAAACTGAACAGATGAATTTGAAACCTTCAGGCACTGGAAGTTGGACCCAAGGATTTCTCTTGATGTTTCCATGATTTCACACAAGAAAGAAGTGTTTGTGGTGTTGCACCAATATACAGCCACAGGTGTCGCTCCAGTTAACTCAAATTTGAACTAGAACATAACATTATTGCCTGTGGTTTCCTGAGTTAACAAAATACATAGTAATCTTCATGTGAGTAAACTTCTGACTTTGGAAAAAAGTTATATATATATATATATATATATATATATATATATATATATATATATATATATATATATATATATATATATATATATATATATCTTTGATTATTCTGATATTTAGATTCCAAAATGTGTTTTCTATGTCTGTTTTATTATTGTTGTTCAAAAATTATGCTCAGGTTCAATTCAGTTTTGTTTTCTATGGATTTTTTTTTGTTTGTTTGTTTGTTTGTTTGTTTTGTTACTGTACCTAATGAAGTAAAATTACAATCTAAAACCAGAGCAAGACTTAACACTATAACAGCCTTTATGATACAAAACTCTTCGTTTTACGCGTCTCGCCTGTTTATTTGCTTGCTTGTGTTTACTCAGTTTAAGGTCAAAGCCACAAATGTATTGTTTTACTTGAACCTCATTTAAGCTCTATGACATTCATTCATTTTTCCAACCATTAGCCAATAGAAACACCACTTTCCATCCTCCCCCTGGTGACTATGTGCAGTGTGGTTCAATATCTGTTGTCCTCTGACAGGAACAGTTTGCAAATCGAATAAACAATAAAATAATGAAGTGGAATACACAATAGAAGGCATATCAGGAGTGCAATAAAATAGATGAACACAAACTTGATGAGATAAAAACAAAAATCCCCAACAGTTTTATGCCACACTAGCAAAAATAATCTATAAAACCTTTCAGGTGTGTCGCCACTTTTACCAAAGACACACATCTGCTTGCTTTGTGTGGGTGTGTGTGTGTGTGTGTGTCTGTGTGTGCATGCATGAATAAGGTTTAGTATGAAACAACAGCAAGGGGAAAGGATTTCCCAAATAGCTGGAATCACCATGTGGTCAGTCTGGTCATCTGTAGCTGCAACAACAAATGACTTACAAGATGGCGGATCAAGTGAACCACATGCAGGGCTGGACTGAAACAAAAGTTGGATCAAAGCATTTTTGGTCCAGGTGGGCCACCATGATGGGTCAGACATCATCTATGTAGATGATCCCTTAGAAATATATGGGCGTGTTCTTCCCTAACCACTTTGTAGTGGTGTAGTGTAGGTAAATGTTTCAGAGGAGGTTCTCTGCAGACTCAAAGTGGGTGTTTCTAAAGAGCAAACAGTATTGGCTAGTTCCAGCAGCAGACATCTTTGAGAAACTGACAGAAATCACTCATCTGCAGTGACTGCTTTAAAAAGTTGAACAAGAAAATAAGAAGGTAAGTGTATAATTTCTTTGTCTCAAGACCACTTCAAATAATATTATTTTTTAAAATATTTTTTTATATCTTTATTTTTTTAATTACTTAAAGCAGTTTCACATTATTTCAGCAACCAAAACGAATTTTGTTTTTTAATGTAATGACAAGGTTTCAACATTTAGCCATCCCATCTCTGAAAAATCACTACCGTTTTAGTTATTAAAACAGCGTGATTTATATTGATGCTCTTATTTTGAAACGTAACCAGGGGTTCTCTGTTAAGAGAGGCGGGAGGAGAAGTTATGAAGATGTCACTAATGTCACTGGCTAACACAATCTGCCTGCCATTATTATATCTAAGCTCTTAATAAGTCTTCTGATACCCTGGGCTACAACAGCAAGCTTGTGAAACTTAACTAAATGAAAGTCTGATGGCAAAGAAGTAAGCTGGTGATATATAAAAAAAGAAAAAGTTGAATGGCAGACGTTAATTTTGACCAATCAGGTGTGGTGCTTGAGAAACACCTTCGATGATATGCTCATCCAATTGTATTGGCTTGATTTTGTTTGACCAATCAGCCAGGGTCCTTGAGAAACACCTTAAATTTTTGCTTGTCCAATCAGGTGTGGCTCTTAAGAAACACCTTCCTTTGGAAACGCCTACTCTGTCTGCATACCTACTTGAAATGTTTGGCTGTTATATTAAGTTACTCAGACTAAAGATCCCGAAGTGAGTGTGTCCTCTGCAGCAGCCATCTTGTATTGCCGGTAAAGAGGAAGCCTGCTTCAAATGCAGCTCTTTTATTGGATGTGAGCTGGCAAGACAATGCGTTTAATGGGTTGACAATGTGTAGAAATTCAACATAATTAAGAGAAGTATGAAACAGTCTTAATTGTTAATATTTATGTTAATGTCAGATGAGACCTATGTTAATACATGACATGTTAGCTTTATATTTCATTACTGATAGACAATTGATCATATTGTGACTATTTATGTGAAACTTAATCTTTGTTTTTCTTTTTCCTCACTGGGAGGATGATGTGATAGGCCCACTTGAATTGAGAAGGCGGGGTCTTAAAGTATATTTAGGAGGACTGCTGGATGTGGCAGAGAGTGATGGATAGGTTGCCATTTTGGAATCTGTTGCTTTGCGAAATGACTAGAAGAAAATAAAATGAGTCCTTTTTTCATTTGGTCAAGTCAGTTATGTCTTCTCTTTTCAACATTACACCTCTCTGTGTAATGTGTAACAATTTCACACTTAATGTAAGAAGAAGTTTATATCTATGAATCAAAAAATTAGAATTTGTTAAAACTAAATCAAAAATATATTTTAAAATATAAAAACATACAAGAATACTACCTGCTAAAGATATGAAAAATGTACTCGTCGTTTTAGTTTTACCAAATGGTATTTAGTCTGTTCATTACATTTCTTAGTGCTACTATCTTTATGGGTTTAAAGTTGTATTCATCTCTGTTATATGATGCAATGACAGGCTAAACTACACGTATGCATACATATTACCACAATAATGTTGTGGCAGTCAGTTTGCATTATTCAACTAAAAGTGACGATGTTAGAGAACAGACATTTTGGCTTGTAATGCTAATGCTGACTAAAATATTTGGATCTTATCGCTTTTACGTAGTTACTGCCCTCCATTACTGTTTCAGCTTTGCTAAAAGTTACCACATCCTCATCTACTCTGTATTCACTCTGTCTCTCTTCTTCCCCTACTTCCCATTGATACATAACATCTGTTGCTGCAGAAGTCGAGGCTACAGCAATGAAACCGACAGGAACAAGAAGACAGGACACGGAGGCGAGGAAACCTTGCAATGCTGAGGATGTGATTGGGGCAGCTCAACGTCAAAAAAGATGTACGCTAATGAGATGTCTATGGGCCAGTCGGTTACCTAAAGGCAATGAGCTATGGTGCAGTATTAGTGACAACATTAAGACAAATGAGAAATGAGCTGGCAAATGAGAAAGAGACTACTCACTTGCGTTAGCATTGGAGAGGCGAGTGGCTTACATGGCGAGGCTTGTCACCCACTGGATTGCCTACTTCCTCTATTGTCCATTAGCATTGGATAGGCTAGTGATTAGCATGTCTAGGCTGGTCATACTCTTTATTAGGCATGTTCTTTTTTCTTTAAAGAAAACCTTATCAAGAAAAATGGTTGACATAAAATATCTGTAAGCGGCATGCATTAGATGCATTAACGTGTTCTTTTGATAGAATTTGGTGTAATCCAACGAGACATCAAGCATAAATGTATGCACAATACTATATTACATGGAGCTTTAAGTTGGATTTCGATTGCAGCTTCCAATTTGGGAATCGACTAAACGGCAATTCCACCTAACTTTCCACTATCTTGAGCATCTTTAATTGGCTCTAGTTTAAAGGGGCAGTATTATGTGTTTTCCAGGTGCTTAGAATCATTTTATAGCACAATCAAGTAACTATGTTACCTTCAACTGGCACAAAAATCCTGTATATATCAAATATGACTTAAAAGAAATATGACTTTGTAGTTTAACACCTTGACATTGGGCCTCTGTCTCTTTAAGAAAGTCCTGCTCTTTCTGAAACTCCGCCTTCAGGAAGTCATCACAACAGCGCTCCTCTATTAACCCTTTAACAACGTTTTTACCAGCATTGCACTGAGAAGTAGCTCCTATAATGAGCTCAGCAGTTGCACAGTTCCACCAGGTGTTTGCTAATTGCTCCTGGCTAATCTGAAGGAGCTGAGTGGAGAAGTCGTGGGGGAGGGGTGCTGTGTGAGGCGGAAGCTCGGAAGCTTAGAAACTGCAGCTCTGAGAAGGAGCTACACCCCGAAGGCGGTGCTAGGTCAACCCAGGAGTTTTGCACAGCTGAATGGTTGCCATGGGAGATTAAAGAATTCCTCAAACAAGCATGAAAGAATCAAAGCAACACTCCAGGTATGTTTTTGATGAGGGAATAACATTATAACATGATGTAAAGCTCAAAACAGTCCATTTTACTTAATATTGCCTCTTTAAAAGCTTCAATATTTAGACTCTTCAAACCTGGACTAGATTATTCTACAGTAAAAGCAGAATATTTGAAACCTAGTTTGTGGGTTTCTCTCTCGCTGTTGAGAGAAACAGCTATTACCACTCAACAAACCAGTTATCAGTCTAGAGCTTTTGTTTGACTCCTGGTTCAACATTATTTTGCTCATGAAGGAGAAAGTTATAGCAGATTTGTTTTGTCCAGTGTCTGTTTTCAGTTGGTTTCATTTTGAAACAAAACTGGCTTCACATTGCTATCTCATCTCAAAAATCAAAAGAGTATTGCTGGATTTCCACCACCTTAGATGTGTTCAACATGGATATGTTATGACTCAGAGTACAATAAGACATTAGTTTAAAATTTATTTATGCCTGCGGTGTGGACGAAGGCAAAAGAGGTGGCTAATGTGACACGTTTATGTAAATCCTGGACCTATGTCCTACGACGTGGTTTCCATAGGAATAGCAACAAAGGGCTTTCCATCCATCCATCCATCCATCCATCCATCCATTATCCAGAACACTTATCCTTGCAAGGTCGCAAGGCAGGCTGGTGCCTATCTCCCAAAGGGTTATCCATATTTTTATTAGCCATTCATTTCTCACCACATGCATCCCAAATTAAGCTGGTATGCCAACTTCTTCCTTGAGTCTTATCAATGCAGCCTATACTACTGCCACCATGTGGAAGAAGTTATGATGTTTATACAATATAATTATCACATTTATACAATATACTTATCATGTTTGTACAATATATTATGTTTGTTCAATATAATTATCATGTTTATAAACTATGCTGTCGCATTCATGCAATATAGCTATCACATTTATACAATATAAGTATTACATTTGTACAATATATTATCACGTTTGTATGATATAGTATCACATTTGTATGATATATTATCAAGTTATAACATGACAGTGTTCCTCCCTGACAGCAATATGCTTCCGTACAAAAACACTAGGCCACAATGCATAGTTCTTTAGTTTTTCCTTTAGATTTTCCGTCCATGCAGTCCAAAACAAGATCTTTAGCCATTTTGTTATTTAAATGTTGCAATGTTTAGTTGAGATCTGAGCAGGAATTATCCTGGGGAACAGGATTTATATTCTGAGGCATATGCCCAGGTAAAATGAGTCTGGTGATGCCCATGAACTGGAGTGAAGAGAAGGAAAGGTGGCCTTCTTCCAGAAGCAGCAGATGACAAGTGAGCTAGCTGTGAGCACAGGTCTTCTTTTTGGTCTAGGGAGCTGGACCTGTGGCTAATTGAGAAGGAATTGCTTGCAAACAAAGGCTCAAATGTCACAATGCCTCACACAATGATTCTCACGCTGTGAGTGCTCAACAAAGTAAAAATTTCTTAAAACAGTATAGATTCCTCCAGTTTAAACTTATTAAATGAATCTAAAAAAAATATTTCAAATGTTCAGGCCTTTCTTCTTGTTTGATTTCCTGGATTTCTGTGGATAGCTACACACACCGAACATTTCCATCCATCTCCCAACATTAACAGCAGACAAAAGATCCTGTTTTTGGTGCGAGTCCCTCAGGATTACTGAGCAAAGCGCTCCTGTCTCAACTCTTTATTTCGAAAAAGACTTTCAACCATCACACGACGAGAAAGAAATCCACCAAGAGAGGAGGAATACAACAATCTCTCGACTGACACTAGCCTCCAGGGACCGGGGCACAAAGCATCCAGCAGACGAGTTTTGTTATCAGTAAAAGGATACGATTCATCCAATTCGTGGATGACAAAAAAAAAGTCACTATCACTCCTGCTGCTGGTGTTGCTCATTACCTGAATACAAAACACAAAGCTAAATAGAACAAGCGCACACCTGCTCTCTTGGGGTTGCCAGAAATGTAAGAAATCCTCATTGAAAAGTAAACGGAGGCAGGCCGTTTTTTTAAGGGGAACGTGAAAGATGCTGCAGAGGAGAAAAAGGACTTCAACTCAGAAAGTGTTCTGAACTGAGAAAGATGACCAGGAGATGATGAGATCTCAGCGGTGGGCAGAGAAAAAGCTGGGGAAGTGATGGGTGGTCTGGGTTTTAAGCTGCAGTTTACTCTCCTTTCATCTAGAGTGAAGTTTTTTTCTCCCTCTTTTTTGCTTTGTAGCAGGTAGTTACCTGGGCGTGCCTGACTGGAGGCAATCTTTTCCTGGCCTTTTCTTCTGCCCCCGGTATGTTGCAGCTCCTTGACAGGGGGGAACGGCTGACAGCCAGTGACCTGCCCAGCTGTTTGCAGCCCAGTCAGGTTGGATGCTGCTTGTCCTTGGAAGCAGGAGGCTGAACCAGACCTAAGATAGTGCCTTGAAAAAGTATTGTGACGTAATCTATTTGATTTTATGTGGTCAACCGACACAATGTAGTGCATATTTATGCGGTGATAGGAAAATGATAGCTGGTTTTCACTGTTTTTTTTTTTTACAAATAAGAATCTGTGGCGTTCATTTTTTTCAGCCTGTTTACTCTAATACCCCTAAATAAAATTTGTTGTCTTAAAGGGATCCACAACTAGTTGAACATGTTGGTCTAAATATGTTGTAATTTTCCTTTTAATCTGGAAGTTGTTCGTAATATGTAAAAAGTCATAATTACTTTAAAATATTTTTCGCCTACAGAGTTCGCCATTTTTTTCATCTACGCAATGCATGCTGGGCCGATGATGCAGGTAGGTTATAGTGGAGTCAAACCTATAAACAAAACGCAAAATGTCTAAGTTGTGGAGGGTAACGAGGGCAGCCCATAAAATGGCCAGATTGTGGCAAACTGCCTCAAAGTTTTCATGTACCATTATACATGCGATATCTGTTGAAAGACACAAACGTGATCAGCCTGAAAGCTACTGTTTACTTTATTAGCAAGAGCAAAGACCATTAGCAGAAGATTACACCATGAGTGGTAGCTAACACCCTTAGCAGGAGCTAACACCTTTAGTGGGAGCTAACACCATTAGCAGGAGCTAACATCATTAATAGGAGCTAACACCATTAGCAGTAGCTAACACCATTAGTGGGAGCTAACACCATTGGTTGGAGCTAACACCCTTAGCAGGAGCTAACACCAGAAGCGAGAGCTAATTATTTTAGTGGGAGCTAACACCATTAGCAGGAGCAAACACCATTAATAGGAGCTAACACCATTAACAGGAGGTAACACCATTAATCAGAGCTAACACCATTAATCAGAGCTAACACCTTTAGTGGTAGTTAACACCTTTAGTGGTAGTTAACACCATTAGTAGGATCTAACACCATTAGTGGAAGTTAACACTATTAGCAGGGACTCTGAAGGAGCCACAAAGATCCAAAGCTCAGGCAGATGGTCAGATGAGACCCAAATCCACACCCAATGCTATGTGTGGCACAAAACTTCAACACTATACGTCACCCTAAACAAGCCATCTTCACAATGACAAATGATGGTGGCAGCATCATACTATGGGAATGATTTTCTTCAGAAGGATAAGGTGAAGCTGGACAGAGGTGATGGAATGTTGGTTGATGTCAAACACGACAATCTTGGACAACTGAGGCAGCAGGACTTTAGACTGGAGGAAAGGGTTCACAACCCAAAACATACAACTGGAGCTACAATGGAATAGATCAAGGGTGTCCCATTCGAAAGCATGCAGGAAAGCATTTATTGAGTTTGGAAACAACCTGTTAGAATTTTAAAGTATATCATGGTTTAAAACAGCCCGAAAATCTGTGGGAAGCTTCTGGTTGCCGATACTCGCCATGCAATCCGGCTGAGCTTGAACATGAGCCTGAGCTGAGGCCCTCAGTGGTCCTGATGTCCAAATCTGTTGTCCAACTTGAGCATAGGCTGCATTCACACAGCAGGTAGATGCAATCCATATCCGACTTTTTCATTGCAGTCTGAATGGCCCAATTCTGATCTTTTCACCCCCCAAAAAATCTGATTTGTGCCACTTCGACAGGTGGTATTAAATCAGATACATATCCGATAGTTTTCAGAATGTTTATCCAATTTTTACGTCATTGATGTGAGACATGCATCATAATTCTGCACCAGAAGAAGCCAGAAGTAGTAAATCTGGGCATAAACAGTGACTGAAGAAAGCTAATCAATGGAATAACAGAGAAGTATTTGCTATGATCATGTGATGATACTGTCAGCTCCCATTGCTCAACAACCTTAATATCAATCCATAGACGGCGACATCTATTGTTACTTCCGTAAACAGTGCGCTTCTTTGCTTTGTGGTCATAAACTGTTTGCACAGAAGTCTAATCATAGTGACATTTAATTACTAGTATGAACGAAGCTCTGACTCCAGCCACAGTCCATTCCTTGGAAATCTCCCTGAAAGTTAGCATGGCATTTGCAACTCAATCCAGTCGAGGTTGTAGTTGTCCATGCTGCTTGTGCACCTTTTTCTACCTGTGCACCTTTTTCTACCACAGTTTTTCTCCTTCCACTAAACTTTCCTACAACTTGCTGGCTTCATTCACAGCCCTCTATGAACATCTTCTTTATCATGGCTCACCGTTCTTGTAGAGGGTGTCAGCGACTATTTGCTGAATAGCTGTCAAAAAAAATCGGATTTCAACAAAAAATCGGAATTGAGCAATCAGATCTGCTGTGTTGACGTAGCCATAGCAGCAAAAGGCTTTAGAGGCTTATCCCTTTTGACTTGTAGCTTTAATTCCAGTGAAAGGAGATTCTGCCCATGAACTTAGGGGGCTAAATACAACACTCTGGGCCAGACTTTAGAAAGGGCTTAAAGGGGCAGGTGCCCAGGGCCCCGATTTTTGGGAGTTCGCAAAGATTTCTTTTTCTTTTTTTCTTAATGAATCCGTGTTTTGCAAACACTTTATATAAAACTCACAAGCTTATATCAGGTGAGTTGTATTAATGTTTTGGAATTTTTATGGATATAAACAATATTCAAGTATTTTAAAACTATGAAGTTATAGTTGACTTCTTGGATACAACATGAAGCTATTGATCAGGGGACGTATTAAACTTACCATGCATCAATTCATGCTCGCTGATATATAGGACTATGTATTATTTTGCTGTAATTTAAAAAAAAACTCAGTAAAATTATTTTTCTGTAGTGGGTAGGGCACCAAAACTTGTAAATCCAGCTCAGGCCACATTTTTCAGATTTTATACACTACTCTATCGGTCAATCACATTAGATCCCAATAAATACATTAATGTTTATGAATATAAGAGAAAGAATGAGAAAAAGTTCGAGAGATATGAACACTTTTTTACAAGCTGCTATACCAGGAAGTGTTATTACTACTTTAGGAAGACTTTGGACTTGGACAGGTTCTGTTTACTGTTGTGCTTTGCTAATTAGGCAGGGGATCGTTTCTCATATTTGCAGGCTGCAGGTCTCTGGATTGAAATGCATTCATTCGAGTGTGTGTGTGTGTGTGTGTGTGTGTGTGTGTGTGTGTGTGTGTGTGTGTGTGTGTGTGTGTGTGTGTGCACCTGACATCAGTGACCTCTGTAGAAAAAGATCAATGCCTGTATGAATATGAAGAGGTTGGTATTGGAAAAAGTGTTCCTGTGATTTATTAGACTGCTCTCACAGATACAATATCTTCCCAGGAACAGGAAGAGGATGGAGTGAGACAAAGACAGAAGCGGAGCTAAAGTTTGCTCGAGGCAATATCACATGCCTTTGTTTCCAAACACCATCAGCCATGCAGTCAGTGGTTACCTTGTCAATATAGGTTACGATACACGCTTTCACTCAAGCTTTCCCTGAGCTGCTGAGTGAAAAGGCGCCATGCATGATAAATGTGTTATGAATAAATACCTCCACATCACATGAAATGAAAGTCATATCAGAGCACAGCAGTGAAGATGCTCACGCGCTGCTTGGTAACACAAGGATGATATTACTGGAGTAAATTCACTGTTCGCACTTTGGGACTCATTAAGGCGCACTTCTAGCTATGCCATTATGTGTGCAACCCAAACTGAGTAAATGTTGTCCCTAACCCTCTAGAATCAAAGCTCATTAAAGCAAACGAGAGCCCGAAAGGAGCAGGCGTGCGTGACCCATTTTGGATCCCGACTCTCTGGTTTGATAACAAACAGAAGAAAAAAACCCGAACAGTGAACTGACCGCTGAAGTCCTGCAGGAGGAGGGCGACACATTTCAAATGTGCCAGATCAAACTACATTAGTAAGTTAAGTAAAATCTAATTAAATCTAGCTGAATCGGCAACTCAGGCAGTAAAACCCCTGCTGGTTGGCTCACTGCCCTGCAGCTATGACATGCTTCTGGTTGCAAAAAAAGAAAGAGGTTTCTACTTATTAGGCGTTGAAACACAAAGGACTGCAGCCATGTTCTAGCTTTCCTGCTTTCATTTCAACAGTGTTCAGGCTGCAGAAAATATACTGTGGAAATTTCTTCTGTTTTTGTTTTATTGTCACAATGAAACATCTCAGATTATTAGGAAAATATATTTATGAGACAAATATATCCTAAGTAAACAGAAAATGCAGTTTTCAAATAATGATTTCACTTATTAGGGGAGAAGAAGCTATCAAATCATGACTTAACTGCAATTAAGTCCCCTTTTTATGTCTCTGGACACATCCGAGGCCTAATTATTACTGAATTATGAGATGACTTCAGTAAAAGCTGTCTGATAACATGAAGTTGGCTAAGGAAAATGTCAAAGAGCAACACGGCAGACCTCGATCTAAAAAGTCACTGTCATCTAGCAGTTTGGAAAGGGTTACAAAGCCATCTCTGAGGCTTTGGGACTCTAGTGAAGGGCAGTGAGAGCCGTTATCCACAAACGGCGAAAACATGGAACAGTGATGATGGAGTAGCCCATCTACCAAAATCACTCCAAGGGCACATCAACTACTCATCTAGATCTGGGCTCGTATTCTGAAAGATTCTCAGAGTCCTCTCAGAGAGCTCCCATCTTAGCTTAAAAATTCCTGCCAGGGACTCCTTGCTTAAGAGTGATTCAGTTGGCTGCTGAGAGCCACTCTGAGCGAGAACTCGTCAGAAATTCCCGACTTAGTGAGGAGGTGGGGTTGATCCCGTTGCTAGGTGAGACGCTGTCTTCGAGGGACTGTGATTGGTTGATACATGAAACAAAATAAGATAGATAGAAATTAACTGATCATACAATCTAAACTGGATTAAGAAAAGTGTGTCATGATGATGAATCTATGCCAAATTAAATGAATTGCCACACAGCATCAACATGTTTGATTGTGCCTAACTACCGCAGCTCCTCGCCATGTTGGTCATTTTACTATGTCATCTATTAATATTAATGTGGACACTCAGCTGTCAGCAGTTCACTATGATTGCCTGCTTATATGAACTTGGTTGATCTGGCGAAACGACCAACATAAAATGGGGAAGTATGGGAAACCAAACAGGACAGAAGAGCAGTCTGCTGTTAATTCAGCTTTATCCATTTTACGGAGAATAGCTTCTGTCATGAGAACTCAAACTGTTGAATGTGACATGTAGCCAATCAGAAAGCGAGGTGAGGGAAACGCAGAGGGGAATCCAAAATACAGAAGACAAAACAACTACCATGGCACCAGAAAGTCTGGTGGATGTCAAAGACATCTTTGTATTGTTTTTTTGGCTGTTAAATGTAGTTCACAAACTATTGCTATTGCTTTTCCCCAGTCGGCCATGTTTGTTTACTTTCAACTCACGTTTGGTCTCGAGAGGTTTTGTGAGATTTCCCATCTGACATCTGAATGTTAGTGAGTGAAATCGGTTCTTGTGTGGTGTGTTGCCCCAAACTGTAGGACCAAACGTGTTATGCGTAATACTTTTTAACACCGTGTGAGGTCTCTCAGGTTTTGAAAATCGGCAGGCAATTTCAAAATGTGTGAACCAGGCATAAGGTCCTTTGTGAATAACTTTTATCTTACTGAGGTATAATTCTAAGAAAAATCTTACAATTCAAGAGATTCTAAGATTTTCCTTAAAATGATGTCACTAGGAGCTACTTTTGGTCTTAGGATTCTTTAAGAATATGAGTCCTCAACAAAATCTAAAGCACAGGAGACCTCACTTGGCTGAGTTTTGGTTAGAGTTCATGATTCAAAGATAGGAAAGAGATTGGGTAAAAATGCCGCAATGGTAGAGTTCCTAGGCCAAAACAACTGCTGACTAAACAGAACACAAAGATCTGTCTCACATTTGACAAAAAAAACAATCCTGATGATACCCAAGACATTTGGAGAATCGGTTGTGGATTGATTCATGTGGAGATTTCAGTGAAGCTCATACTGCCAAACATGGTGCTGGTATTGTGATGGATTGAGATTGCTTTAATGCTTCAGGATCTGCTTTCATGGACCAAAAATGATGGAATCATGAATTCTGCTCTCCAGCAGAAACTCCTGAAGGAGACTGTCTGGCCATCAGTTCGTGACCTTAAGCTTAAATGCACTTGGATTATGCAGCGAGACAATGATCCAAAAAACACCTGCAGGTCCAACTCTGAATGACTAAAAATTTTAATAAAAAATAAAGGTTTGGGAATGGTCTAGGTAAAGTCCATGTGGTTTATGCTGGAAAACCCTCTAACTTAAATTAGAAAACCCTCTAACTTAAATTAAAAAGATTTTGCAAAGAAAAGTGAGACAAAAATTCCTCCACAGTAATAGACCCACGATTAAGTTTAGGGGCAGTAACTTTTTCACATGCAGCCAGGTTAGTCTGGATGGCCTTTTTTCCATAATAAATTAAATAATCATTTCAAAACTGCTTTTTGGAATAAAAAGTTATTTAATACAGAAATGTTATGTTGTGGCCAACACATTCAGAGGAGAAAAAGACTGCATTGTATCTCAGTGTCAAAAGTTCTCTTTTTTAAGTAAATGTAGCATTTCATCCAGGAATCAAGGTGCCAGAGTTTGGAGGAAGAGTGGAGAGGCACAGAACCCAAGTTGCTTTAAATCCAGTGGGAAGTTTCCACAGTCAGTGATGACTGGTCATGATCTCCTCCATGCCACATTGCATTAATGCAGTAATTCATGCCAAAAAAAAAAGCCCTAACAAAGTACCAAATGCATATACTATACAGTACATGGGTACACTTTCAGCAAAAAATCCTTTTTTGTTGAATGTATGAACTATTCTAATTTTCTGAGAAAGTTAATTTTGGGTTTGCCATAAGCCACAATTAACAGAATAATAGAAATAAACACTTAAAATATACCACTGTGGGTGTAAAGGATTTATCTAATATACGAGCATCACATTTTGAATTTAATACCTGAAATTAAACAGTTTTTGATGATATTTTAAGCTATTTCAATGCCCTTATATAACAATAACAATAATTTTTCTTAATAATCTTCTGAATATCCAGATTGCTTCAGTATGTGCAGTCTTTGCCTTACACAACTCAAGACTAGATTTGTCTTATTCACATGTTTTGAGCATGATTCAACTGGGTCAAAGCAAAAACAACCTGAATTCATAGAAAACTGATTATTAGTGATCATAACAAATCTAATATACCAGAAAGTTGTTTTTTCAGTGTATAATAGCAGTTCAGGCGGTGTTACAAGAAATTAGGTTACTTTCTTATCACCATTGGAATTAGTCCATCTTGATTGCTTCCTTTAACATTATCTAGCAGATGTTGTGATACTGGCCCCTACTGGTCAAATAGTAACAATGCAATGAAGAGTCTGTGAACGTCTTACTCTGCTGTTTTTTTTTGGGGGGGGGGGATATATAATTTAGAAAGTGTATCCAGTGTACCTCTTTGCAAATCCAGTTTTGGATAAAAATTCAAAGTGCATTCAGAATGATAACAATATGAAAAGGTTATGAGGATCCGTGTAAGAACTGCAGCAGTTAACATGTTGTTCTAATAGGACTACAGTTTGTGCCCACAAGATAACTGTCCTAAACCATGAGCTCAGAAGCTTCAAAGATCGGTACCTCAGTGGCAGCAGCAAAATAAATAAATAAATAAACTGGACTTAACTTGATCTAGTTTTTTGGGAAACTGCTGCAACTGAAATCAAGTATGTCATGGTTTTTATTCCTATTATTGATTTCTTATAGGTATTTAATTGCCAACTTTTTCTTTTTTTGTTAGCAAATTTAATTTTAATTCTTATTTTATCACATATCTATGATGCTACAGTGAATCACTTTGGTCAGCTGAGGTTGTTGTAAATGTGCTATATAAATACACTTTGACTTGACAGCAGCAGACAGAGGATCTCTGTTCAAATCCCACTCCAGAATAAAAGCATGTCACAGAGACATGCTGAAAAGAGTTCAGTTTTATGATAATAATTTTTTTTTTTTTTTTTTTTTTTTCAGAGAAACTGGTATTTGGTGCACAAATTTGAATTTGCTGTAAATTTTCTGGAGGCTAAATTATACGTAAACGGTAAAGTATATAATGCACTCCTACTAATATTTGACTAAATGTCCCTGATGATACTGCGGATGAACTTTTTATAGCTATAATTAGACATCCTATATGGTTAATGGGATCATTGTCCTGTTGCTTCACTTAACTGTGTCCAGGTTTCTACCATCATACCGAAACCCAGACCTCCTGGAAGATGAGAAGAAGATGGTTAGTGATCAGGAACTACCTTGGCTTAAGCGCATCATGCTGGAACACCAGTGTCAATGTCCAATGATAGCGAGAAGGGGTGCTGACAAAGAAGAGCCGGTACAGATACAAATGTCATCAACTAGATACATTTGAGTAACTTTTTGAAAAATGTGTACTACTAGGAGTAGTTTAACTGCATTGCATATTTTGCTTTTACATGAGTAATATTTTTAAAGTACCACTATTCTTAAATTAGTAATTTTTTTGTCTTCTCTACCCCCCTTGACTTACTTCACAGAGTGAACAACATGTGTGTTTTAACTAGGGATGAAAATCTGCGCCGATATCAATATCCGATATTACTATTGCTGTCATGGCTGATTACCAATATTATATATACTTCAGTACCCTTTCTACACGTAGAAAAAAATGACCATGCTGCTGACTTCACCATTGCTTCTCTGCTTCAGTTAAAATTCCTCACAATCCTGCATTGCATCACTGTCACATGACTAGCCTTCTCCCCTCCCCGTCCAGAAACAAACAGCAACAAGATGAAAATAAATATCAATTGTTATTATTGGCCCAGTTTTATTTCTTGGACCAATAAGGATATGTTAGAAAATGACAAATATCGGCTGATACCGATGTTTGTGCCAATATATCATGCATCCCTAGTTTTACCCCAAAATTTACCTGACATATACACACACACTTGAAGTTTGCATTAAATTTGTATGTATTGTATTGTATCTATTAGTTGTTATTATCTATTTATTGTATTGTATTTATTAGTATGTGTGAATTTTTATGAATTCTATTGTTTGAGCTATTCACTCTAAGTCTATTTACTCGTGCCTTGAAATTGTCCCTCTGGGACAAATAAAGTTATTTGAATTGAACTGAAAGCAAGTCTTCCTCTTTGTACACCAGCTTCATTGTTCTAATGTTATTTTCAATCTACTGAGCCATTTGGAGGTCAAGTGAAGAGTAAACAATGTTTCTTGAAGTACCTTGCACTATGCTTACATGTATATAAGAATATACATGTATTAAGGCCAATACTTTTTATAAGTATTGGCCTTAAAAGTGTTATTTTCTGAAAAAGTATGACTTGGAAATATGTCTTTCTTCTGCCTAAATTAGTTTTTTTTTTTTTTTTTTTTTTCATGGAGCTATTAATTTTTACCTTGTTCTTATTTTATTCTTTAAAATACCAGAATTTGCACATACTTTTGTATTTTTAGATGACATAATTTTCACAATTAAATCAGATGTTCTGATCAGTTACTCAGTCATTAAGTAGGCTTTTTACCAAATACTTTTTTACCCTTACTTGAGTATTGTTTTTGATAACTGTTTTTTTTTACTTTAGCATAAATATGTTGAGGTAGAGCTACTCTTACTTGAGTACACTGTTTGGCTACAATGACAAGCAGAATACTTGGTTGGAGGAGTCAATGTGAGGCTTTTAAACCTAGCAACATTGCAGCTACTGTCAAGCATGGTGGGGGTAGTGTCATGCCAAGTGTCTATTTTTAAACCAGTGGTACCAGTGCTTTGCACAAAGTGAGTGGAATAATGAAAATGGAAGACTACCTGAAAATTGTTCGAGTTCAAATTAAATCCTCAACCAAATGGTTGAAACTTGGGCACAGACATTGATCCCAAGCAAACATCAAAACAGGTTTTTTTTTGGGATGGATAAAATAAGCTAACATTAAGCTTCTGCAAATATCCAAACTTCAACCCTATTAAAAATGTAGACTATACCAAGGTCTGGACCAGTCCAAGTAATTAACCATTTTAAATGAGCTGTACCATTTCTACCAAGAACAGTGGTAAAAAGAAAAACAAACCCAAAATCTATCCAGATTTATTGCAAAAGCTTGTTGAGGGCTACAAATAACAATTTCAGAAAGTATGTATTATTTTGACTCTGTGTGGATTTGACAAAATTCACTGTAAATTCTAATTTGTAAATTCCCACCACTGTAAATTCTTGTTTTTAAAGTTCACTGCGATAGTGTGTTATATTATTAGGCCTTCCTCATAAAAAAGAATGAAACTTTAAAAGCTAATAAAAAATACGACATTCATGCTGATGATGAGCATATGCAACCTTTTTCAAATGCTTTACTTGAAATGCTATAGAGTTTATGGTCGGCAGGATTTAAGACCCATAAAAGATGATTGTTGCAGCAAGAAAACAACCAGCCTTGAACTCCCCAAATTGCCTCATAAGCAAGGAAATTGGTGCATCTGCAGGTATCAGGATCATGAATGTGAGAGATTCAGTAGGAGCAAATAAGTTTTACGGTGTTCAAGACTGTTCAGAAGTATGAGGACTGTTGCTTCCTGAGAGGGGTACAGAATCGTGTCACCACCAGTGCAGAGTCTGCTCGAAAGTGGCAGCCGGTTGTAGGATTTCATCCATAAATGCACAGTGAGGCACAAATGCTTGGACAGTCACCTTGTTATAAGAAGGGCAGCAAAGAAAGCGCTTCTGTTCAAGCAAAAACACTAAGGACATAGGACTGCAGAAAGTAGAAGGATGGATAGCAAAAGACGAATGAAAAGTTATTTTCTCTGATGAACCTTCCGTCTGATTATCTGTGCACATGATGTCTCTGGAGAAGAACAACTAAGAACCACAATTAGACCTGAGTGGTGCCAACAATAACGCATCCTGACGCACTTTATATGTGGGGTTGCTTTGATTCAAAGGCTTCAAGGAAACTGCCAGGAATAAAAAGTGGGCTCAAAACAGCCTCCATGAGCAACTTCTTCCAAGATCCCTGCCCCAATTCAGGTATGATCTCTGTATTTTTCACAATAATTGAGCGCCATGTCACAAGACAAACGTGATAAGTCATTATAACTTAGACTTGGGGTCGGGAGGTTCCATGTACCTCGGAAGTTGGAGCTGGGAATGATGTCACACCTGAATTAACAGGGTTCCTGTTAACATGGAAGCCGAGATTCCAATAAAGCAACCGTTGTTCGTATACCTCTTACGAACATCGTTTTAAACTGCACTCTCCAAATGCAAACACCACTTTTAATTTGTTAATTAGTTTTTTTTTTTTTGACTCGGAAGTCGGAATTTCTGCGTTCCGACTACAAACGCAGCATTAACCCCACTCAGAAGTTGAGCCCAGTTTTTAAAACATAGGCAGGGTCATATTGTATATTATCTAACACAAATGACAGTGTATTTAAACGCATTGCATTCATTTGACCTACTTGCTAAGTAAAGCATTTAAAAAGTATTAATTACTATTTTGTAAACGTCGCGAATGTTAAAGTTGTGTTTTAATAGGTCTACTTAGACATTTTCCCCTTTTCCTACTGGTTACTACATCACCCATCATGCCTCTCCTGCTGGATGATGACGCCACAGGCCAGCAACAGCTCACATGTGGCCTTGAAGGCGCTGCCGTTGCTGCTGTGCTGTTAGCATTAACTGGTTAATGTTCTTTCTCAACCGAAATACCCGACTCAGATAAATAATAAACAGCCACACGAATTTTTTAGAAATAGCGTTTCCTAAACCAACATGCCGCCGAAGAAGCCCGCTCCGGCTACAGGAAATAAAAAAACTCAAGAGAAGAAAAAGGAAAAGATAATTGAGGTAAATATAGCACGAGTTAGCATGTCGGTGTTTGCTGTTAGTTCGTTGGCTAACGGAAGCTACAATAAGTTACTGCTGAACTGTTTACCCAATTCGGTGTTAATTTGAATTTACTATCTCTTTTTATAATAGGAAGAAGTGGACTATTACTGTTAATGCTAACATAAGACGCTGTCATTATTCACACATCTACACGTAGCTAGCACTTAGGCGATCAGAGGCTGCTATAAGGGCCCTAACTATTCCAGCGAAGGTTTATCGCTGTTTAAAATATTACCAACATATTATGGATTGTATTGAAACTCCGCATTGTTTTCTATGTTTTTTGACATGGTGTTTACAGATAAAAGGAAAGGAATGGGTTTAAACAGACAACCTGGGAGTTATGTATTAATGGCCTTCTAAAACTGTCTAAAAAGATAAAGTTGTGCAGAGCGCGTGACATATTAGGTTGTAAATGCATTTTTAATTGTCAGAGGGTTTTTTTCTACTACCGTTTACCTCTATAGATGCGATGTTCCAGCTGACAGAGGGATTCTTTCCGTTTTAAAGGCTAGTCTGGATGGTAAACATTCAGATAAACCTCATAATAAAGAGTATTTCTATTCTATAAAGGGCGATACACAACAATTCATCCATTATGATCCTGGAGCTAGGCTAATTAGCTTTTATTTTCCAAGCTCAATGTTAGCGCAGTGTTATTACTACCACCTGTCTTTGTGGTCTTAATAGAAATGTTTGACAGTTTCATCGTAAAATTATTAATACAACATCAGCAAAATCATATAACAGATTCTCAGTATTTTAAATCGTAAAAAAATTGATATAAAAAATCAGCCACCTTAGGGATACTAGACAAATCAAGAAGTTAACTGTTGTATCTCACGCTTGTCTTTTATTTCCACTTCAGTGTTGGAATGAAATATTTGTTCTCGCTAGGGTGGGTCTTTTTAGAGCTTGTTCTTAAGTCCATTATGTTCTTTAATATAACATAAAGCAGTGGTGTCCAAATGTTTTGCTGTGAGGGTCAAAATCGCCAAGATCAAAGCATTTGGGGGGTCACAAAAGTTTGCAAATAAATTTCTTATGCTTTTCTTATTTTATCTGCTCAAAAAACAAACTAAATCCGCAGGATTTTATTGAAACGAACAAAATACGAGTTTTGTACAAAAGGGATATGTAAATAATTGTAGATCCAAAGCATATAAAGAGTTTTTAACAAGTGTTATTTAAAAGACTGTTTCCTAATTTTTCAGGTTGATTGTGGGTTAGAATATATTTTTTAGTCAACAAGAATTAACCACTGGGGTTGGGTGCACCCAAATTTGCTTTTCAGGAAGAGTTGCTGTATGTTTTTGATTCTATTAACTACAGAATTCAGATAAATGTAGAAGCCTGGTTTAAAAAAAAGATAAATAATTTTTGTTGTAACATATTTGCTTCATTCTACAATGGTGGTCAGGAGCTGCACAAAATCATTCAGAGGGGCACAAATGTCCCTTGGGCTGCACTTTAGACACCACTGCAACAACCTCTCTCCCTGTAACATCCTTAAAACCAAGGAAATCATTTTGGACAGCAGGACATATAGAACAAACGACACATTTTAGCCCTCAGAGTGCTGTGAAGTAAAGAGGACACAGTTTTAGAAAGAAAGTTTAACCCGAAATAAAAACATCCCAACCAAATTCTGTAGCTGCTTCATCCGTAGCATCCTGAAGAGCTGAATCATTGAGGCAGCACCAGCAAACACGGGGAGCATCTGCAGACAGTTTTGCTTTACATGTAGATCTTTATTCACAGGGTAAACATTCTTGCATATGATTTGTCTCTGAAGTCAGAGTGTAGAGCTGGGAGGGACGTCACATTTATTCAAACACAAAAGCACTATGTGTGACACTGGTTTAACCAGAAGCTAGGCATAAAGTGCTATTAAATAATTTATACCTTCAAGTTTCACTACTTTTTCTATCTGCCCAGAAATATTGGATACCAAACTTGGAGCTCCGATTTATTTTATTTTTTTTCCTGTCAGTTTTCTGACTTCTCGGGGTCACGCTTATTTCAACCGACTGCAAACTGGGAAAAAGTTTCTTCCAAGTACAAAGAGAAAGTATCATATCTGTGCAGCAATGGAAAGCAAAACTTTATTATTATTATTTTTTTTTAACATGTCCTGTTCGGCAGTGTAGCAATCAGAATTGGTATCAGAGTGCCAAAAAGAAGCCTAACAGATCTACTTTCACAAGTGGAGCATTATGGCTTTTAATATAATGCTCCACTTGATATATATTAAAAATAAAACTTTATCAGAATTTGGTTTGGGTGTTTTTTGGGTTTAATTATGGAACTTTTTCTTTTCCAGGACAAGACTTTTGGTTTGAAAAACAAAAAAGGGGCCAAGCAGCAGAAGTACATTAAGAATGTTACACAGCAAGTCAAATATGGACAGCAGAGTGCCAGACAGGTTAGTAGGCAATACTTTGCTCAGAGTACTTGTTTAATTCTCAATTGCTGTGTTTCTGTAATGCTCCTGTTGTTCATTCTACAGAGCTTTTATCTTGCTGTTTTTGTGCTAATGCTTAATAAAATCTCTGCTAAAGCTAGCTAATCTGGACCAGGTTCATTATTTCTGTGTTCAGATTGCCCAGGCAGAGGCAGATAAGACCAGTAAGAAGGCTGACAAGAAGAAAGAGCTCGATGAACTCAATGAGCTTTTTAAGCCCGTAGTTGCTGCCCAGAAAGTCAGTAAAGGTAACAAACACACCGCCAGCCAAAGCTGTGTTTTATAGTTTCTGGTCTTCACTGCTCCATGTTTGCCCATCTAATGGTTTTGTTGTCTGTGTTGTGTTCAGGTGTCGATCCAAAGTCAGTGCTGTGTGCATTCTTTAAGCAGGGCCAATGTACTAAAGGTGACAAGTGTAAGTTCAGCCATGACTTGTCCATGGAGAGGAAATGTGAGAAGAGAAGTGTCTATGTGGACGAAAGAGACGAAGACCTGGAGAAAGGTTGGTGGAAGTGCCGCTAAGCTCGGTAGCTTCAAAGCACCCCTAATTTAGACATGATAACTTCTTTCATATCTGGAATTTTCTGTTGCCTGTTTCGTACAGACACTATGGAGAACTGGGACGAGAAGAAGCTGGAGGAAGTGGTCAACAAAAAACACGGAGAGGCAGAGAAGAAGAAAGCCAAAACACAAATAGTAAGTGATTTGGAGATGTTTTTATGTGTGTGTATGTATTCTTGGGCTGGGCGATAAATTGATTTTATTGATTAACTGAATTTTTGGTTTTTAAAACTTTCATTTTTGGAAAACCTGGATTTATTTTCCCACCAATGCACTCCTCGGGTTTCCACAGTTCAGAGTGATGTTAGCGCACTAAAGGCCCAGCATCTTGTTTGATGTCTGTTTTTTGTTTTTTTACAGCTTCTGTTTATTTGGACTTTGAATTCAGGTCAACTCTATGACAGAATAGGGTCAGGCTACATTTAAAAAAAAAAATTTATTAGTTTTATTTTATTTTTACGAGAATAAGGTCGTAATGTTACAAGAATACAGTTGTAATAATACAGGAATGAAGTCATATGACCATAAAGTCGAACTAATACGAGAATAAAGTCTTAATATTACCAGAATAAGGTCATAATATTAGGGGGATGAAGTCGTATTTTTATGAGAACTCCAACACCAAAAATAACAAAAAAATTAATTATCCAAGCTTTGTTCTCATCAAACAGCTTTTTTCTCATAATTTTAAGACATTCTGCTAAAACTGCGTTTTTATTCTGTTAATACTGACTTTATTCTTCTAAGTAAAGAAAACTTCTCGTAGCCTGGCCCTGATACTCTGTCATACAACTCACAGAAGGGATGATTGAAAGACGACACTTTTTGAAAGTATTTTCTGTCATTTGTAATTTTGTTTTTAGAAAAGAAATTAAAAAAAAATTAAAAAAAGATTTAAAATCGGATCTGGCATGAAAAAATCGGAGATTTAATTTTTAAGCCATATCGCCCAGCCTTAGTGTATTCTGTTAAACTCCGAGCTCAAAAGTAGTGATGAAAATCTCCCACTTTACTTACCGGTCGCTAAACACACCATTGTTTTTCCTGTTTGTTTGTTTGGTTGCAGGTGTGTAAGTACTTCTTGGAAGCCATAGAGAATAATAAGTACGGCTGGTTCTGGGTGTGTCCAGCAGGGGGCGACAACTGTATGTACAGGCATGCCCTTCCACCTGGCTTTGTACTAAAGAAAGACAAAAAGAAGGAGGAGAAAGAGGAGGAGATCTCATTGGAGGAACTGATAGAGAGTGAGGTAAGACGGGCAGCTCGGTCAACAAAGATGGCTGAAAACCGAGTCAGACGGGCGAAAACGTTCGGCTACATCCCAGTGACTTCCATCACAGAGGCCTCTTAGCATGTCACAGTGTGCCTCTGCTCGTTCTGTTCTGACGTGTCTCTCCGTGTGCAGCGCGCAGCTCTGGGTGCAAACGTAACTCGGATCACACTGGAGACCTTCCTGGCTTGGAAGAAGAGGAAAAGGCAGGAGAAGGTTGGCATTCCTTTCACCATCAGGGTTGATTACTGTAGAAAGAACCTTTTCATCATTCAAGACTAGAGCCAACCAACTTGTCTCCAGCTCTGATTTCCGCTGTTTTTTGCAGGTGGATAAGGCCAGAGAGGAGATGGAGAAGAAGAAGGCAGACTTTAAGGCCGGGAAGTCGCTCATTGTGAGTAAACGTTCACTTCTGAGACTAAAGGCTTTACACGTCTGCTGTAACCTGCGGCTTTCAACTGGATCGTGTTTGTTCAGGTGAGCGGCCGTGAGGTGTTCGAGTTCCGACCGGAGTTGGTCGACGATGACGACGATGAAGCTGATGATACTCAGTACGCTGACGAAACGAAAGAAGAGGACGAGGAAGAGGTACGTAGAAAAAATGGATCACGTCTTAGTTTCATTTGTTTATTTGAGATGGAAAACTCCCCTGAAGTCATTTAGTTGCTCTGTTTTCTGGCTTCATATTGAACTGATGCTCTGTGGAGCTCATTGTTTGCAGTGCAGTCACTTCATGGCTGGTGTATAAAGCAGATGATTTGATTAATATGGAAACAGGTAACTGTTTCATTACTTAAAACCAAATAAACAGATATTCAGGAAAATGTTATTAATATTAAAATAAACTCTTCAGTGTTTGATAATAAAATCTACTCAACATATGTGTTTGGAAACTTGAAAGCCTGGTTACTGATCTGATCCTGCAGTACCGAGTTGCGTCAGCAGGTGGCAGAGTTGCACTTTGTATTGGGCTAAAGCCTCTTAAGCCATGTTTATCTAAAGAAAGCAGCGTTTGTATTAAAATACCATCAGGGTTCATATGGGTGCTTGGAATCCTTCAAAATACTTGTATTTCAGTTAGGGGTTTTCAAGGTTTGGAAAGTCCTTGATTTCTGTATAAAGTCCTTGAAAATGCTTGACTGCACTGTATTACAGAACTGCAGTTTTGTAATAAAGTGCAATCTAACGTTTGATTAAAAGCCTAAATTTGGAAAGCGTTAATTACAGTTGAAACCAAATATTTTTAGATGCCTAATAAAAAGAAAGAGTGACATTTTTTTCTCACTGTCTGAAGTTAAATCAGACTAAACTTCTCTTGTTTTATGTTCGTTAGACTCACCAAAATGATTTCTGTTTGCTAAAAGCCAGAAAACTTAGCAGGAACATTTTTTTAGAGATTTGTTTGGGTTTTTTTCTTTCTTTGTATTTTGTGTTTAAGCTTTTAATTTGAGCAGGAAGGTTATTTACGTTAACACAATTTGTTTGGATTGTTTCAATGTTGTTAATATTCATTATTACTAATGGCTCACTGACTTATTGATAGTCTTATATTTTATACATTAAACAGCGTCGTTGAAATTGGGGGATTCGTTGTTAAATTAGTGCTTTGTTCTCGGAGCAGTCAGGTTTGTAGGGCGTGTGTGGGAGAGACATTTGAAAATGCTTGAATTTTACTGTGGGAGCAGTGCAGAAGCCCTGAACTACACCTAGCAGAGATGAATGAATTCAGAATCAGTCAACTTTTTTACTCCCTTATTAATTGCATCAAAACTAAAAATGGAGATTACCACAGCATGTAGTTTGATGCACTTTATTTGAGTTTTATGAGAATCAGATAAAAGTTGGGAATATTCTGTAGGGCATAAATTTGGATAATTTTACAGCTTTTAACTCAAAGAACCTGCAGCACGTTCTTCTCTTTTCCCCACGACATATAACAAACACGCGTTGTTATAATGACATGTCTCTCAACGTCCTCTTTCTTTTTGTTTTCAGACTGATATTACAGATATCCAGGACATAGACTTATCCCGTTTTGTTCCACAAGAGGTCGACCATACGGGGATCACAGTCGCATCTACGGACCGATTCAGCTCCAAGAATGAGACGGCAATAGCAGACAACGGTGAGGAAGAGATATTTGAGTTTTTGTTTGTCTGTAAGCATGTAATTTAGGATAAACCCAGCTGGCCATTTCGGCGAACGTTGCACTTTGACCTATTGTTAAAATGTAAGGGTTAGCGTGCCAGAACACGTGTTGAGCGAGCAAGTGAGAGATTTAAACACACACGCCACACATTGTTCTTTGTTCTCAAAGATATTACACGCTGATGTTCTCACTGTGGGCTCAACACGAACCTCTAAAAGCGCCACTATGTGTTCAATTATATCGAGGGTTCGCACTGAGCTTGCGCGAGCCAATCAACTTTAAACTTGGTGCAGTATTTAACGAGACTGAGCCCCCATGGAGGGTCCCTAGAAATGCTGGTATAGGTAAGCTGCTGGAAGAAATCGTCCAGTTTGAGTGAAAGGCAGTGTGCGCGATCCGCCCTGAGATGCAAAACTTCAGAGGTGCAGACCAGACACCATCCGCACGCGTGAGGAGGCCAACGCGCAGAGGCACGGACGGTGTGATTACTGCGCACTCTCCGCCTCGCGGCCAGTTCAGTGCATAAACCCATCGTCGCTAACACTGTTAAAATAAATAAACAAGGGACGGTTAGCCTGGCGTAGGACGCCATTAGCCCGACGTAAAGCGCCATTAGTCTGGCGTAGGGCGCCATTAAGGCCAGTGACGCAGACACACCGCTGTTCCCTCCCGCTCACAGTGAGACACACAGACTTTCAGAGTGCAGATGCAGCTCAGTTAGACGGTTACAGATACATCAGGAGTTTAAAACGTACCCTTGTTGTTGTTGGCGCTCAGTCTTACAACATTACAAGCCCCTCTCTGACTGGGAGGGAGCGGAAAAATATGCAGTCACAGGCACGGCTGCTGAATGCCTAATGGATCGGTGAACACATGCACGTATCGGTTGACCTCTAATATTGAGCTGTTAGCATGTCAGGACAGGCATGAAACTGTCATATAGCAATAATCTTCAGGCAGAGGCCTCTTTAGATTTGTTGAAAGACTGACTGCTACTGGAAATCCTTCCTGCCAACAGCATCACCATTCTCAAGGACTCTTTGAAGATACTTAGATGACTTAAGTTACGACATTTACTTTCCCCCTTTTGGGATGAAGAAAATATCTTTTGAATTGAGCCAGTTTTATCATGGTCCCTATTACTGCACATCAAGATGCGTTCAAAGTTGGTGAAATCGTCCAGACTTACTGGCCTTCATGGACTTTCTTTACTTGGGTGGTTCTTGCCAGTCACTTCATAGACCAACCGTAACTCAGCTTTACAACCTCTAGTATTGTGCAGTCATCAAACCAAAAAGGGGCTACGTTACAGAATCTGAAATGTAAAACCTATTCATGTGTTCCTTCGTGGTTTGGATGCTTTCACTGTTCATCTACGATGTGGAGAATTAAAGAAAAGCCATTAAATCAGTCCAAACTTGACGGTTTTGCTACTTTGACTCACAGAGCGGACGTGTTTTCTCAAATGTTCTTCCCTTTCACTCACAGAGGAGCATCTGAACTCCGCCTGCGGCGGCGCCGAGGCAAACGGGCTTTCAGGAGCAGAGGGAGGAGGGGAGGACGGAGGAGGGGATGACGAAGAGGATGTGCCAGTGGATGAAAACCTATTCACGGGAGAAGATTTGGAGGAGCTGGATGAAGAACTCAGCACGCTGGGGTTGGAAGACTGAGAGGAGGAGGAGGAGAGGTCGAGATGGACTAAGTGACAAAAGGGAACGACAGATGGATGCATGGAGCTAAACATCAAAGAGACCAGACGTTTGAATGATTTTACCTTTCAGAGACTCCAGTAATAAAGCCTGATTATCTCATGACATCACTGCCTGTGCGCCCCTGTTTTCAGCGTCGGTCGTCATAGAAACGGCAGAGATTTCCCACAACTGGGCGATCATCTGGGCCGACTCCACGAGTGTTGTCATTCAGAGTTTGATAAACTCGCTGGCTTATATTTAACTCAGTCGATTCGGCCTCCATCCTTCTCTTTGATCAGTTCAGTAATATACTTAGTGATGAGCAGAAACGTGATCCGAGGCATAAAACTGAAATGAACAATGACTGAGTCATTTCCTCTTATGCCAGAATTAAAGAGTAAAGATGCACTTTTTTTCTTAACAAATCCCATGATTTCATTAAACTGATTTAAAACCTCTGCTTGGTGACAGACCAGTTTCCTCTACTTCAAATCCAGGAGCATCGCCCTCATCCAGACCAGATTCATGCTCATTGCCAGCTCCATGTTGTAAATAATGTCTTGAGATGCCTCCTTATCAAATAAATAACTACATTCAGCGTTTGTCTTTCCTTCATCAAAAATCCAGCATCCGACTCGCCCTTTATTTAGTGTTGGGAACAATGTGCTCCCCTGAGTTGTTGCTTCAAGAAAGGGCAAGGAAATTTGTTTGGTGCACTCTAACAAGCACACAGCATCACAGGTCCTCCACCGTACTTCACTGTACTTCTGGCTTTTATCCATATTTGATCATGTTTATGGGAACAAAAAGAACTGAGACAGCAACATGAAAGATTTGAAAAGTTCATTTATTTCAGAAACACAACTTCCTAAGTGAAACATCATGTAGATTAAATTCACACAGACTGATGTCTTCAATTGTTTATTTCTGATTTTCCACTTACAGTTAATGAAAAAAAACATTTGATTCCTTCGAAGGTTAGAATATTACATCAGATCAAATTCATTTCATACAGATGTGGGCTTCATGTAAAACGTTTAATACCTGCTTAGAGGTTGCTGTATTGTAATTTACTGAGCTGTATTTGTAGATTTTGTTTTCTATGGCGTGACCTGGTGGGTATTGAATGTATGATGTGATGAAAACCTCGAGACTGCGCGCAGGGGCACCTGAACCTCAATAATTCGGAATCTCTGGGATGGATTTAACTCAACTGATCCCAACATGGACACGCATGACAGGAAGTCCTGGTTGTTCCTTTGGACCTCACCGTAGATATGATGTTTTTCATCACTTCTTAGGCTCTTTTAGGCATGGTGCGTCTTGCTTCATTAAATTGAATTATTAATGAACACAATATATTCTTAACTCCGTTCACACCACTCTTTAACATCATTTATGTGCTGGTTTGTTTTTATTTCCATGGATTTTGTGGCCCTTTGTGGTTTAGGTGCTATAACACCTGAAATCTATTATTGAAGCAAAAACTTTAGTGTAATTTGGTATTCATGGGAAAAGCATTATATTATGTAGGAGTGCACCACTCGCAGTTTTCACTAACTACAGTGACAAAGTTGCTAAGTTGGCAATAGTGGGGGGATAATTGTTAACCGTGCGCATGGAGACGTGAGCTGGTGGGCAGGTCTGTCAGTCAGCTCTCTGGTACGGCACAGCAAAAGGAGACAGTGGCTGATTTTCAGATCTTTGTGGAGGTCGATAACATCAATGGATAAACTGTTTCTCATGGAAGTATTGGCCGATCACCCAAAATTAAGGAAGATGGGGTCAATCTATCAGTGTACCCCTAATAATATGTCAGAATTGTGTAAGAAAACTACCTGGTCATAATAGGAGTCAATGGGACTCAACTGGTCTTTAGGGTAAAAAGTGTTGGATTAGATGCAACTGTGCTGCTGTATACACTAGGGATGCACAATATATGGGGGTCAACATCGGTACTGGACGATTTTAGTTCGTTTTTTAACATATCTGTGTCGGTCCGATAAGTAAAACTGGGCCAATATTAGCAACCAATGTTTATTTCCATCTCGCTGCCATTTGTGTATGTATTTCAGAAAGGGGAGGGGGTCGGGCGTGTGACAATGATGGTGATGCAATGCAGGATCGTGGGGGTCTTTAACTGAAGCAGAGAAGCAATGTAGGCGGTGTGACGGCGTTTACACGGAGTCGAAAGTGTAGGGAAATATAATACCGATTATCAGCCATAACAGCACTATTAATATCAGATATCGGCCCAAATTTTAAAATCTGTGCATCCCTGCTGTACACTGCAGCAGAAGGGATCGTAGAGTTTTGTATCAAAAACAAATCAGTTTGCACAACGTATGTTTGGGTGTCCAGCTGCCAAAAGGGTTGTTGACAGTAATGAAATAGTGACAATCACATTCAATAATCAGGTGCTGGTAAAAAACAAAAAAATTAAAAAACAAAACCAAAAACACTGAATGCAGACCTTGATGTACTTTTTATTATTAATTAAAAAAAAACAAAAAAAAAAACACAAATCAGTCCAATAGCACATTTAAATGAACTCAGTATGGGTTTACAGATCTGATCTGACTGTTCAGGTCAAGATTTTTAAGCTCATCATCAGACAACAGGATCCTGCTTACAGTTCAGCAAAACATCATCAATCATAATCTGGCTCATCTCCAAACTCCAAATCAAGCTTTTTTTTCCTCCCACAAAGTCTTACTTTTAAATGTGAACTAAACAGAAACATCATTGAACACAGAGAAGCTTACTGACTGAATACGAGTCAGACAAAGGGTCGGGTCAGAGGTCAGGAGAAGATGTTGGTGTCTGTCGGTCTGTCAGGTCAGGTGTCGTTTTGTTATGACAACAGTCGCCTGGGGAACAAGAAGCTGCAGTGTTATTAACAGGAAACGTGGTGACATCTGTTCAACTTAACTGAGCTTTCAGTCTACTTTACTCCTCAGTGAGAGGAATTATGGATCTAGATGGAAGCAGAACAATGATGCTGACCGCTACAGCAGCTTGGAAAAGTCTTCATACCCAACACGTTTCTACACTCGCATCCCAGCCACAAAGTTCCATTTGTTTTATTTGGATTTCCTATGATCGGCCAAAACAAAGCAGTGGAGAGAACTAGGGGTGTCCCGAGACAACTTTTTCACTTCTCATAAGATCCCGATATTACAGCTTTGAGTACTGGCCGATACCGACACGATAACGGCGCTGCTGGATAGAAATGCTGGGGCGGAATAAATGCTGGAGCGGAGTGCTTCCATCAGAGTTTTTAGATTCAGGCGATATAATCTGCTGCGCGTTTTTTGGCTAATATCGGACCCCCACGCCCCCAGAGAAAACACCGGGCAGAAAACCTGCGACACCTGCACCTGACTTTCACCTTCCAGCAGGACAATGACCCCAACAACGGAATGGTTCAGATCAGAGCGTAAAACGGCCCAGTCAAAGTCCAGACCTAAATCCAACAGCAAATCTGTTGCAAAACTTAAAAATACACTAAAAATAAAAATACACATTACAGATGCCATCCATCCAACCTAACCGAGCAAAAAAAGAACGGATGAAATAAAACCTGTTTTTTCCTTCTGCGTAAAAACGATGCCCCAGGTTGTGTTGGTAAAATAGATTCAAGTTCTTGAACAAAACGTGACAAAATGAAAAAGTTCACAGGGTATGAAGACTTTTGCAGGGCACTGTAACTGCGATATGTTCTTGTGAAAACACATGCACTCAACGCTAAAATTCACTAAGCAGTTAAACGTGTCAGCACTTGTCTGCGTGTTTTCTGTGGATCGTAACCCTCACCTGTCGTTTCTGACCTCGTCTCCAAGCCTAGTAGGTCCGAGGACGCTTGTGAGACTCCTCTCGAGGAGGATCAGCCAGCATCACCTTCATCTTCACGCCGTTGACGATCCGACCGTGCAGGACGGCCATGGCTTCGTCTGCACACTGAGGCACGGAAAGAGACACCAGTGAACCTCAACCCAACCCCGACCCATGAACCTTAAGGCTTCCTTATTCGTTCCTGAGAGCGCCGTGAGGTGTGCGAGACTTGCCTGTTTGTCAGCGTACTTCATGTATCCAACCTTCCTTCCGGGAACCAAATGGACCTCAATGAGGGAACCGAAGCGACTACAGAGGCAGACAGCAGGAGACGTGTTTTAGCGGCGAAATAGCGCAGAGCATCACGACAGGAGTGGAGAGACGGCGTTTACCAGAAGACGTCCTCCAGCACGTCGAGCGGCAGCGGCGAGGGGTGGAAAACGACAAACAGGCGCTCTTTGGTTTTACTGTCGGACGGCGCGAGCTTCTTCAGAGGGGGCAGGTTGACGTCCGTCTGGATCCGAGACATCGATGAGACCGACGCGAACCCCTGACGGAGAGACACGTTTTTACACACCTGCACTGGAAATATGTGAGAAAAACCCTTCGCTTCTGTTCTGTGATTGTAGGGCTGGGCGAGATGGCATAAAAATTACATCTCCAATTTAAAAAATAAATAAATAAATAAAAAACCATATACGGTTTCTGATTTTAATTTTTTTTTTTTTTTTCCTTTTTCTGATTTTCTAAAAATGAAATCTTCAACAACAGAAAATTAGATTAATCAACAAAATCGATTTGTCGCTCAGCCCTATGTGATTGGTTGAAATACTTATAAGTCCCTCCAGTTGTTGGCGATTCTGCGATCGTGGTAACTCACGCAAAAATCAACATATCCCCGCATTTTTGCATTAATACATAATTGTGATTTTATTATGAATTTTTCACAAAAATTGTCTAAAAGATTAGGTTTAAGTGACTGCCAAATCCCACCTGCAGGAGGCAGTATTTCATACTTCTACTACTCTGCCTGACCCTCACTTGCTTTCAAGTTATAGCCATATGGCCAGTATACATTAATGCTAATTAGTGGTGGGCATTTATTGTATCATTTATCGTTAAAATTTCTGATAAGAATTTTGATTAAACGTTGCCAGAAAAAAAATAAAATAACAGAATATATGAGATGAAATAGTCATAAAAACAAAGTTTGAAGACCTGTGATTAAAGTACTTAAGGCCAACTTACATTTTTAAAAAAATGAATTTAAGACATTTCAAAGCCTTAATTTTAGATACATGAATTTCAGACTTTTTAAGGATGCACAGCCACCCTGTTTAAGAAAGTGGCGTCCTGAAGAAGCCAATTTAAAATGGGAACGGTTTTCAAGAGCACTATGATTGCTGTGCCATGCATTCACAGCCATAGTTACAGAAAAGACGTAATAAATAGTTTATCATTTTTATCGTTATCACAATAGTACCAAAAATACTGTGATAAAATTCTAAGTCCATAACGCCCACTCCAAGTGCTAATATCGCAAAATCCCTTGCAAAAGTTCCGAAAGTAGCTCTACAAAATAATTTTGCCTGTAAAAAAAAAAAAAAAAATTTTAAGAAACAAAATCACACAAAAAAAATCTGCAAAATCCTGGAGGGATTGGTTTATATTTTTCTGCAAAAATCAGTTAAATACAATACTTTAACAACAGGGCCTATATTTGGCTGTGTGAAGAAATATGTTTGCATTAAGAGGAATTAAAAGGGTACCAGGAGGCAAATAAACTCACAGAAGGTTTGATCAGACTGCTGGAGGCTCCGTTCCACACTGAAGAGATGATCTGAGCTGTAACAAACTGAGTGGCCATCCGACCTGCAGGGCTGAACACCATTTCCATCATTCACAGTAAAGTTCTGATCCTGCAGTTGCTTAGAAACAACATAAAGCAATCAGATCTAAATTTCAGCCTGGATATCAGGGCTGATGATGTTATGAAACTTTGTTGTTATTGCAGTATTATGATATGTAATCTAGTATCTCACATTCAGGCTGTCTATGCTTGGAATATACTTAGTGGCACTTGTGGGTTGTTGCTAAAATCATTAAGAAACTTCAACCAAGTTGCTTCAATGCCAAAAACAAGCAACTTTATCTGGAAAGCTTTGTTGTTGACATGGAAACAGTGGAATATATTCTTTCAGTTGCAGGAGGTCTATTGTTGGCTTTTATCAAAGCAGATAGATATGAACACTTTTTAATTATGTTTATTTATTCCAGGTCATATCGTCATGGCTACATGTTTCCTTTTACTCATTAATGAATCTAATCCCACCACAAATCAGTCCGTATTCCTGCAGTCACCAGGGTTACCGAAAACCTAGAGCTGGACCAATAAAGGCTGAAAAAAATGACGTCTATACGGTGCCTTCGAAAAGTATTCACACACCTTGAAGTTTTCCACTTTTATTCAAGTCAAAACCGAAACCTCCATGTATTTATTTGGGATTTTATGTGATCGACCAACACAAAGTAAAGCACGATTTTGAAAGGAAAATGAAACCTGGCTTTTAATCCCCCCATAGATATCTAATATCAGCCATCTTGAGTCAAAAATTTGTAGAATCACTTAACACGTCACATTTCATTCATTTTCCACGCTTTCCACGTGGAAAATGAAATTTGCAATATAGCTTTAGCTCTGTCAGACCTGATAGACAACGCCTGTAGAAACTGTAGAAAAAAAAATCTATTTTCTAGACTTAAGTTCTGAACTTTGACTAGGCCATTATAACGCAAATTATTAAGATTTTCAGAAATTCCATTTTACTATGATTTCCCAGTGTAAAAAGAAGAAGGAATAAAAGATATCTTGAACAACAGCTTTAAGTGATCTTAGTTAGCATTAGCCGCTAGGTAGCTGGTTTTTGACTGAAAAGTTTCTAAATATAGCGACAAAGTTGGTAAGTTGGCAACAGTGGGGTGACTATTGTTAACCGCGCACGTGGAGACGTGACCTGGTGGGCATGTCTGGCTCTCAGCCCTCTGTCTTGGCAGAACAAAAGGGGACAGTGGCTGATTTTCAGACCTTTGCAGAGGTGAATAAGATTGATGGATAAAATTGGTTTGACATGTAAGTATCGGCCGATCACCCAAAACAGCATGGTAGAGGAAGCCAGTTGAACAATTTTCTTTTAAATCTGCTTTACTAACCAACAGGGTTGCCATGATACTAAAATTATAAGGAAAATACTTGATAGTGTTTTGACAATGCAGTAAAATTTTTCTCATCCATCAGTGTAGCGTTACCTTATAGCATTAACACAACTAGCATGTGGCAACTTCAGGCAGAGTGGCTCTTAATGTTCACTAAAACCACCTGAGGCTTCTGAAAATATGAAATAACACACAGACTGACGCTATTTATTAATTACATAACTTCTGAAGGCAACTGGTTGCACTGGATTTGATTTTGCTGCATCAGAGTAAAAGGGGCTGATTACATAAGCACACCACACTTCTCAGATTTTCATTTGTGACACATTTTCTAAACAATGTATGATTTTTTTCTTTCACTACACCGGTATGTACTGCTTAAAATACCTCTATTGATACATATGTACTCATACAAGAAGTATGAATACATTTTCAAGGCACTGCAAACTGATAGTTAATTTGGAAAATTACCGACAATGAACACTAAGATCATCTTTTCATCTTTTAATCAAACACTGGGTTCATCTAGGTCGTACAAACCTTTCTCCGTCGTCGTAAAAAGACACCTGAAGTCTGTTGCCAGGTGGATACTCAAAGCCGTTCAGCTTCTCCTTGGCATAAACTGCTGATCCGAGATTATTGTAACGAACCAGAGCGTGACCTGAAAGCACACGGAGGAGCCGAATTAAGGCGGATCGTTTCCAATCAGAAGCAACACAGAAATGTCAAACACAACCTGCTGAAGTCAAAGTTCTGCTTCATGTGAAAATGTTGCTGTGCACTGCTGATCAGCTTGTAAAAGGAAGGCGACATCACTTTTCTTTGCTTACAAGAAAGAAACATTTGTCGACTGCAGGCTGGCTACTGGAGCCTCACTAACCCACTAATATCAGCTTGTTACATTACAGAGCAGAACAACAACCTGGGATAATAGTCTGTGCAACGAGTACCTTAAAACCACGAAATGTAACAGGCCTCTAGTCTGTATTTTCCTTAAGAAAACTGTAATAATCAATGTGTATTATTATATAAGCAGTAGGGGTCTTCGTAGCGAGGCCTACCTTCTACTAAGAGCTCCAGATCATTTTAGACTTTAAAGTCATAATACTTCCACCCTAAACTTTTGTTTGTAGAACAGAATTAGTGCTGTTTGCCTTCATTTATTAGATTTTTGCTCATTTGTGTTTCTTTGCTAACTTTAATCATTAGTAATATTAGTTTGACTGAAAAATCTTGATTCTAATTGTGATTATGTCTCACTGAATCTTTTTACATTGAACCCCCGGTATTTGCAGGCGTTAGAGACAACAACCACCCGCAGATATCTGAAATCTGCCAATACTTAGCAACCCCTCTAAAAACGCTCATAACTGCCTATTTTGATAGTTCAAACAGCAAATATACCTTCATATGCATTAACACGCACAGTGGAAACTGTATTAGCTCTAACACAGAAGCTAACATTTGCAGTCTTCTTCATCTCCGCTTTTGGGGGTACAGCCAATCAGCTCCAAGGAAAATAAATGCCGCTTCTGGATTGGCTGCTTTACGAAGTCGCATTGTGCCTTGGTATTTCAGCTACATTTTCTTTAGAACATTATAGATATGCTCTACGAAAAAAAGAAAAAGATCAGTGAATGGGTGAATTTTCCGCCAATAACTGGGAGTTACGTTCCAGAAAAAAATGCACGAATAGGCGCTGTATAATCTTCAGTTGGTGTAATTGTTCGAAATAAATCCGAATCCTGAGAAATATGCAGAAATCTACTGATTCTTCAACAACTGTGTAACAGAGATTGCAATTTGGTCAAGAATTCATCCTTTAGATTGATTTTAATAGATACTGATTCCTGATTGGTTTATGATGATATACAGTCATATTCAATAAATTTGAATATACGTCCAATAAGGCTAGTTTGTCAGATTAAAAGTACCTTTTGAAAATAATGTTTAAGCAGGTATTAAACATACTTTGCCCACATTTCTGTTTTTAAAAAGTTTTTTTTTTTTTTTATTGGTCTGATGTAATATTGTTATCATCATAATTAACAGAAATAAAGGCTTGAAAACATCCATCGGTCTGATTTAATCTATATAATGTGTTTCACTTGGTGATAAAGCCCCTAAAATAAGTGGACTTTTCAATAATTTATTGAATGGGTCTGCAGTATATTCAGTCCCTCCAGGACTTCACACTTAATTCTTTTTCAAGTCAAAATCACTGATTTTGTACTGCTTTGTTAGAAATATTTGCTAGGAATTTTGTGATATTTTGTCCTCATTCCTAAATCTACATATAAGAGAAAGACAGATGAGAAAAAATATTAAGAGATTGGAAACACAAAAACTTTGTTCTTTGAACTTAAATAACTTGTTTTTTGTTACTCGCCATATCGATCATGGACTATAACTTGATACCAAGTCAGGTTGAGAAAGCAGTGAAGAAATACTGCCACCTGCAGGTGGGAGTTAGCATCTCTTAAACCCAACGTTTTTGAGCATTTTTGTGGAAAATTTGCAATAAACTTACACTTACGTGAAAAAATGCGGTGATCTGTTGATTTTGCATTCATTTCCACGATTGTGGAATTGCAAAAAAACTGGAGGGACTGAATATTTTATCTTAATATCATCACACAATTTTGTTTATATTATTTTTAAACCAACAATTTGTGGAAATACGGTGATACTGTGAAGCCATATCTTCACTCAAAATTTTCATTCTGTATAACAACGTGTCACCCCCCCCAGTTCACAACTGCTCATTAACTCGGCCACGTGGCAACGTCCCTTCGCCTCTAAAAGGCATTAGAGCAACGAGTTCACCACAATCTGCAGTGGTCCTTACAGAACACAGCAAGGCCAGCAGAACACATCCACTTTGGGGCACTGCAAAAACACAAAATCTTACCAAGTATTGTTGTTCTAGTTTCCACTGCAAATATCTTGAAAATACTTGAAATAAGACAGAGCTAACAAACCAGTAACTTTTTAGCAAGAAATAGGAGCTTGTATAAAGTCAATAATTCCTTAATATTGTTAAAAAAGTACGAGTTATAAGTGACAAGACATTTTAACTTATAATATGGGGAAAGTGTCTTGTTCCACTGGCAGATTATCTCACTTATAACGAGAATTTTTTCATCAATATTCAAGAATTATTGATTTAAAACCAGATCCTATTTTTTGCTAAAAATTTACTTGCAAGTTAGTTTTGTCTTATTTATTAGATTAGATTTATTCTAGAGCAAATATTCAAGATATCTGCACGAGAAACTAGACCAAAAATACTGAGTAAGACTTTGTGTCTTTGCAGTGGGGGCGACTACCTTTGCTCATGCCGTAGGAGTCTCTGTGAAGCTCACAGTACTCCATGCCAGGGATGAGGTCAAACAGAGCAAAGATCTGCTCCTGGGTGAGCGCAGCCCGCGTGGACAGCATCAGAGAGCGGGTGAAGTCACTCTGACGGTAGTCCATCATCGAGTAGCTTCCCTGATCAGCTGAAGTAAAAAGAAAAAAAATAAAAGGTCAGAAACACACAAAAAAAAAAAAAAAAAAAAAAAATCAGATTTGACGTGTGATTCTGCTTATTTTTAAAGTGCATACGGGTGGTGATGGGGTACTGGTTCATGGAGTCAGCAGAGCTGTATTCTCCTCCCCTGGTTCCTCCTGCAGAGTAATCTTCAGAGGAGTTGTTTTTACTGCGCGGTTCAGCCAGGATGGCCCTGTAAGCTGGAGACAGCGCCGCAGTATTTTAGGAAACACACAGAACACTGGATTTTTTTGTGAACAGACACTCCTGAAGTCAGTAAATCATTAGCATCGTACATGAACATTTTCAAAACTACTTCTCGAGTGAGAAACTCTTTGCTATGAATGAACCAGTAGGACCGGCTGGCACAGACTCACATTTGTCACAGTTCTCTATGGCAAGAGCAGCTTGAGAGGGTTTGTAGTAGCGCACGTAGCCGAGGCCTTTGCTTTCACCCGTGACCTTATTTCTGATGAGGACACAATATTCAATATCGCCGTACTCCTGAAAGACAAACAGAAGGAAAACAACCATGGGACAGAAATGAAACGCTGGTCTAATATTTTGCATAATAGGGACTTAAGTCGCTATTACGTTCAGCAAGTTTTAATGCTATGTTTTTGCTCAAGTCTAGAATAAAAGCAATAGCCATGATTATAACTACGGGCGCACTGTTTGATGGGGGTTCACCCTCTTCCCCCCTCCTGCACCACCGAGTTCGTTTCTCTCCAGTTTCCAAAACCCAACCAATAAAACCAGCAAAGTATTCACCTTGTGAAATAATGAGAAATGGTTACGTACAAAATCAAAATTTAATGCCAAAATGATCAGTGTACAGAGTATACAGATGAACAGATCCAGAGTGCCATTCGCCTTTGTTACCGGGCCCCCCCAGCCCATCTTAAGGATGAACTGAGAGGAGCAAAGAATGGAGCGCCAGCCCTGCTTTTAGCTCTGCCTCATTCTTAACCCTCCTAAAGGGAGTCATCCTCTTGTATCAGTTTATCCTGGACCATGTGTTGCGCTTTATGTGATATCAGGGGTTATGTTTGTGTAAACTGTAGCAGTGAGCGGTGCAGCAGATAAGCAGTTAAGTAGGCCAGATATATTTAATTAGCGCAGCAAAGAGATGATTAGAAAAAGCCACAAAATCATACATCCATAACAGCACCAATTACAATTTTATGGCCGATCAACAATTATATAAAGTCGGACCTGCCGATTCAAATTTTGTCCTTTACCGTTTTTAATTTTTATTTTTTGGTCTGAAAAGTCTCTAAATATAGCGACGAAGTCATTTTCAGACCTTTGCAGACATAGATAAGATAGACGGATAAGATGGGTTTCATGTAAGCATCGGCCGATCGGCCCAAAATTAAGGAAATCTGGGCGATTTATCAGTGCACCCTTAAAAAAAAAAAAAAAAAAAAAAAAAAAAGGACTGAAATATTTCGCTGTATGTGTAATAAAAATGTATAGAGTTTCTCTTTCTGAAATTAATGACAGAAAAATATTTCACTTTTTCATGATATTGTAACAGAGTAATTACTCTGAATGTGTTTTTCAGGTCCTCCTCTGTGAAGGTTTTGGGAATCATGATGAAGATCCTGGTCAGCTCTTCATCCTCAACGTCTCTGTGTCTCGTTGACGACCGTGACTGTGCAATAAACACCTAAATAAAGACAAAAAAAAAAGATCCATATCACAGTCTAATAACATATTAAGAAACCAAGTTAGGACGGCATAAATTAAGATAAAGCAGATCTTTGCTGTCGTTCGCTCAGTTGTTGAAAATGAAAATGTTGAGAAACCCGCGAAGACCTGAACGCCTCTGGAGAACCTACTAGCATGCTAGCTACTAGCATGGTAGCTACAGCTTTTAATAAAACTGCACAAATATTTTTATAATAGCATTTTAGTCAGCGAAAGCAGCTATTCTGCTGTTACCAGCCTGTTAGCCGTACCTTTATCGGTTTAGTCCCCTCCAGCAGCACCTTTCCGTGCATCTCCTCCATTGCCAAACAGGCCTGTGACGACTTAGCGAACTTTACATAGGAGACGCCTTTGGGCTCCTTTGTCTGCTTGTCTTTAACCAGCCAGACCCCCTGAATGTCCCCAAACTTCGAAAAACTCTCCCGAAGCTCATCTTCGGTTATACACCGACTGGTGACCACGAACAGACGGCTGTTCGGAGGGTCGTCCAGGTTTTCGGGCATCTGTTTTGAAGAGCTGTCCTCCATCTTGGCTTTTCTTTCTGCAACAGTGGGTGACGCGTTTGGGTGCTCCTCAGGAAAAAAAACATCCTGCGTTATTTCGCCGCCAGTTGATTGCGTCGACGACCTCAGATCCAAAACAGTAGACTTTTTCCCGGCATTTTCTGTGATCCTAACAACCCAAAAGGTATATATTAATTTAAACACTTTAATGTAGGAGTTTGAAACAGGATTTTCGTGTTGCCCCACTCTCTCTTATTTAAAAAACAAAAGAACAGAAAAGAACAAAAGAATTATACTTCTGTTGATAAAAAAAAAAAAAAAAACAAAAAAAAAAAAACATTGAACATTTATAGGTTAATATCTGGTGTTGGTTGTTTTCTGTTAGAACTGCATTTATTGCTCTTTATTGCAGATATTGTAGAAATTCCAACTCAAACGTTAACGATGCGGTAATTTAGTGCCATCTAGTGGAAACAGCTGAGAATTACCCCCAGCCAATTGATGTTTTTGTTTGTTTGCTTGCTTGCTTTGTTTTGTTTTAAAAAAAAATTAATTTAAATTATACCTGATATTCAAAACAACTGATTCCGTAAAGTAGTGGTGTGGGGTGTAAATGTTTATGCGAAATATCCAAGTGATGTATGGTGGGAAACAAAATAAACCCAACTAAGCCAAACCCAATCAAACAAAACCACACCCAGAGCCAAAATTCTTGGGGAATCTGATATAGAGATCAGCCAGAAATGTTAGTAGCAGTTGTGTTTAAACATACATTGGGCCCAGGTGTTCACAGTCATGTACTGATGCCACATTATCTGATAGACAGGATGTGACAGCCAGAGATCAAGGGTATCACACTCCTTACCTTGATCCCCTTTCAATCATAAAGCAGAAGCTCTGACTCAGTTTCAGATCAGGGCATTTATCTATATTATGTTGATTCTTTGTCATTTTTGGATGTGAGGCTCCCTCCGGATTGGGGTTAGTCTCTGCCTCAACAGGAGGAGATTGAGAATCCTGTTATCTTGTTAAGGAATGATGGTAAGATGGACAGGAGATGGACAGACAGATTGGGGTCCCATGTGCTGTAGAGCAGGCTCTGCTCTTCTCTGTCGAGGTGAAGAAAGAGCCAAGTCAAAATTAAAAACTTTGGAGTTACAAGTCCATCTACGGTCTGACCCTCAGCAATGGTCAGCAGATGTGGATCATGACCTAAAGTACAAGATCTTGCATTGAAGCAGCTGAAATGAGATTCATCTATTGGATGACTGGGCTTAATGTGAGTGAAAGGGTGGGAAGCTCTGTCACCCGAGGAAGTAGACATCTTAGCATCTGATCTGGGTGCCTCTTGGGTGCCTGGCATTGGAAGCTTTTCAGGAACATCCCACTTGGAAGAAAGCCCAGGGTAAACCCAGGACCTGTAACCCCATGACCTGATCTCAGACAACCAGAAGCCAATGGATGGGACCAAATGGGACTAAATGGACTATTGCCAGTCAAAACTGATTCTCAAGATGAAAATAAAAATCCAGCAGCTAATACAAGGGATATTCTGTTTATGCCCAGATGGTTCAGTTACTGCTGAACCTGATGGGTGAGGATTAATTCAACTAAAGCGACTGAACATATGTGTCTTTTGGCATCCAGATAAGTGAGGATTGTGTGATGAGCAGTGACCAGTTGGTCTTATGTGCAAATCCTGAAAGTCCATGATGGAGGAAGGATGTGCGTTGAGATCCTGTATCAGAAACACGATCAGTGACAAGAGGCTACCCTGGCCGACTCTATCCTGCTCTCTTCACTTTGCCCTAAAACTGTGGACAAGGCCCGGTGAAACATAGGATCAGACACAAAAACACTTCAGGCAAACTCATTATACTCTATATTTATCTACTAATTACACAAAATGAAACAATTCTTCCTTACCTCTTCTGCTTTTTGTTGTGAGTTCACACAACTATTGAAACAAATGATTTACTGTTGAAATATGGCCTTTTTTTCTGAAGACTGCAACCTCATCTTTACTACCATCTACTGTACAGAAGCTCTCAATGCACCCATGAACATTATAAAACACGGGGAAAATTTCCAAATGACTAGGAGTTGTTAATCCTATTCCCATCCAACCATTTTCTATACTCGCTTATCCTTGCCAGCCAGTCCAATGCAGGGCAGCATGGAGACACACAGGCCAATCAACCATGCACACACACATAAGGACAGTTTAGAGAGGCTTATAGGACGGGATTCGAACCCAAGAGCTTCATGTTGCAAGTCAGCAATAATACCAATTGCTTAACCACACAACTAATTCCATTTATTTATTTATTTTTAAAAAACATATTAATATAGACATATATGTAAGTGTTAATTATGTTAAAACTATTATTATTATTATTATTATTATTATTATTATTATTATTATTATTATTTGCATCTTTCTCTGCCATGTTCTTGTGCATAATATAAAACCTTTGTTAAACATTCATTTTCTTGGATGTCTGCCCTTAAATGACTGATATTTTATTTTGGGCTACGTTAATTTGATCCTATTTTACATCTTAACTCTTGGCAGGTGAAATGTTCAAGGTGTTATCCAAGGGGGTATGTCCAAGGGGACAGAGTTGAGAAGAAATTAGCTTTCGGTTTTAAATTTGTAATTTAATTTGATTGCTTGTATTTTTTCATTATCATCAATGAATCAATGATGATTAAAAAAATACTCATTCAGTTGTTTTTGTTGTTTCATGGTTTCAGTGTGAAATTAGAATTAAAAAGTGCAGTAAATTAAACTGTTAATGTATTTGTTTTTAGAGCAAAGATATGGATTTTCTTCACCTCTTTACCAATTTTTTCTTTTTTAAATTTAATTTTATGAAACACTTTTTGGTCACAGTATTCATCCTTTAGTTCAAATCTTGATAGAATTCCTTCTAAAACTATTTCCAAAATACTTTATCATCCGATGAAACAGAATGTTATTTAATATGTAAGGAAAGTTCTATGATAAAGCAATAAAAGAAGCCAAAGCAGTGGTAATGAATGTTGGCGCTTTCTGTCATGTTTGATCTACCTCGAAAATGCTAATCCTCTTTAGTTACGACCTTTCTGAAAACCAGGACTGGATTTAAATGTTGGAAAAATGCTTAAGAAATCATTGTAGATTAAATGAAAATATAAAATTAAAAGAGTGTAATTAATGCAAATAAGTATATATATTAAATTTATAATATATATAAAAATAAATTAACTCAATCTGTGTAGTGAAGAACACATGATTATAACAAAAAACTACAGGAAAAAAGGGATATATGTTCTTGACTCAGTCAGAATAAAACACAGAGGTGTTTTTAAGTTACGCAGCATCCAAGAATATAATACACTTAGGTTGACATAAATGGTGTAAAAATATTTTAAATATTAACATAATATTTTTCTCTTTATAAAACAGAGAATTCCTTTTTTTCTTAATTTTTTTAATTGTATCATTTTCATGTAAAAAGGAAAACAGCAATGAGCACTAAAGAGTTCATTTTTATATTAATTTATGGAATCCATCACATTTAAAGCAACAATTCCCTAATTGTGTCATTATGTCCTTGGATTTTTTTTTTTTTTTTTTTTTTTTTTTTTTTTTTTTGGTAGTGCAGTAGAGTATTTACTGCTAAGGCAGATTAGATTGTATTTAGACTTCAGCTCAGATCAGCTCAGATCAGTTAATTAACTCAGGAGTTTAGTAATAACATGTTTACAGGCGGCCATGCTGACTGCAAATTGACCAAAGCAACATTCTTAGAAGTGAAGCATGAGCATAGTTTACTACCCATCTTTATTAGTCCTAATTTATTGTCAGACAGTCTTTTTATGTTTTACTTCCATTAAATCACGTAATAACTGAGGTGGCTTACTGATAAGATTGTTCACTGCTTCCTAGAATGGCCTTTCCTTGAGCCATGTAAAAAGTAATTTCTTGGCTTTTTATCGTCCTTAAAGGCAAGTTTGTAGATTTGTCCATAATTTTGTTCAGAAAATGTCTCCTATTTTAAGCTCTTGGTGTCGTTAACCTCGGCCTACTGTCAGTAAACTGGTAGTTTGATCTAAAAATGGTTAAACATTTAGATTCCAATTTATTTTTTCTAAAGTCATGACTCTCACACTGTGTAAAGTAGCACTGTTGGGGGTGAGTTACTTGAGTGGTTGCTGGTTATTTAGCCTCTTTGTCATTTATTATTTTTTCTATTTATTTATTTATATTCATTTATATTAACACTCTAAAAAGTGAACCAGAACTCAAAGAAGTGAACCAGGGCAGTTGTTCACATTATGTTAACATTTTACTTCCAGTTAACATATAAAAAACAGGTTCGTTGGGTTAAATGGCTTTATTTTAGTAAAGATAACAGATTACCATATCTTTTTTGCTTTCAGCTAACAAAATACAACATGTGAAACCTATTGAAAAGAAAAAATTATGTTAAATAAGTGATTAATTTTTTGAGTGCAACTTTTTTGGGAACAAAATGGTGCTGTCTACCAAGTGACCATTTTGTACCAATATACCAAAATCATAACCATCAGTTGTTGGCAAGCACTGCTAATCCACCTCCTTTGTCTTTAAATCCCTGTCTGGCATTATGGTCGTAATTATGAACATTTCCTTAAAACAGGATCTTCAAGAAGAAGTGCTACTGGCTAAGTGTGTTCCAGCTGCTGGTCAGACAACCAACAGGATAAGCTAAGTAAATTTTTAAGCAGTTTTCTTACTGCAGCTATCGGTACATTTTCAAACATTCAGCAGCCATTTTGGATTTTAAGATTTGTACTTGTAAAGGGTCATAGTCATTTGTTCTCATTTCATTCCTTTATAGTTTTGGTCATTTTGTAGCCTACTGTTACCCATGGAATGGAGTCGTCTGCCAAGGGACATTTTCTACCAAGCTATTCAAGTTTTTCTTTATTTTACTCAAAGGGTACATTAAGGAAATGTGACTTTTTGAATTATATATAAAATATTCACTTGTAGGAGTTTTTTCAAAACTATTATAGTTTGATCAGGTGCCATAATCTGTCTTATTTTCTAAGTCTGTGGCCCAAACAGAGATCAGATGCAAAAAAAAAAAAAAAAAAAAAAAAAATGGTTATTAAACAAAGCTGTTCCGAATTGTCTGAAGACAGTATACATTTAATTATTTTTAAAATAATTTTTCAAAGTGGAACTTGAACCTGAATTTGGGAATAAAATTTGAAAACAAACAAAGTCAAACCACACAATTCAGCATTCAAAAGTGCAATGCCAATGTATATGTTCAGTACTTCTCTCTCTTGTTTTTGGAAAAACACAACAAATGATAAAACCATGATTTCAAGACGTGTTGTTTTGCCATTTTAAAAGGTCAGTATATTAGGTCTAAACCTAAGTATTTACCAAGCTAAATCTGTGAACCGATGATCCTAAGGATTAATGCTCAATCTGGATCTGCCAGCACAAAAATTAACCTCAAGAAGCTTCAAATACAATCTCAAAATCAATTTGATTTCGATATCTGAGATGTTTCACTTAGCTTAATTTAACATATTTAGGAGCCTCGGTATTTATTTATAGATTATTTAATTTGAACAATTTAAGCTGTTTTGTAGTCATTTGGGGACATCGAGGGTCAGATGGAGACAGTCCAGACGCCTTAACTGTCCGTCGGGACGAAATTTACTCACGCTTTCTCAACCATTCCAGCCATTAATTTTTGAGTGAAACTTATTCCGTCTATTTCCAGGTTAGCACGCCAAATTAACATATTTTTTTATAAATACACATCGGTTGTTCTTAATAAGTCTTTTACAGGGTAAAAACGTATGGTTTATGAAACTGTTTTAATTCCTAGTTGTCCATGAATGTAGCATGAGCGTGGCGTAAACCTTCGGCACGTGATGTGATTACGCAATGACGTAAATTGCCGGTGCCTCTAAAGCAGAGTGACCTTCGCACGTTCGTCAGAAAGCGCTGCTTAGCTGACAGAGTTACATCTATTCTGCTTCCAAGAGACTTTTCACCGGTACGTTTTAGCCGAAAGGTAATCTTTATGCCTTCTATTGAATAATTATATCTGAAATAGATAGACGCTGATATAATGTTTAAAGGAAAATGCTCTGATGGAAACCGGGCGAGTTTAAGGACATGGTGTGCAGTTGCCGTTAGCTTCCACATTGGTGAATAGCTCACTTGCTCTCTTTGCGTGCTATGTAACGGTTAAGTAACGTCCGGTTTTTATAAGGTGCAATGCGGGAATTTTGGCGGCTATGTTAATATTTAATATTTACGTAAAAGTCACCTGGGCCTCCTGAAGATAACGTAGAGTTTCTTAGCAGAAACTGCGTTGTCGTTGCTCTGCTTAAACAGCGACATTGAAGCATCCTTGACTGCCTTTATAGGAGACGTTCACCCGCCTAACCTCTGTAGAGGCAGGCCGGTCCGGACCAGCAGAGATCAAAGTTGGTCGAATCGGCTCTTTTAATAAGACTTAAAAATACTTACTTTACGTTGGAGATAAATTTATGTTACATTTTACGTTTTTGAAAGCAGCAATCTGCTGTGGTCAAGGTAACACACACTACTACAGCTTGGAGTTATAAGATATAGTAGTTAAACAGTAATTAACTGTTTTGTGATATGTAACTGAAATGTAATCCCCTTAAAAGGACACTAACACCGAATTATCGGGGGCACTTTAAGATCTTTTGGGGGTAGTTCAACTTTAAACCTCTTAAAGAAAGAAGAATGTAGGATTTTAGTTGAAATTAACCTTATTTGACCAAAGTAAAGACATGAGCATCGAGGTTATATCGTGTTAACTAATCTGCTTTACTTACCAGTCGAAACACCAGAGGCCACTGGAGCACCTATTATTAAAACACCTTTAGCTAAGTTCGTTAGTGTTGGCTTCACTCCTCTAGAACTTAAACACCAAAGCTGTCCCCATCTGACTTTATGCTATTAAGTCTGACCTTAATTACCTTTCAGACTTGGCAACCCTCTTTTTTACTCTTGAAAGAGCGGTGTAGTGCTGTGGCATCTCCATGTTGGGTGTTCCAGAATTTCCATCAGCTGGATGCCAGCATTAGGGAGGTCGGACTTGTTTGGGATGAGGAAGGATGTGTCACCTCAAATGTCCTTCAGCGTTACTAAAGAAAAGCACGACAGTGTCCAACTTCTGTGTCGTTACTATGAGTATTTCTGTTTGCTTATACACAACAATGACCTGAAATTCATGTGTAGTTCTCTCGCTTTCCCATTTCCAGAGCTCATCATGGGTGACGCTGAGAAAGGAAAAAAGGTTTTCGTCCAGAAGTGTGCTCAATGCCACACCGTGGAGGCAGGGGGCAAGCACAAGGTGGGCCCCAACCTGCACGGTCTGTTTGGACGCAAGACCGGACAGGCGGATGGCTACTCCTACACAGATGCAAACAAGAGCAAAGGTCAGTTGAAATATCTGGGTCCAGATCGTAAACAGAAAATAAGAAACTTTACCTAATTTATTTATTTTAATTCTCTCAGGTATTGTCTGGGGCGAAGACACCCTCATGGAATACCTGGAGAATCCCAAGAAGTACATTCCTGGCACCAAAATGATCTTTGCTGGCATCAAGAAGAAGGGAGAGCGCCAGGACCTCGTCGCTTACCTCAAGGCATCCACATCGTGAAAATGTTGAAGAGAGACAAAACAAAGATGAGAATATTTAATGTACTCGTTTAGGTTATTTTCAGCTCCATACGTGTTCAGTATCTGGTTTTATGTTTAGTCATTTGTACAGAAGGTGTATTTATTTCATATCTATTGGGAGAAGAACAGTTCTAGGAAGGTGTACAAGTGACCAAACATGACACTGCAGCACTTATTATTTGTGGATCTGTCCTAATAAATGCTAATCTCGTTTAAATATTACTTGCCATGATAGGTGGCCTGACCTGTCATTCATTCTGTTCTCCATGACAACGGTTCATTTTTGATATTGTAATTCATAAAAGTCAGCAAATATCAGCTAATCTTAATAATAATGGAGAAATGTTGGGACATCTGGTGGGGATTTGGTGTTGAGTGGAGTTTCCGAGAGAAGCTTTCACCTGATATGAGCGCTCTTAAATTTCCACATGCTGAACTCGGACAATACCTCCTTTTGTGTTTTGTTACAACTGAAGAGCCCCCCCCTCTGAGCTCTTGTTTTAACTCCTGCCTGGCATCGGGTTTGATGCACGATGAGGAAATGAATCATGCTAAGGGTCACACGTTTGTTATCTGCCTCTTCACAGCGAAGAATTGTGAGTGTTTAATATCTATCGCGGCCTTTTAAAAACGACCAACTATGCTCAGAGTGTGAAATCAGCTGGCAAACAAGTCACCATGCCTGACAATGTTACCAGAGCTTCTGTTTTCAGAAAAACTGCCAAGGGTATCATCTGGACTGACAGATTATATTCACCTGGTTTCACAGACTGCAAGAGTGTCGGTTTAATTTATGTTACTGTATTCGGTGCTCTAAAGACAAGGATTTTGTAGCTGTGTTGTTTGGTTTTGGACAGAAAGGTTGAAAGGTCAAAATAAAAAACTTCAGAAGCAAAAACAATGACTTGTTTCCCTTTTTTTTTTTTCTTTTTTTTTTCTAACTTCACTTAAGTCTTGCAAAAGTATCCATTACCCCTTAAACTTTTTTTCTCTTTTTCTCACAAAGTAGTACTTTCAATATGTTCTGAAATGTAATGACTCATCCATCCAGATGACTGAGCTCAGGTGCCCTACTCACTTCCATGGCTTCGGGTGTATAAAATCTGGCACTTAGGCATCCGGACCGCATCCACATGCACCTGTGGAAGAATGGATCCCCATCTGATGCTCAGTGAATGTCAGCATGGTACCGCAACAGGATACCACCTGTGTTGTAAATCTAGCTGAGAAATATCGTCACTGAACTAATTGCACAATAACTAAGATGAAGCATTTGGAATCAACAGCATCAACATTCTGAAAAGTCTGACTGTAATCCTCCAAACTCCATCTTTCCTTCATATTAGTTTAAGAACAGTATATAGAGAGCTTCATGGAATGGGTTTCTATATCCTTTTGGCCTTACACCGTCCAGGTGACTACAGTGTGTCAGATGCAGTGGTGTAAAGCATGCCCCCACTGGACTCTAGGGCAGTGGAGATGTGTGCTCCTGAGGGTCAAGTCACACCTCTCTGGTAATCCCGTGGCCAACTTCAGGATTGGCAGCTGGTTAGGAGAACAGAACTTGCCTGACTTCATTAGTACACATCACTTGACTACTGTGAATTTGGTGTAGAGGGTATTATGAAGAGGGCCTGTCTTTCAAGAGTTGAACTCGGTCTCTCAGGTCAAGTGAAAAAAACATGTAACGCTTTAGCATTAGTGGTGTAGCAATATTTAAAACTCGAGACAAGACACAGTTCTGAGTTCACAAGAGTGAGCCAGGACAAGAGTTCAAATTGATATAAAGGTGATGCCTTTATTCTGCATTTTTAGTGATTTTGCCACAAACTCAACAGAATCTTTTGTGATTTCTTTTTATCAACTATCCATGGTCTGCAGTACAATATTTACCATTACCCAGTTGCTAATGATTGGGTGTGCTGTGATTGTGATGTAGCCCAAAGTACCCCTAGCCGTCCAGCCATTGGTTGTTATAGCGATGCTTTCAGCCTCTTTCAGCATCTAAACAGCTTGCAGTGCTTACATGTTGTTTGTACCTTGTCTGTCCTGTTGCCATTTATCGTATCTACTGGAAAACCAAATCCTACTGCCAAACAAATGATTTAAGAGTAGTTGGGGCACTTTCTATTACAACTTCATCTGGCGAAGACATGCTGGCCATAATTGGCTAGTGCTCACTAGATAGCAGTCACCTCAATGAGAAATATTATGTTTTAATATCACAAGATCTTGCACAACGAGATCTTAATTATACCCTTATTCAGCATGCAAAGACGTTTTAGACAATTTCTTGTTTCCTAGCTCATGGGAACAGTTTAAGGATGCCCCTTCCTGTTCAAATGGGACCATAGATTAAGGCACAAAGGAAGGTCCACAAAGACATGGATGTGTGAGGTTGGTGTGGAAAAACTTGAATGGCCTGAACAGGATACTGACCCCAACACCTTTGGACTGATTTGGAGTGCCAACTGTGAGCCAGGAATTTTTGTCAGTTATCAGTGTCTGACAAATGTGTTTATGGAAAAATGGTCCAAAATTCCCACAATTAATAAAACACTACTAAACCTTCTGGAAAGTTGACCCTGAAGAGTTCTTAAAGCCTCCGGATTAATAACAGGATATCACTCAAGTTGATGAATGTAAAGGCAGAGTGAATACTTTTGACAATAGTATGTAGAAGAAGGTGAAAAGTGAACATTAATGTTTACAATATTTCATTAGATACCTGTCAATTTTTTTAAAAAAAATTCTATTACCTGGGTCTTCATCTGCAGTAAAGCATGCGCTGTCCAGTCTGTTGAGGTGAAGAAAGGGCTGAGCCCAAAAGCAAAGCTCCCAATTTACCAGTCAGTCTATGTTCCGACTCTCACCTATGGCCATGAGATATGAATCACAACTAAAAGAACGAGATCCCAGATTCAAGCGTCCAAAATAAATTTCCTCTGTAGGGTGGCTGGACTCAGGCGTAGAGGTAGGGTAAGGAGTTTTGTCATCCAGTTGGAGCCCAAACTAGAGCAGCTGCTTCTCTGCATTAAAAGGAGTCAGTAGAGATGGTTTGGGAATCTGATCAGAATGCACCCTTAGAGGCTCCCTTTGAAGGTTTTCTTAGCACAAGACTCTGGGATGAGACCCTGGGGAAGACCCAGAACTCTCTGGAGAGATTATACATCCCGTCTGTCCTGCAAACTAGGGCTGCACAATATATTAAGAATATATCGTCATCATGCAATCAAGTAGAGGCAGAAATCAGGAAGAAAAAATTGTGCTGGGTAGGACACACTTTACACAAACTGCCAATGAACATCACCAAGAAACACCTGGCATCAAGACCTTGAGGAAAATGTCAAAAAGATGGGCTTCACCTGGAACCAACTAGGAAAAATGGCCCAAGACACAAATCTTTGGAGTTCTACCTTTGGTGATCCATGCCCTGGGACGGGGTGAAGGGCAAAAGAAGAAAAATATCGTCATTGCAACATTGTTGTGCACAATATTCATATTGCAAAATAATATTTGCAGTAATTGTTGGCCAATACATTTTAAGAATTATGAAGTTGTATTTTTTATGCTGATGCAATATTTAGCCAGTAGAGTAGAGTGACGTGGCAGCCAAAAGCTTACACTGGACAAAAATGCTGAAGGGGAGAGAGATGTCTGGTTGAAGTGAAGGATAATGGGCGGACGAACTGATGGACTGACACATGAGGGATCCTTCAGTCTAATTGAGAATATGTGGCAACACTTGAATATTGCTGTTTCTCTAATCTGACTAAGTCTGATTTATGTCGCAAAGAAGAATGGTGAGTATTACAAATATTAGTCTCTAGATGTACAAAGCTGGTAGGGTCATACCCCAAAGGACTTGTAGCTGTTACTTCAGCAATATGTGGTGCGCATGATTCAGGGGGGCTGAATACAAAACAAAATGTTTGAAGACCCATGCATGATTTTCCCTTCCACTTTACCATTCTGCACTCATTTGTGGTAATTTGTCACAGAAAAGTCAAAAAAGAGGGAGGAAAATGTGAGTGAACTATAATGATGTCATCATGGATGAGTTCAACAACATTTTGGTAATGTTCCTAATCTGATGCAGCATATAAAATCTAGTAACACACATTGAAGTTTGTGGTAGCAATGTGACAATATGTTCAAAAGTTCATGTAAGAACCTGCAATGCTCTGCAGCTGCCTCACATGTGTTTGTGTCTGTAGGTAAAAACTTTGATAGTTAAGGTGGCCCAGAAAGGTAAATGAAATGCAAAGCGGAATGCTCTCTATGTTGAAAGAAGTTGATAAATGGAATTGTTAATATGCTTTTTCTAACAATCCAACTTTTATTGCAAACTAAACTAACATCCAGCCCAGCTCAGGTTTTCTTCCATGATAGTGTCTTCTTCCTTGATCAAGCCAGGGCACTTTAAACTTCCTGATTCTTAAGTGTGATTAATCTTCTTCAGACAGGATCTCACCAGTGTAATCTCTGGATTTGGGCAAACACTGTCTATTCTAAGGTGTTATAATCACTGCTTATGGATCTGGACAATCTGAGTGCCACACCTGCTTAGTTAGTGTCTGTGTTACATGATCCTCCACTGCTCTTCTTGGATATGTGGGAAATGAGCCAGCAGTAAGCAGCTCTGGCTGGGATCAGTGTCACCTCCCTTCGACCAAAGCTCAGCTAACAGCAGCAACGTGACAGGAATGTCTTTAAATCAGCCTGTGGGCTACCACAAACTTCAATGTGTGTTACCAGGGCCAGGACCCTGGGTGCATTCAAAGGCTGCTGCTGTTAGGCTGTAAACTCTAAATTACATGTGGAAAAGTGTAATAAAGCCTGACAATAATTTAAATGCATCATATTGGGTTCAGGTAGGGATCTATGGGTTTTGTAAATATAATTAAGCTCTGTAACCTGATGTTTGATATAAAACAAACGGGGAAATTAGAAAGGCATTTATGGACATTTAGTGACACCTGATGGCAACTGTGGTTACTGCACAGCAAAATGCCTTTTGTGACAGACGGTTGTGTAAAGAAAAACAAGAACTCAGGAAGCAGGACCTTGTTTTAAATAAGGTTAGTTCTTCTCGTCTGTTAGAAGACAAAGAGTTTTAGAAGCTGGAAGATTGGATGAAAAAGTTTCAATGTGTCATTCATGGTTTTTTGTTTTCCTTGGTTAAAAATTGGAATACTGTTCTGACGCAACGGATTTTATTTCAAATGTTGGCAGCTATTTTTTGTTTTGAGAATTTTACCCAGTAACTCTCAATGTTTCCTTATAACATACTTAGAACTTTTCCACATTTGTTTCAAACACAAACCTTAATGTGTTTGTGATGTACAATGCAGTGTATTACGGCACCTTTCAAAAAAAATGGAAAGGTGTGATGTGCATTTGTGTTTAATGCCCCCCCGCCAAGCCTTTCTGATTTTGACACAGAAATTTGTTTGCAAAATGGGTTAAGCTCTTCCAGATTGTATGGAGAGAATCTATCAGCATCAATATTCAGGTTTTGCCACAGATTCTCATTTGGATTCAGGTCTGGACTTGGCCATTCTAGCACATGAATATCCTTTGAAATCAGTCATTCCATGGTAACTCCAGCAGTAGGTTGTAGTCCTGCAGGGAAGTGAACCTCCATCTCAGTCTCAAGTCTTTTACAGCTTCTAATAGGTTTTGTTCCAGGATTGCCCTAAATTTAGTGCTTCTCATCAGCTTTCACCATCTCCCTTGTTCCTGCTGATGAAGACTGTGTCCATAGCATGATGCTGCCACCACCATGTTTCTCTGTGGTGAAGGTGTGTTCAGGGTGATGTGTAACGTTAGTTTCTCAAAATACATAGGTCTCTCCTGACTTGATCATGTGTTTGCTGTATCCTCTACTTGGTTTTGAAGGACAATGGTTGCACTGAGTTTTATTTAGAGGTACTAAATGGGAGCTAAATAGAAAATCCTGCCACACTTTTCAGTTTTATTTAATGTTTTTGTGAAAACATTTGAAAAACGTAGACTGCTTTATGTTGGTCAGGCACATGAAATCCTAATAAAATACCTCAATGTTTTTGGTCATAATGAGACAAAATGGAGTTCACGGGCTTTGAATACTTTTGCGAGGCATTTTGCAATCTTTTTTAATGTGTCTTCTGAGGACAGAAAGGTCTGTTTAGGATCGACAACCTGTTAAAGCTATCTTCACTTTAGCTTTTTAAAGCAGTTCTTCCCTCAACCAGTAAACGTCCTGATTCTTAAAGGTAAACACTTCATAGAAGTCAAATGCTTAAAGGTTTCATCCATTCATTATCTGTACCATGCAGGGTTGCAGGGGGGGGACTGCTGCCTATCTACCGGGATCACTGGGCAAGAGGCCGGGGACACCCTGAACATGTTGCCAGTCTACAAACAACCATGGAAACCAATTCACGAAACATTCATGTTACTGGACAGTGGGGGGAAGCCAGAGTACCCAGAGAGAACCCACGCATGCACAGGGAGAACATGCAAACTCAGTTCAGAAAGAGCCCAGGCACTGATTTGAACCCAGGACCTTCTTGCTACGAGGCAACAGTTCTATTAACTGTGCTACCATGAAGCCCTTAAAAGTATTAATTGACCATAATTTATTAAAATTCCTTCGTTTGTAAAATTCATGGCTGTGATGTGCCAAATGGAGGGTTTAATTTAACTTTTTTCTGGGCAATCATGTAGTTCCTTCAGAAAGTTGAATTTTGCTACTGCAGTCTGATCTCTTTCACCCTCTAGGAAATTGTTGAGCAGGACTTTTGTTCTGGTAGCTGTGAACAAAAAGCCAATCAGGAAACAGTTTTTTGTGGTCTGTTGCTGATTTTTTGAAACGCAAATCATTGTAATTATAGCCAAAGAAAGTACACCCCTTTTAGAAAAGTACCACCAGAAACGCACTACCAGGACCTGGGCAGCCGGAGGAGGATCTGACAAATAACCCTCGGCACGTAGGAGGCACTGAACCATCTTAAGACAGCGTCTTAAGGATTGTTAATGTGAATGCTTTATTGGCAGAGGAGTTAAATCACTTATTTGCTTGCTTTGAGTCACCCCGGATGAATGGAGCCACACAGTCCCCCAGTCCAGAGGGGCTGCCTACGCTCATCCTCTAGAAAGTTCAGGTGCGTGTAAATCTATAAACGGACTGCAGAGCAAGGTTGTCTGTTCCAATCTTCCTCTCTAGTTGCATTTCCATTACAAATATGTGCAATTTTTTTTTTTTTTTTTTTTTTTTTTTTTTTTTTGATGTTCTGGTAATCTAAAAAAAAAAAAACAACAAAAAAACAACACAATTTCACAATGGTGGTGTTTCCATTAAATAAGGAATGCAATTAAAATCACACAAATTCAAATTCAAAAAATACTTTATTTATCCCAAAGGGAAATTAAATAAAAATAATAACAAGTCTGTTCAGGCAATAAGTCATTAATAATCATGACGACGACAGATGTAAACACATAAGATATAATCATAATTCAGCCATGGCACTACTGCTCCTCATCAGCCATTAGAGGAGACCCCGTGGTCTTATTCAGGCATTGGAGCGACAAGTTCCTTTACCTGGGAGTGACTACGTATGCGGTGTTTTTGGGAAATTGTAGTTGGTGATTTTACAGAAGAGCTATGGTTTCAAATGACAAACTCAAGTTTTGATAAACTCTGTGAGGCCATGAGACCTCTGGTGGAGCCAGCTGTGCGTTGTCTAAGGAGGTCAGTCCCTACAAATAAGTGTGTTGCTGTCGTATGCAAACTGGCGTGATGCAAAAAAAAAAGTGCTTCCATTGCAGTTATGTGAAATACACAAATTTCAGTATGGCTGAAAAACCACCCCATCCAAGCATAAAAACTTTTTATTGAAAAGCGTGAGTTTTTTCGAAATTGCCGTGTTTCCATGAAACAAATCTATTTTCATAATTCCAATTTGTGCAATTTTATGGTCAATGGCTTCTGTCATCTTGGCTTAAATAAAAAACTGTAGCTACCATCCATGAAACGTGAAGAGTGGGACTCACCCCTCCTCCGCGCCCACACTCAACACTGGCTGTCCTCAGGGCGGTGTGTTGAGCTCCGTTTTGTACAGCCCATACAGACAACTCCTCCAGAGTTGTCATTAATACCATTAGTGGGTGACACCACATTAGTCATTCATGGGACTCGTAACTTGGAGTGGTAGAGGTGAGTCAGTAGCGATGAGGTGAAGCAACTGACAAAGTGGTTTGGATTTCAGGAGGCCCCTCCCAAACACCAATGGGAAATATATGCAAAGAGTTTCCACCTTGACATTTCTAAGGACTCACATCTCTGATGATCTCCCCTTGTTATCAAATGCAACATTAGTGATGAAGAAGGCTCAACAGTGGTTTCACTTCCTACAGTTGAGCATGTGCTGACACATGCCGTTACTGTGTGGTATCCTGGCAGTTCAGTGGCTGTACCAGGTCATAAGATCAGCAGAAAAGCTTATAGGCTGCCCTTTCCCCCCTCTGGATAAGACTGCAAGCCGTACATCAGTGCCTTTCCAAACCTAAGAGCCTGATCAGTGAACACTTGGCTTTAAGCCAACATCTGTTCAGCCTACTGCTCTCCTGAAAGAGATACAGGAGCATCTAACCCAGATCAAATAGACTGGGAAACAACATGTTGGAGTTTTTTGAGATTGTGTTGTACAATACCCACAAAATGCGAATAAAGATTAATCTTATCTGACATTTCTTACCTTGGAGTCACTTAGTTGACCATGAGCTCACTTGTAGACCAAAGTATTCTTGAACCTAGAGTCAAAAGTGAGGCCATCTGTCCACCAGATGAGGCGTAGGGAAAACCGAATCACTTAACAGGACAAGGACCCCTACACCGGAACATATCTACAACACAATGACTAAATAAATGAAGGAATCAAGGTGTTAGCATCTCATTCAAAGGCCAGCCATTAATATCACTGAAACATTGTGGTGGGGCTTTAAAAGAGCTGTGCAGAAACAAATACCTGTGAATCTTAGTGAACCAAGGCAAAGCTTTAAAAAAAAAATGCGGCCAATATTCCTCCATAGTTATATGACACTAGCACATAAATGCAGACAACAAATAGTAAGAAGACGGTTCTACAGGGTACTGACACAGGGTTCTACGTAGCTTTCATGAACAACTTTTTCTTTCTTTTGTCACAATCTTTGTTTACCAAAAAATGGGTTAGGGTTGCATATTTTTTTTAACTCTTGAAATCGATTTAAAATAATGTTAGAACTGGTCCTAATTCTTTAAAATCCCAGAATCCCAGAATTCATAGAGTGTATTCTTCCTTTTTACTTTAACACACACACACACACACACACACACACACACACACACACACACACACACACACACACACACACACACACAGTCTTTCCATCTGCACATTTGGGACTACAGTACTTTGCACTGATTTCTATTCATTTTTCATTCATTTCTTTAGCCTAACCCTAACCTTAAACCTAACCATTACCAGCACACACCTAACCTTAAAGCTAACCTTAACTCAATTCACATCTTATTCCTAAACCTAACCACTAACCCAAAAACAGAACTTCTTCTTATGGGGCCCCATAAAGAGCAGTTGGTTCTTACAATGTATTATTGTTTGAAGGGTTTTTGTGGCTCTCATGGCCTTTACTTAACAGTTGCTGGACAGGAAGAAGGACAGAGAGACAATAAAGGAGGTAACAGAACTAGAAATCTCTTCCTTTAGGCTTCGTTGATACTCAGAAAATTGAATGATAAATTTTAAAAATATGTGAAACAATAAATACAATTTTTGATTTCATAATCAGTCTTAATAAGAATTATTTAAATCTCTTTCAAGTGTAAATTTCCCAATTGTTTGGTAATTGTTGGTCTGTAAATAAATAAATGCAATTCTCTATTCTATTATTGTTCAGTTATTGTTGATCTTTTCGTTTTAATTGAAGTGTTGATTTTTTTATGTTGATTCTAAATAAATTTGATCTCCTAATATCTAATAGAGATTGGTCAAGAGGCAGCCAAAGAATTTGTCCTTCCAACAGCTTTCTATAGATTATGAGACTGACTGGTTTTGGAACTTTAATACAATCTAACATTACTTTATATCGCTATGTTACCATGACTGTAAGACAGTGGTGTCCAGAGTTTTTGCTATGTAGGGCGAGGTCATCAAGTTAAAAGCAACTGGAAATAAAAATATTTTTTTATTCTCATCTGCTCATATTATGATCTTTTGGTGTTTGGGCTTTTAGTTAATTTCTCTTTTGATAATTTTTTTATTGATTGTTTTCTTGCCATTTTAGTTTATTCCTTGTGTTTGTTTGTGTTTTGGATTTGTTTCATTAGATGAGTATTTGTGTCTGTTACTATTCAGGATACCCCCCCACCCCCATTGACTTCGTTTTTCATCTCATCTCAGCCTCTATTCTGCTCCCCAGCCCAGCTGTTTATTATTTCCTCATTTGTCTCTACCTGCTCCCCTTCGCAGCTGCATCCACTTACCTGTAATTAGTTCTCCTGGTACTTTTTGTCATTTCTACTCCCTCCTCTGTACACTCTCCCTGGTGTTCTCCGCTGGCTCCTTTCGTTGCACTCCGTCTGCTTTCTGTGTTCCTCGTTCCTGTGCCTCCCCATTGTTGGTTTATTGTTCATTTCTTCATTAAAGAAAGTACTTTCATTTATCTCTCTGCACTTGGGTCTTCCTTTGAAAATGCAACATTATGACAGCTCAATAATAAAATAAACATGCATGATTTTAATGAAAGAAACAAAATAGTCTGATTTTTGCAGAAAGGCGATCTTTAAATCATTGTAGATCCAAAACACAAAACAGAATTACACTTTCTATAATTTTGGGGGTTGACTGCTTTTTTTTCTAGGTTTTTTTTTTTTTTTTTGTCTTAGCTGAGCAACATAAAAAAGAACAACATGGGTCTTTGTATTTTTCTGAAGTGCTTGCTGTATTAATAATTATGAGGGGGAGGGGATCACCCAAGCCTGCTTTTGAATAAAAGTTTGTGGAAGTTTGTGGTTCTATCTGTCACAACATTGAGATTTATGCAGAAACCCAGTTAATAAATGAGAAAAAAAAAATTCTGAAAATGTCGACCTAAAAGATAAAAAAATTAGTATCCATCTGCCAGATTCTGAAATTGTGGTCAGAGGGCCGCACTTTGGATACCCTTGCTGTAAGATGTTTTGACATTTGACTCACCTGGCTTTTTCTTACAACGGCTGTGAATAATCTTTAACCATTTAAAGCTGATTATGGTCTGACACCTTAGTAAAGTCTGCTGAGAGCCTGTTAATCTCTTAAGATGGCTTAATTTAGTTATTGCATCTTTTCACCTTAGTTAATTGTCTGCCAAAATGTTTTTAGAATGAGTTAGTTAAATAAAATTTGTGTAAAAAGCCAGGCAAACAGTAATTTCTAAAGGGGGCCATGATAGAGGGAGATAGAGCACTGAAGACACCCACTGGCCAAACAGTAAATTCAATGCTGACAGTAGTTATAAGTGGATAGTAAAGGTAGAAAAAACTATCTCACAATTTAGGTAGGCCTTTACGTACACAATTGAGGTTAGATTAACCACAACAGGATCATTCAGCCCACAGAACAACAAATTACTTATTGTAAACAGCAGTTAAATTCATTGCCTGGCCTTTAAAGGAGTCTGAATTAAACAGTTTAGAGAATTGTTTTGAACCCGTCTCAGATTATCTTACATCAACTTAACTGTCTGACTGTAAACCTACAGTGAAGGTTTACACATGGACTACAGTGAAGCTGTGTCCCAGGAGTGCTAGGAATTACTGATCCTTACTGGATCAAGTTTCAAAATAAAAGCTATCATGACACAATTTGTGCTGAAGGACAATCGCACAAATTGCTTACTTGGAGTCACATAAACAGACGTTTATAAGCACAAAGGCGTGTTAACACATGTTAAAATAGAAAATGTATGTTTGAGGTTACATGTCATGTGAGGGCTGACTGGAAATTCAAACTTAGACGTACAGTTTCTAGGAGCTTCTTTTAATAAGTCGTATCATTTGTGTGTAATTATAGTGACTTAACCAGGGAACATGGAGGCAGCAGTAAACAAGGTATGTTTGGGATATAAATATCGCAGACACATGAGCTGCATCATGCTGCGAAATTATGGATGTGAAACAGGTGATAGTATAAATATGGGAAAGACAGAAGGAAAACATGGCTGAAAGAGATGATACAAACACACAGGTGCTTTCCTAGATGTCAGTGCTCAAATTTTAAAAAAATATGTGTACAAATGAATATTTGTTATTAATTTTAGCAACACTGAAAAGTTAAATTAAAATGGATAAACAATAAAAATTTAAGAAAAGACCTTTTATTACTCTGTAAAAAATAAACAATTGCAATTTCAGTAATAACTAAGACACCTCGTCATTCATTCCTAACAAAACTGGCTAAAATCAAACACAGGTGTATCTTATAATATGCTCAACATTTTGAAGCAGGTTCATCCTTTTCACGCCTCAGACATTTAGTCTGGTTTGTTCCTGACTGCTGAAGTGAGACTAAACCTCACAATGAGATCAAAAGAGCTTTCTGCGGCCTTCAGAAAGAAGACTGGAGGAGCTTATGAGTCTGGTAAGGGATTTAAAGATGTCTCAGAATAATCTGAAAGCAACCAGCCCACTGTACAGAAAACCATTAATAAATGGAGGACATTCAAAACAACTGCCATTATGCCCAAGTCTGGTCGTCTCCAAGTAAGCTCACACTGAGAGCAGACTGCAAAATGCTAAAAGAAGTCTCAAAAGACCTGGAATTGTTATTAAGGGACCTACTGGTATGGAGTGCCATTTGTAAAGTAAAACGCAGTCAAAAATGACCTGAAATAATTTTGGTTATTTAGTCTGTCATAGGAGTAAAAATGCGCGTTCATTTTTCAAGTGAAATTTTCACCATTTCATTCCTACATTTTTAAATTTCACAGTTCCAAACTAAATGTTTTATTAGCAAACTAAATATTTAGCTCCAAATTAAATATTTAGCAAGAAAGCTAAATATTTAGTTTACAAACTAAGAATTTGGCTCCAAACAAAATATTTAGCTTATATATTATATAATATTTAGTTTGGAGCTAAATAATTAGCTTGGAGCTAAATATTTAATTTGTCAAATAAATATTTTACTTGCTAGTTAAATATTTAGTTTAGAGCGTGAAAGAGTACAGCGTGAATGCTATGCTGTAAAAATTCCTTTGAAACATATACCCCCATTTTTTTCTCCTATGACAACCGAAATAACCCAAATTACTGCTGTTAGTTTTTGATTGTGTTATGTTACAGCTGGCACCCTACATACAGGATGCTCTTGCCCGTGTTAATGTAAAGCCCATCCCTTTGTAATCAGAATGAGTTTGTACAAGTTTAACTTTCATGGGAGGTGTGCAAAAAGACAACCTTTGCAGTCTAAGAAAGCTGTGAAAGCGAGAGAAAAGCTTGCCAGACAGAACTTTGACAAAGACCAAGAATAATGTTCTTGGATAGGTGAGTCTACTGCTTGACAAGAACCAAACACAGCATTCCAAGGAGGTGGAGGTGTCATGGTTTGGGAATGCTTTCAGGACTTGGTCAGCTCTCCATTCCAGAATCCACCATGAATTCTATCATGTGTCAGAAGGGATGAGAAAATGTAAGACCGTCTTTTTAAAAAATTAAAGCTAAAGCAGAACTGGACTCAGCAAAATAAAAACGACCCACGACATATCAGAAACATCATTACTGAGTGGGGTAACTTTAAATCTCTTATAGATCTAAGTAAATGGATCATTTAGTGCTTGGTTACCATAATTTATCCCAAAGACACAATTTCCTCTCATGTTTTTGTTTGAATCTATCAAAAAGCAACATTTACAAAGTTAAAATGACAGAAAAGAAAGATTTCAGCACCAAATCTGCTGCTTTCCTTTTTTTGCAAATCCTTTTTTTGTCTCCTATTAGTCTTCTTGAATGATTTACAGTTGCTCAGATGAGGATGCGCTGATGGTCATTTACAAGGACAAGACAAAAACTGAGGGAAAAATCATCCAGTGTCCAGATGAATCTTCAGAATAAGTTGAAAAATATGAATCAGAGTGATTGAACAATAATGCAACCTAATCTGACATGTTCCCTCTTTTCTCATATTAACCCCACTCCATTAGTTTGATTTCCCAACCTAAATAATATGATTCACTTCTAATATTATGGTCTGTGTTATCTTCAATACATTCCTGAAACTGGAAACATTTACTCAGTTACATTTACTTGATTAACTTTTTGGGAGCAAAAATGTACTTCTAGGAGTAGTTTTACTTCACCGTACCTTTCACTTTTACTTGAGTATGTTTATTATGAAGCATCGCTACTCTTACTGAGGAAATGATTCTGGATCCTCTACCTGCCTTGAGTAACTTCACTGAATGAAGAACAAACATGTTTTAATCACAAGTACAGCAGACAGAGACCTGCAGGTTATGTTAAAGTGAGACATCCTGTTTATACACAAGCTTTGTTGTTCTGATATTATTCTGTATCTGCTGAGCCTTTAGTGCCATTTGGAGATCAAGTGATATGACAGTAAATTGTTTATATTGTTACTGGAAGTTCTTTACCCTATTCTAACATAAATAAACATTACCTACAGCAAAATCTTAGTTCCATAAGTTTTATACTGGAAGAAATGGATTTGGGAAAAATGCTTCTTTTGCCTAAATTTGTTATTTTGTAATTTATTTTGTTATTTATAGGAATTATTTTCATTTTAGTATTTAAAATACCAAAATTTGCACATAACTTTACATCTTTGTTCAGCTGATGACATAATTTTTATATATTACATCAGATCTTATGATCAGTTACACAGTAATTAAGTAGCTGTTTTACCAAACACTTTTTTACTCTTACTTGAGTAATTTCTTGGACGCTTACTTTTAACTTTTACTTGAGTAAAAAAAAAAATATGTTGAAGTAGTGCTTCTCTTACTGGAGTGCAGTTTTTGGCTCCTTTACTTCCTCTTTACCCACCTCGGATCAGGGGGGAAAAAAAAACCCTGATCTGATTCATTATAAATAAAGCCACTAGAGAGCACTGTTGCCCAAATAATAGCTGTTTAAATTGGTTGGTTTTTTTATTCATTTTACACCAATCAGTCAAACCTTACATTCAGCAGCTTTTCCAGTTTTCTTCAAATAAAATTCTCAATAGTGTGGAGTAAATTTATACTCCACATTTAAGTAATGATTTCATGATGTATTTATATATTTTGGCCCTCCAAATAAGGCAACCAAACCAAATGAAATTTAACAAATTGAAACTGGCTGTGAATATCAACTTCATTGTTGATTGCATCCTTTTCATTCCTTGGAAATAAAGTTAAACATTCTCAAACATTTTTTTAAAAGTACTTCTAATTTAAATCCTTTAATTATTTTATCCAACCATGTACCACTTATTGCTTTTTTAGTTTAAATACAGAGAAAATTAACAACCATGTTCAGTATGTCTTATACTTTGTTGTGTAGTTCAACTAATTTTCATGACTTACTAGTCAACATATAGATGGTTTTATTTCGGAATCAATGCGATGGGATACTGTTGCTTCTGTTCCTTTAAAGGTGGAAAATATTGGAGTGTTTTCATCTTTAATAGTAAAAACACTCAAACAGAAAGAAAAAAAAAAAAAGAGAACCAGACATTTTTGTAGTTCCCAAACTCTGCTAAATTAAGAAGAGCATATTGGAATTTCTCCCATCAGCCACATTCCCAATCTGGACGCTGGTCATGGGAACCATCTTGGGAAGATTATTTTAACCCCAGAGTGCGCTTCTTCACATTTCATTCTCACAGTTTCATATCTGGTTGTCTGTCTGTCTTTCTGATACTGAGTTTCTTTCTTTCTTCTTCAGCAAACATCAAAAATGGCTTCAAATGATTCTAAGTGGTGAAGTTACATTCATTTTTGTCTAATCATGAATTCACAGAAATCGGTACAGGTAATGATGCTGTAAAGGGACTGATATCAGATAAGCAGTTTAAAAGTATATTTTTATTTGAAAATATTTCTGATAGCAATGTAAAATAAAAACATTTGGCATAAGTGATTTTAATGGATGGCTTAAAAATTATATGATACATAAGAGTCCACACTCTTGTAACTGATGTGCTGAAAATAAGTAAACAACAGTGCAAACATCTCTGATTCCGTGATCTACATTAATACAGCAACATCATAAATATAGTATACAGTGGACCCCCCTGTATTCACGAGTGTTAGAGACAACAACCACCCCCAAATAGCTAAAATCCTTTAATACTTGAGAAACTCTCTAAAAACACTTATGACAGCCTATTTTAATATTTCAAACCCCAAATATTCCTTAATATGCTTTAATACTCACAGTAGAAAACATCTTAGCACTACTACAGAAGCCAACATCTACAGTCTTTCGAGTCTGTCAAGGAAAATAAATAGTGCTCCTGGACTGTAAATACATATTTAGGTTTTACATTGTCACAAAACCAAATTGGCTCAGGTACAGTCTACGATGGTTAAAGGGTTATTATCAGTAAAAGTTCCCTTACCTATGGTAAAAAGATGTTACAACACCGTGAGCTTGTTAGAAAGTAAATAAGCCCTCTGAATGGTGGAAGCTAACGGCTGTTGAACATACGCCACCTGTTTTAGCTGACTTTTAATTTAAAATTAAAATGAACTCAAACTGAAAATGTTCATATCAGCAAGACACAACTATATTCTAGCTAATTTTAACACTTTACAACTTCACAACAAACCGTTGTTAAGTTTGATAATGTTTTGTCAAGCCAAATAGTGTTCATGTTCCCGTGTGAACTTACACTGCTGACCATGTATCAATGCCCTGCTGAGGCAGTGAACAAATCCATTAAGCCCCTGTTGGCCACACCTCCAAATATTGAGCAATTAAAGTCACAGAGAAATTTTTAAGCCATTCTACTGCTGGCAAAGATGTCATTCGATTCCGCACTTCTCTTCACAGTGGGGCATGGTTGCTTACAGTGCACACAGTTTCCAGTAAGCAATTCTGAGCTGGTGCATTCCATACAATATGGCCAAGTGTTAGCAATTGGGTAAAATCATTGAAAGTCTCAACAGAGTTTATGCCTCTAGAAAGCAATTGTTTCTCAATAGCTGAGGGTCCAGCCCCTCTGTTCAAAGCAAAGCATAGAACAAGGGGCTGGTTGTAGTACAACTGATGCAAATCCAAAGGTTTATTCCATTTTTGACATAGCTAGAACAGACTGATGATCTCCAGTTGATCTACAGAAACAAATTAGAGCACTATTATTAAAAGGAGCTAAGAAATCTAAAAAAAAAAAACAGCGCCAAACATAACAGACGGGGTATGTCTGGCTAGCTGTTAGCTTCCACCACTTTGAGAACATCTTTATTTTACCAACAATCACATGCTTATGTTACATTTTTGTACTACAAGTAACAGAGCTGCTAATAAAAATTTAATAGCACCTCATCTAAAAAAATCTTAAGCAATCCTTTAAGAGCCTAACAATGTCTGAAAACAAAATTGTTTCAGTGAATCAGTAAGCAGGACAGCACAGGAGAAGCTTCCAAGAGTTCACATCAACTCCAGCTCTGTGACTTTCACAGATCTTCAGGTCAGCTTTTCCATTTTCTGGAAAGATTCAAATTCTGTAAACCAGTGAACTATGTGAAGTATGCAACATGCAGGATCAGCTTTATTAAAAAGGGTCACAGTTGTGTTATATTCATTGTAACTGAAAGGGTCATATGTATTCTGGAAGAAGGGGTTTTATGGCCTTTGTCTAACAAGCTCCTTTAATTGTTGAGGCTTCAAATGGCTTTATGTGATTGTAGCTTCTCCTGTAAAAGCAAGGTGTCTTTAAAGTCCATTCATGATCTCAAAATGGCATCTGAATCTAATACAATATTTGAAACAAAATGCAGTTTTCAAATTATTAGCAGGAAAAACTATTCAACCCAATCAGGCTCTAAATGAGAAATGAGTCCCCACCCCCTTAAATCAGAGAACTACCCATTTTGGAAAGTTTAATTAGCCACATCCAAGCAGGATTTCTTGCTAGACCATAGTTGAAGTGAAGATATAAGGAAGGAATGCTAAACTAACATTCTGAAGTTGTATAAAAGATGGTACAGTCAGCTCATTTTGGTGTTCGAAATGATGTCTTTGTGTTCCATGGTAGGCTGCGACACCTGCTGGCAGAAATGGATAACTGCATTTGGCAAAAAATTCACAGAGCTCTTTCTGACACTTCAAATGTGTTAAAGTCGTCAGATCAAGAGCCGTCAGATCACGCTGCCCTTCATTAGAAATGTCTTTGAAACTCCAGACTAAATTATTACCAGGAGATTTTCGAGCCACTAATTTATGACATTAGGCTTAAGCAATGCTCAGTAATGAGGCAGGTTAATGATGCAATGCATACCAGGAAGTCCATTTCAAAAACTCAAAAAGAAAAGAAAAGAAAAGAAAAGAAAAGAAAAGAAAAACCAAATCTAGTCAAAGTGTGGCCTTAAATTTGATTCAAATGCTGTAGGATTACCATAAACAGGCTTGACAACCTTCAACTGTGCCTAAATTTAAACAATTCTGCAAAGAAAGTTTGGCCTGAATTCCTCCTCAGCCTAAGAAAGGAGTCATGGGAGGGCCAGGTGAGGGGCTGTCTCCCCAGTGTGGTGTTCTTTGTGCGGGGGCTTGGGCCATGTCATGACATGGTGGGTTCCTGACTGGTGGCCTATAACTCTCTGGGATGTTTTGGTGCATGGCTGCCAGACAAACAGGCTCTGTCTGATCAGGGGGATTGGTGCCCTGGGTCTCTACCTGAGTGTCTTTGGCCAAGGGACTGCTATTCCTTTTCACTCCAGACATACCTCTGTGTCTGGTGTATGACTTTTCTGTGGGGGTGTCTAGTGCCTGTTTTGGGTGTTGAGTATTGCAAGGTTTTTGCCTCACACCATTCTAACAAGTCTGTAGAAGAAAAGATATATTGCCTGTAATTGCAAACTCTTGATGGCAGGTGTTGCCACTAAGGGTTGCACAAGCAGTTATTAGGTTTAGGTTTAAACATACTCAAACAGAAGAGCTACAGTGAATTAGCTATACAGATAGATTCAGCAAAAAAACTTAAAAACACAGTCATGCTGCAGTCCATGAAAACAGCTACAATTCAGGGCAAAAATGTAAGGATTGGTGGAACAACTTGTGTCCTTTATGTTTGTGTTTCATGTCTGAGCTTGACTAATTATTAAATCTTATGTAAAGTCCAAGTTACAGACCATTACAAAGGAACAAATGAAGACCGTTTGTCAAAAATCATGTAGGGGACAAAACAAACATGTAAAAGAAGAAAGTCTAGTGAGATACGTGTGGCAGAAAAACTCACACTGCACATCACCCTGAACACATCATCCCAGTGGTGAACTGTAGTAGTGGTAATGCGTATCTATAGACGCTGCAAAAGACTTGAGACTGGGACAGGATTCCAGCTAAGATGGTGGAGATATACCTCAAAAGACTGAAAAATGCAGTGAAAGTAATAACTCAGGGGGCTGTAAAAATTAAAACCCATGTGTCAATTTCCTCCCGCTTTACCACCGAGTAATACTTTGTGGTCCTGTGTCACATGAAATCCTAATAACATTGACCAAAGTTTGTGGCTGCAATGTGACAATATGAAAAATGTCAAGGGTTACGAATCATATTGGAAGGCACTGTTGCTGATGTGGGAGTTCCTGGAGTGTATTTGTGGTTTGCTTTCTAAACTGAGAGATCGTCCACTCTTGTTCGACTGCTTGTTCCGCTTGTCTTGCTGAATCTTCGCTTGTCCTTCAGCAGCACCCCATCTGGGCCATTGTTCTGGATCTGAAGACACGTCATGTCTTTGCTCTCAGGACTGTAGCTGTTACTGTCAGAACTCAGGTACACTCCATCTTGAATCTGGCCATCTCTGCAGCTCTCCCATTTGGTTGAATAGTAGTTCATCTGGAGAAAGTTCGCCTCTTCTACCGCAGCAGCCCTCTTGTTCTTCTCTGTCATCATATTCTCGGAGTTTTGCTGGGAGGCTAGCCGGTTGGTGGGGAAGGGAAGCGGGAGGAAGTGTGAGGAGCCAGTAACGCACTGATTAAAATCCGGAGGTGGGGTTGATGGTCGAGGTGGAGACATGGAGATCTGTCGGACCATGGAGGTGTTAGCAGAGGTAGCGCTCTTTGTGGAGAAGAAAAACTTCCTGCAATGGAGATTTTAAAGGAGTTAGTTCATACAGATGAAAACTCCTTCCTGCTTAGATTTTTTGTTGACCACAAACCTGAACCAACAAAGTATAAGACTATAATTTAATTATCTTGGGGTGCTGTGTGGCCTTGAACAGTCTTTGAAGCATCTGTCCTAAGGTAGAGTCCACTAAGTTAACAAAAAAACCTTAAAATAATTGAAACATTCCCAGAAGCTTTTTCCCTTTTCAATCCCAATTCAAGTGTTGTTTTAGAGTGATTTCTGTCTTCCAGACAGAAGTTTAAATCTTTTTAGGAATCAAATCATTTTGTGTAGAGTCCCTCAGGGTTTTGTTTTGGGTCCTAATCTGTTCTTGTTACATATCCTTCTAATGCGACAGATTAGCTGCTTAAACACACCTAGGGGTTTCACCAAATTTATTCTTTTCCATATTTAAAAATATAAATATAACTGCATATTTTAATAGTTCAAACCCCAAATATGCCCTAATACGCATTAATACCTACAATGGAAACCAGATATGTTGGCAGTACAGCAGAAGCTACTATCTTATTTTTGCTCTTGGGGGTTCAGTCAATAAGTGGCAAGAAAAATAAATGGCGCTCCTGGATTTGCTGCTTTTGCAAACGCCAGTCAATAGGGTGTCAAGTAGAATTGCACCTAAGTGTTTTAACTTCCCAAGCAGCATTTTCTTTTGAATATTTCAGATACGAACTTTAGATATGAAAAACTCTACAAATAATTGGGAGTCATGTTTCACAAAAAATCTGTGAATAGGTGAATCTGTGAATATGTGAATAGGCGGGGGTCCACCATATGTCCAAGTGTCAAATTGGATGTTGTACGACAAGTATCAATTTTGCACGACAATAGCCTTGTTATCTCAAAGAAATTTGTACTGTTTGATTTATTCTGGAAAACAGAACACAGAAAAGAATCCAGAACCACAAACAATTTTTGGACCCAGTTTTAGTTTTTCCAAACTCATCCAGACTTGAAAGAACATTTTAATAATTTTCAGTGTTGTGTTGGAAAACTGCACAGATGTTTCAACAAAGTATTTAATGTAAACTGATTTTGTTTAAACTTTTCTCAGTATTAAAACACTGAAATAATTGAAGTAAATCTGGGTTTTATTATGATTATATGGTTTAATATATCCTGCCCACTTTAAGGCAGCAAAAATAAGATAACTGATATTTTACTTTTAAAGCAGTTATGGAAAAAGTTTTGACATTAGACAACAATATTAGACATTATTTAAATCTTTTTTCTCTCTCCAACACCTTAATAATATGCTTCTGGTTTTAATAGAAACTGAAGTTTTTATTTTCAATAAAAACTTCTATCCATCCATCGATCCATCCATTATCCATCACGCTTATCCTTGCAGGGTCGTGAGGGAGGCTGGTGCCTATCTCCTAAAAACTTCTATTTTAACTGAAAATAAAATTGTGCAGAAGCGGAACACGAATGAGTGAGATTGATGTGGGAGATATTGCCTGGATTGCACAAAGTCCTGAACAGCTTTGGAGTTCATTAGATTGTGAGGCAGGCTATCTCATCCAACAACAGTGTCTAACCTCAGAAAAACACTTCTGGAAGATTGTTCAAATATTCCCACAAATGTACTCCTAGATATGGTGGGCCATCATCTTGTCTAACCCTAGCAAAATGAATTGGAATGCATTGCTTTATAAACAGGATCGAATTTGAATTGAAACATGATTGACTTTGAATTTGTATAACTGGATTATATTGAATATACATTTCTGTATATAAATTTTTTTTTTTTTTTTAATAAAGTATCTTGAGATGACATTTGTTGTAAATTGGCATTGTGCAAGTACACTGAACTGAAAATGAATTGAACTTGATTAAGAATGGAATGTGACTCCATTTACATGAGAAGGCAGAAGGACAACGATAGTGCGATTTAGATTTTCCATTCTGGGTGGAATGTGACAACAACAGAATCCCTGTGACAACACTTTATCTGAGTTGTCTCTTAACACCAAAGATTTTCCACAGGAATCCACAACAGAATCCAAGCTCCTACCTGCAGCAGTGTCTCCATGCCAAGTGATGCAGCTCGAGCACGCTGAGCACCAGAGAGACGGCCGACACGGCCAACATGAACACTATGAAGACATTTTTCTCCGTGGGTCTGGAGACGTAACAGTTGACTGGATGCGGACATGGCAACGCCTGAGGGGAAAAGGGAAGGGAATTAAACACCAGTTAGGGTTTTAGGATATGACTTTATGAGATGACTTTTATCATAATTTCTGTTTTTACCTTGCAAACATACAGAGGATGGAGGAAGATTCCATAGAGAAAGTATTGCAGACACAAAAACACTACCTACATAGAAAACAAAAACAGTTAACTTTGTTTACAGTGAAATAAAACATTTTCAAAGCTGTGATTCCAGTTTGAACTTTCTTTAAACTTTGGCTGCTTTAAAAGAAATACAACACTTTTTTTTTTTTTTTTTTAATAAAAAGCTCCTAAACTCAACTGTTAGTCAGATATACAGTAGAGCTGTGGACCACTGATGCAGTTGCATGGTCCTGTGTTGCTGCAGATTATATTTTGACAGTTTAAGCTGTCAGCTCACAAACAATTTCATATTGAAATGAAATATGCATGTGAGTTTCGTGAACGGTTCACATAGAACTGTTTCTAGTGTATATAAATAAATGGGGATTTTTATTTGGCATATTACTTTAAATTTTGACAGAAAAGCCCTGCTGTCATTCTCCAGTCTGCTGCTTCAGAGAGGAGAATGAGAACCTTGCTGCAAAGCATGACCTTCCTCTCAGATATTTCAGTGTTGAACGTATGTATGTTGTTTTAGTAGTACATCTCAGAAAATTAAAATATTTCTTGCTAGTCATCTCCAAAAGTGAAGCTCATATGTTATATAGAATCATCACACATAGAGTGATATATTCCAAGCCTTTGTTTCTTGTAATTTTGATGATTATGGCTACAGATAATGAAAATCCAAGATGGTTTCCTGAGCCTTTAAATGGTCTTTCACTCTGGGTCAGTCGGCTACACAACCATGGGGAAGACTGCTGACTGGACAGAAGACGGTCATCAACACCCTTCACCAGGAGGGTACAGCAGTCTCCTCTATGATGGTGTAGCTGACTGACCCAGAGCGAAAGAATTTTAGGTTTTCATTATCTGTAAGCCATAATAATCCAAAGAACAAGAAATAAAGGCTTGAAATATTTCCCTCTATGTGTGATGAATCTATACAATATATGAAGTTCACGTTCTTAAACAAGTGACCAAAATTACTGAACTTTTTTCACAATATTCAGAAATTTTTAAATGTATCTATAACACACAATAGAAATCATAAATGAAACATAGATAATTTTTTTTATTTTTATTTTTTATTTCTTTTTACTTTTAATAGCTCTCTGTTATGGAGCATAAAAGATTTATAAATATCAGCTGCCTTTTGGAAACCTTTGTCACAAGGTAAGAGTATTTAGTAACGCTAAATTACAGAGCTGCTGTTACAGTTAGCAATGTGTGCTAACACCAATAATCATTTGTAAAAGTTGGATTATATAGTTTAATAGGAAACAGTAGTTTTATCAATCTGTTTAGAGTGACTTCCTCAAATCTCTCATCTACAGACACGGTTACATCTTAATAATCAACACAGAAAAGTTTGAAATGGAGGGAATTTGTCACTGGATGTAACCAGGGAATTTAGGAGAATAAGGGCCCTTGGCTGGAGCCACTTTTGGTGACTGATTTAAAATCAATAAATAAATCTTTTACTCATGCAAATTACAGAACATGAATAGATAGGCCTTCACATTAGCAGGTACAAGTTGATTGATGGTTGGTTTAAAATGTTTGCCAGATTGCTACATGTTGGTCCCAAAAAGATCTGCTATAAGGTCATAATTTTAGAATATTTGAGTGTTGTTTAAATCAATCAAAATCTAACAATATTTAAAAAACACAAAATGCAAAATGAGCCCATGAGTTTAATATGAAGTACATTTTTTGTAAAAAAGTCCAAAGAAAAGCTGTCAGAAACCAAAGACTTCTTTAAAAGGTTATAAAAAAAAGTATAAAGTTATGTGGGGTAATTTAAAATGTCTGATAGGCGAAAAGTATTATCAGTAATACTTACCTCCAAGATTGTACGGATCAGAATACTCAGTATGTATGTCTTTAACAGCGCCCCCCTCAGCCGAACTCGGCCTACAGATGAACCTTCATCCTTTTCCTTTCCTTCATCCTTCTCTGCATTCCTTCCCTGTTTATTTCCTCCACCTCCTCCTTCTTCGCCTCCTCCTTGGTCTTCCTCTTTCCCTCCCCCACCTCCATCCTCCTCCTCCCTGCTCCTCCTCTTCTCCTCCCTGCGAACTGTGTGCATGGCGTGTCCCATGTAGATTAGACTCGGAGTCGACACAAACACAATTTGAAGCACCTGAAAAGACAGCAGCAATGAATGGCAAAGCAAAACGAGAATATTTCTGCATATATTTGCATGTGTCCTTCAGAACCCCATGAAGGGCCTGGTAAAAAGTGAATTTTTACACATTTAGTCAAGTTAGAACCACAAATGTTAAGATTTTTCTTATTTTCTAATAAAATATGAAAAGTATGGCATGCATTTGTCTGTTCAGAACCATTTGGGTTCCTACTTCGTAGAACCACCTTTTTCTGCGACATCACCTACAGCTGTGTTTGGGGATGTTTCTATCACAGCTGGAGGCTGGAATTTTTCTGATTCTTCACTGCAAGTAGACCAGAGCTGTGTCAGATTAGAGGCAGAGCCTTTGTAAACAGCAAATTTTAAAGTGCGTCACTGGGGTGCAAGGAGGGTTTTCCATCTCTACAGCCTCTGATATAACTTAGACACTCTCACTTATAACGTTCTCATAACTTGCACATGTAGGAGCATTCTAGCAAAAGCTGTGATGCTCCATTTGTGAAAGTAAATCTGTGGGGCTTCTCCTTGGCACTCAGACAATTCTGAGTGCTACACTGCCAGACTAGCTGGGCCTTTGCCTTCCTACACAATTCCACTCAATACTCATCTCCCCTCAGTGCTCTGTCTGGGATTCCTCCCATTGAGCTCGATTTCTCAGGATGAATTTCATCCTAGCCAATCAGTGAACAGAAGGAGGAGTTGTGTTTTTGAATTGTAGTCTACATATAGTTGTAGTTTGGCAATGGCCGTGAAGAAAGGGAACGAAGCCATTCAGCCCGTGTTGGCCACAGTGGAGGATGGCTGTTTACAGCGTATGTTATTTCTGGTAAGCTTCATAGCGTAGATTGAGCTGGCGCATTACATAAATTCAGTTTAATCTCAAATTCATATTCATATTAAGAAAATAAAAGAATAACTCGTCACCTGTCTTGGATGTCTATATGACCTCCACAAAAAGTTAGCTAGTCTTCAAACATTAAACTGCCTGTTGACGTACGTCATAGTTAGACGTCCAAATAGCGGACCTTGTTTGTACATAGCAGACACATCCAGAATTGGACGTCTCAATATAGACATGGCCCGCACATCCATCCAATGTCTAATGTTTAGCGGGCTTCCATAAGTTTCCATTGATCAGACCTGAGAAACCCTTTCTCTATATTTTCCGTGTCCCCTAAATGACTTGTGGCAAACAGCAAATGGGATTTCTTACGCTTTCCATCAACAATCACTTTCTTCTTGCCACTTTTTTCCCCATATCAAGTGCCTGTCTAGTAGTTTTTCTGTCAACATATTCTCCCATCTAAGCTGTGAATCTCAGCAGGTTCTCCAGAGTAACCAAATGCTTCTTGGGTGTTTTTCTAATTAAGTCTCCCCTTGCATTGTCTGTCAGTTTAGGTAGATGCTCATAACTTTGTAGGTTCGCAGTTTTCTCTTGTCATTCTCTTCTCAGATGGTGGATTGAACCTTCATGAGATGTTCACAACTTAGCATATAGTTTTATAACCTAACCCTTTAAACTTCTTCACAACTTTAACCCTGACCTGTCCACTGTTGGTTCACGAATAGTCTCTAACAAAGTTCTGACACCTTCATAGAATTTTTCAGACATTAAATTACCCACTGGTGTACTCTGTCATCAAAAAGGTTATCTGTAAGGTTGAGAAGGTGCACTGGATTTTATTAAGGGGTGTTAGAGTAAAGGGGACTAAAAAAATGCATACCACTCTTTTCAGATTAGTACAAATGAACAGGGTAAGCTAAATAAAAAAAGATTTACGATCTTATTTTATTGACATATTTAAAATACAATAACAAGAGTTAACGTTTTGATAGATTTTGACAGATTTTTTTTGAGACAAATAATAATTAGAGCATATCCAAAATATTTTAAAGAAACTGCAGTTTGGGAAGCTGAAATATCTGATGCGATGTTGCTTGAGATGCTATTAGCAGGTGATTGTCAAGCAGCCATTCAGGGTTTTTTTCAGTACATACTGAGTAAAATTTGGTGTTTGAACAGGTTTTTAGCAGGGACTTCAAATATCTGTGGATTTCAGCTATTTGCGGGTGGTTGTGGTTCCTACTCTCAATGAATACCAGTAATCCACTGTATATTTTAATCAATAAACATTAGTTGCCTTGTCAACTGCTCCACTTAATGATCGAATTACATACATTCACGCTTGTAGTTGTAACTTCACAATATGTGAAAATATTTTTAAAGTTCATACTTTTTCAGAAACTGTACGAAAGAAGGTTATATAGTGAACATATGGCATCAAAAAAAGGTGATTGAAATTTGGCTTTGTGTGTTTCCTATTAGCGTTAAAGCTAGTTTAACACAAACACTTGTGTGTTACAGATAATTTGTCAGATTTCAGATTAGCTTCTGAATATAGGTCAAGATGTGTAACTTATAGTGCAAAGACCGACTCATTTAAACAACCTATAGAGTCCTAATTTACTGATGCATCACTGCGAATTTGATTCAGTGTGTTCAGGGTATTACCCAGTATCGTATGTGTGCTATAGGAAACGCTCGGTCATAACAGACGTTCTCGCAGCCCGGCTGCACCGAGTCGCAGTTGAAGTCTTCCTGCTCGTCGCCCCACGATGACTCGGCTGCCGTCCCAAGCACCAGGATGCGGAAGATGAACAGGATGGTCAGCCACACCTGAGGAGCAAGAATCAGCTAACATAATGCATATGAAAACCCTCAGAAGACAAAACAACAACAACAACCAGTCAGAATGTTAATTACAATCTTTGTCTGTGGTATGTGAAGTGTTGTAGCTGAAAGTTATTGTACATTACCAATTACTTTGGCCAAGTAGCAACAAAGAGCATGTTTTTCATTAGCACACATGCTAACAAGAATGTTGTTAGGTGTGAGAACAGAAATTCAAGGATCATCTTCCTTTTCACAGGTAAACTAGTGTTAGCACTGTAGAAGTTTTTAACTCCTATCAACCACAAAGTACTGGGATTATTTATCTTCTATTGATTTTTGCAACTGTTGTGATACTTAACCACATGTTCAGATTCTTGGTCTTGTCTTGGGCTCAGACTTGTTGGACTGGTGAGTTTTTAATTTTTCTCAAGACCATACAAAGCCACAGCTCCAACATTTTTTTTCACTGCAATTTGGAGTCAAACTCCTGGCTGCATTCAAATGCAAATATATGTTTTTCTTTCTGTACAACACATAGAAAGATCTCCAGTAACATGTTTCCCCAGAAAGGACTTGAGAACAGGTTCGGTTCACGTGCCTCCAAACCATTAAACATGGTGCCACAAAATTCATTTGTGTGGACAGATAGATATGTTGAACTACTTTTAAATACATAGCTGATAAAACACGAGACACAGTTGATTAGGAATCATGTCAAAACAAGTATGTGGACATATTGTCGCATTATTTGTCGCACACTATGATGCATGGGACCCTAAAACTCAGTTTTCCCATGTTTACAAATATGAAGTTTTCTCAAATGCCGGTCAGAGTTTTAATAAATAATCATTTTTAGTGATGTTCAACGGAGTTCGCATGTAGATAAGAGCCCAAAATATATAAAAATGTATTTGTCTTCCCAGAAAATGTGTTGGTGTTGGTATTGTCTGGTCTTGGCTTGTTTTCAAGTTAGGTGTCTTGACAACAACACTAATGTTTGCCCTGTAACACCTATTTAAAGCTGCAATATGTAACTTTTATGAAAAAACATTTTTATATATATTTGTTGAAACTGTCACCATGTCATGACAGAATGGTATGAGACAGAGAATCTGTGAAAAAATCAAGCTCCTCTGCCTTCTCCCAGTGCTCCCAGTGCTATCTAGAAACAATTAATCAGATCCAGGAGGCGGGTCTTAGCCCTGCTCATCCTTCCTCTCCCTCCCCCCTTTCTCTCTTCAGCTAGCAGAGACTACTGTGAATGCTCAGGCTAGCTAGCATGACCACCAATGATGACAAATAAATGGTTTTCCTGTAACGGCTGGTTGTGTTTCCACCATTAGCAGATTTAGCAGGGAGTAAATGAGGTTGATTGACAGCGCTAAGACACTCCTCCTGGCTCTGATTGGTTGTTTTAGGTCGGGAGTGGTGCAAAGTGACATATTACAGCTTTAATAATAATTATCGTCCTTAGTGCATTCAGCAGTTTTCTGATTCTTTTATCTCTTTGTAAGACGAAGTTGAACTCTATCAAAGCATCATTTCGTGCATCAGTATCATATTATCCAACACAGATGTTGATATTGTTTGAGGAGCAGCAAATAGCTTATGTTTTTTTACTTCAAGAATTCATGATTTCCATATTTCAGCACAATACAACAAACTAAACAGCATCAGCATGAGCTTATACATGCTTTGAATCTGAGAACTGCCAGATGCTCAGACATAAACTTCAAGTCAGGACATAAACAGGCCAATTTGGAGATGCAGGCTCTATTCTGAGTGTATAAATGTTTATCCTCTATGCGTAGTGAATGTCAGAGTAGTACCATTCTGCTCCATGAGACATGTACATGCTGCGTTTTGGTGCTTGGTTATGTCATACTTTGCCAACAGAGGTGGAGTGTTCCTGTACTTCCTCCAGGAAGTTTCCCAAAAGACTCCAGTCTGCCATGACTGACTCAGGCTGGGCCTGGACCTTTTACTTCACCCTGCCGATGATCTCTGAGATGCTGACCTGCAGAAACAAGATGTTCTAGAGTAAGAATGAACAAACAGCAGGTTTAACATGTTCAGATGGGTTACATGGGATGCTAGGGTACCCCAAACCATCATCTCAGCTTTTACCCCTTCTAGACAAGGCTGGGATTTTGATTTTGTTATAAATTTTTCTTTCCTTTCATATATAATAATGTATACATATAGGAACAGACTGTAAAAAGAAACATTGACCAAAAAAAGATTTGTTAGAAGATCTGATAGTGTCACCTGCAGCCTTTATAAATTCTCTTAGGATTAAAATGTAAAGACAGCACTGAAAATGCATAGATTGTACTTACTCATGTTGTGTGTGTTTGTGTGTGTTCTTCTATTATTGTAACCCTATTGACTCCATCTCCACCCTGGCCCCGACCCCATTTATAAAAATGTCTGTGCCCATGTCTTAGTTTAGACTCATTCCCTGTTCCCACACTCCCTCTCTGTCTGCCTCTGGGGATGGAAAACTAGAGAGAGAGACACACACACACGCAAGCAAATACACACAGAGAGCCTTCTTTGTGTCATTGCACTTTTGTGTTCTTTGAACTGTGGAAAAGGGCCAGCATTTATTTCTTATCTTTAAACAAATGTTGGAGTTCACATAGTGAAAACTACACCTTAGATCCTGCATAAATGACTGTAAAACCCCTTACAAAACCCATTAACTTCTTCTGGATGAAATGATTTTATGTGCCAGCTGAATAAATGCAGTTAGCCTGGCCATTGCCTTTCTACACAAATCTGCTCAATAGTCATCTCACTTCGGTGCTCCATCTGGGATTTGTCCCATTGGGGTTAATTCTCAGGACGAATTTCATCCTGGCCAGTCAGCGAACAGAAGGAGAAGTTGTGAACGATGACGTCGATTTTCTGCTCTGTTTTAGAATCGTAGTCTGCCTGTAGTTTAGCAACAGCAGCAGAGGAAGTAAACGAAGATGTTCAGTCCGTGTTGGCCACGCTTCCAGATATTGAGCAGTTAAAGTCGGAGCAAGAGGAATGTTTAAGACGTTTATTTTATTGCTGCAGCTCTCAGTAACAGCCATCCGGTAAGCTTTGTAGCGTAGCTTCCTTATGGTTGAGCTGACACATTACGTACGTCACAACCAAACATTAGCGATTGGGTAAAATCAGATCCAGTCGTTTAAAACTTCAACAGAGTCGACACCTCCAACAAGCAATCGTTTCTCAATAGCCCAGGATCCAGACCGTCTGTATGAAGCAAAGCGTAGAACAAGGGGCTGGTTTTTACCAGGCTAATAAACAGTACATTTCCTTCTTTTTTCTTATTCTTTATGTTTTTGCAAGTTTTGATATCCTTGTTATCTATTTTTATATAGTTTACAGAATAATTTAGCTTGAATTTTATCTTGGAAAGTTTTTAAGCTTGTTTCAAACAAACCTGCACTTTGAAAAGCAAAAAATAAAAACTAATAACGATAATAAAAAAGAAAAGTCATCCATCTTCAATTTTGTAAATCGTTAGGCTCATAGCATAATTGCCTAAGACATATTTAGGCCAAATTGGTATATCTACGTAATGTTGATCTCCTTACACTCCTACATCCCCTTGCCTAGTTGCCCATGTCCTCAGCCTATCAGAACACTTGTTACAGTCCAAAATCCATATTTGACTAAGTCTTCCCTTTGATTTAGCCTTGCTTAAAAATGTTTTCCGAAAATGTCAAAATATAACTTGGGCAATTATGCTATGAGGCTAATGAAATGTAGCATTTTTTGGGAAAAAAAAAAAAAAAAACAGGTGTGAATTTTTGGTCATAAAATTTGTCTTGGAAAAGAAGGTCATACAGTGAAAGTAAAAATTTTGGTTATCTTATTTCCAATGTTCCATTTGCTTTCATTTATTTAACTAGTTATGTCTTTATAGAATTTTATTACTCTCTTTACAAATTTGATCAAATCCATATTAAAGTGTTTTTTAAGAGAAATAGAAATGAAGACTCAAAAATAGATAACTTCACAAATTTCTGTTTTCTTAGTGCTTAAGGAGACAATTGTAGACACAGCTGAGTACAGATACTTTTCATCCCCGCTGGCAGGATTTTTTACCATGAGAAAACGACATCTTAATATTTCTTAGCAGACACTTTTAAAGTGTAATTACCATTTTATGAATAACCACAGTGAATATCAGTGACTCTCTTTCGTGTCTCTTTCTGAATGTACTCTTTTCATTGATGACTTTTACTAGTTTTATTTATTATAATTTACAATTTAGTTGCACTGATTTTATTAGAGAAAAAGTTCTAACTCTTGTAGAAAAAAAAGAAGATGATATTTAACTTGGAATTTACAGCAGAAAATAAATCAAAACCATGTCTGGAAGAAACCAAAGATGAATAAGAACATTTCTTACCACTGCTTTATCAAAAATCCTTGCTAAATGCCCTTCCTTTCCTGTTTTTCTGAACCCTTAAGGGCTTTGAACAGATTGTGTGTTTGTGTATGTGTGTGTTCATGTCTTTCAGAAGTGCTCCCAGCATCATTAATAACAATATTACTTCCCAGTATAGACTTTCGCCTGACCTTTGTGTGCAAATATATGTGTGTGTGTTCATTACCAGCCCTTGGTATTGTTCTGCATCCTGTCCAGATAGCACACACACATACACACACACAAACACACACTTCGGACCTCTCCTCCCTCTGCTGATAAGTAATAAAACATGATGAATTTCTGATATCGCTTCAAACTGACAATTAATTGATTTAATAACAACGTAAATAATAAATCACTTACCAATAAAATACGCAGCTCTATTCAGTAAGTTAAAATATGCTTTCCAATGAGGCTCGTTTCAGAGATTAAAGATAATTTTTGAAAATAATAACCTCTAAGCTGATATTTATAATCATAAGTAACAGAAAGGCTTGAAAACATCAGTCTGCATATAATTAATCTACATAACGCGTTTCACTTCATGAATCGAGTTACTGAAATTAGCCTTTTAAAATATTCCTATTTATTTAACATGAATGTACTATATTATTCTGAACAATAACTTAAGAAACAAATCAAGTCAGTCAAGCTGTTAAGTTAAATATTTTCATTGTCAGTATTTCACTCCAAACTTTGACTCAACAAGTGTGTTGAGGGCATTTTTGTTTTAAAACACATAAAATTCTGGACTACAGGGTGTTAAAGATTCGGTGAGGACATTTTACCTGATTTTAAATGCAGACGCTTGATGCAAACTCTCAAAAGGTTTAGCGAAGTTAAAGCGACAGATGCCTCTTTCTTCTGCTGCAGGTGTTGCTGAAGTGCCTTTGAACAAGGCACTTAATCCCCTACTTCACAGGTGATCCGAAGGGATTTGCTGAACACAGTTTGTATCTGACACAAGCCACAATACCGTTCTGTTGTCTACAGGTTTGACCCAGGCTGATAACTTCAATCTCAGAAAAACTAACGGAGACTGACACAAAGATGGATGAATTGAGTTGAGTAAACAGAGTCAAACCAGCTGCTGTATCCAGAGATCTGGAGTGAAACAAAATGTGAGGGAGGCTGTGATTTATACAGTTCTCCCCCGGCCACCCACCCCCTTCCTTTCTGCTTCTCTTTCTTATCCACATTTCCAGAGGAAGTGGGCCTGGTGCCTTGCTGCCTGCTATTCAAAATTAATGTATGTTTGTTTGCGACTTCTGGCATCTGAAGGAAGTCGCGTATTGTACGAGGACACAATAGCTGAAGGTCTCCGTCCTGCATTCCGTCATGTGTTCTTCTCTACATGTCTCTGGTTGCCCTTTACTGCCTTAAATAACTGTTACTGACAGTTTTCATTAACCATCGAAGTTTAGAATTGAAGAAGCGACATCTTTAGTTGCTCATAGACTATAGTATACCAAGCATAAGAATTCCTTCCTTCTATGGGTGGTGGTGAAGGTGGCAATGGTGGTAGGAGCTCATCTTCTAACCAGTGGGTTGTTGGTTCGAGCCTTGCCTGCTGGTGGTGGGCAGAGGGCCTGGTGACACCGGTGCATGGAAGCCTCGCTTCTGTCAGTCTGTATTGCAGCTATGGCTACAATACAGTAGCTTCCACCATCAGTATGTGAGTGAATGACTGAATATAGTGTGAAGCGCTTTGGGGTCCTCTGAACTTGATAAAATGCTATACAACTACAGGCCATTTACTTTTCTTGCAGTGATTGAATGAAATACTGAACTCACCTGTCTTGGTAAGGGACATTAACACCTGTTTTGGAGATGATTATGGCCATATCTGGGAGACCCAGACTGACCCAGATCTTTGTTTTGGCGCTAGTCAATGTTTGTCCATAACAATAACTCTGTGTGATACTAGGCATGTCAATAAGTACATATGGAATCAAGAAATCTTTGGTCTCCTGCTGATGATTTCTGAGTATCTGTTGGACACTATGGTGAATAGCCAACTACCCCCTGGTGGTAAGGTGAATCAGATGGTAACGGAGGAAGCCAGACTCAAGCATACAGTCAGGGTGTGATAGGAACATCAGAGGCTCCAATGTAGGATATGTCTAATTCCCAACGCCATCAGAGCTTTTCCAGTTTTCCAAGGAATACAGGGAACTTAGGATCCAAACGGGCTGTGTTTCAGGCTGTCATTGCTGATGTGGCTATATGGACTTGGACATAAGATGGTTTTTAGCTATAGTGGCAGTAATTCCCAAACCTGGTAAAACAAAACCCAAAGTAAAGAGAGCGGTGAGGTTGAAAAGGGAATCCTACAAGGCTTTATTAGCTGATAAGATTCTGAATGCAAACCAAGTGAGAAGACAGGACAAGGATTTACTTCTTATTTATAACACAGATATTTTGGTGAACGGGTGCCTCAGACAGGGAAAGCAGTGCTCCACTAGCACTGCTTACAGTGCGGCTGGGGTACTCTACTCCACCTCAGTAACTCAATACCTGGCACACTAGGGCCTCTGACCCTCCTTAAATAGGGGAACAGGAAGATCTTGCAGGAAATTCTTTACTGGTGCCCTACAGTGTAGAGTAGATCTGATAATCAAACCTCGGATTCTGGTGAGATAATATGTTGTTTGTGTTGTGAAAAACTGGAACACCTCTTTTCCCTTGAAAGGATACTTGAGGGGGCAGGGCAGTTTCCCCCAAACAGTGTTAATGTGTTTTTTTTTACTAGTATAGAGAGTCTGTTTGGTCCCTGTACAATGGGAATGAGAGCTTGGTTGGCATTGTCTTTAGTACGTCAGATAGTTTCCAGTGATTGTTGAATTCCAGACATACTACGGAGATCAAATCTCATGGTTGGTTAGGAAATACCTCAAAGTTTCCTTAGATAATCTGGATGAGTTTTGCCTTGTTCACACGGCAAGATTTTTATGCTGATTTTTTCCCAATTTCCCCCTTCTGACAATCTTAAGGATGCCCCAATTTTTTTGGGATGGCTCTTAAAATACTCTTAAGAGATATTCCTGCTTTTCAACTTTATTTAACTTTTTCAACTTTATTTGTAAAAAATTCTATGAGCCTAGAGTTGAAACACAGTATCTAAGGATCAATGAGGTAAAGAGCAGCTTTTGTCCAAGAAATAATGGGTACAGATGCAACATGTGATATCAGTTCATGACTCCAGAATGATAGAAGGAAAGAATTTTCTCATACAATTTTGCTTAATGTTCTAATGATGCATGCAGGGAAATTTTGTAGTGGCTACAAGTTTCTTTTTTTGTTTTTTTCCAAACAGAACTTGTGATAGATTCAAACACACCCTCACTCCCCACAGGCCATTACTGGTGTGTTTTATCTTGCACTTCTGAAGTTGCGGTCATACCATGTGACACTTAAAACATTGGTGGTGAACAATGCTAACCCACCACAAGTGTTTTGTTTTCACCAAATGTAACGCAGACTAAAGTTAATTTTGATTTTGAGGAGGCTGCACTTTATTAATGTTCTTTTAATGTGTCATGACAGATTATACCGGGGCAAGTCAAACAATGAGTTAACAGAGTGCAAGGTCATTTTGCAGCTGTTAAATTCCACTTTATATTTAGACTTTGAATTCACTGATATTCCGTGAAGTTTAATCAAAGAAGTATCAAAAGGTCATTCAAAGGCAATAAAACCTTACTGATTTCCCAGAGATGAGTCTCTTTTAGCTTTTATACATGTGTTTTGGCTTCATATGAACTCTTTATCAAAGGAGACACTAAACACAGGAGCTCATTCTTTTCACAAACCAAGAAGAATAAAAAAAAAAAACAGATCTGTTTCACTAAGGTTAGCAAAAATTCCTATTCTCACATACTACTGCATGAACTAATTTAAAGCTGCAGTATGTAACTTTTAGAAAAACTGTTTTTTGCAAATTTGTTAAAATTATCATTATGTTGTGACAGTGCGGTATGAGACAGATAATCTGTGAAAAGATCTATCTCCTCCACCTCTTCCCTGAGCTACTATTGCCATCTGAAAAAATGCATCCCTCGCGACCTGAAACAACCAATCAGAGCCAGGAGGAAGGTCTTAGAGTTGTCAATCAACCTCATGTACGCGCTGTCAAATGTGCTAATGGTGGAGAAACAATGTACGATTCCAGGAAAACTGTGTATCCGCTGTCATTGGTGGCCATGCTAACTAGCCTTAGCATTAGTGGCAGGCTATGTTGTGGTGAACCAGCTGTAGTGCAGCAAAGAACAAGGGGGAGTGTGTGAGCAGTGCTTACATGAGGATGACTGACAGCGCAAAGACACTCCTCCTGGCTCTGATTGGTTGTTTCTGACTGAGTGGTGTATTTCCGCAGTTAGTACTGGTACCAATGGGAGAAGGCAGAGGAGCTTGATTTTTTGCATAGATTATTATATTATACTGTCACGACAATGATAATTTTAACAAATATGTAAAAAATATTTTTGCATAAAAGTTACATACTGCATCTTTAAACTCGGAAAGCTGACATTCTTGAAAATTTAAAGAATAAATTAAATTTGTCTCATATGTATAGTGCAAAAAATCCTCAATGTGGAACCTGTTAAAGGGGTCATGACAACAGATTTCATTTTTCTATGGTTTTGGGGGTGTATTATGATCTGTTGTGCACTGATGAGGCCGTGTAAATGTCAAGAGTTGGTATCAAAAGCAATGTTCATAGACGGTCAGCTTTGTTTCTTTGCTGAAAAACTGACAAATCAGAGAACAGTTTATCTTTCTACATAATTCATATTCTCCAATTAGAGCGCACCATCAATCAAACAGCCTTGCCCCTCCCCTTCCCTCCTCCCCCCAGATGAGACACCAGTTAATTTAATGGCTAAGTTGCGCTAGCATGTCTGGGTACTCCACTTGAGAAGAGGATGGATACTAAAAAGCAGAGCTGTTATGTCCAAGGGAGCTCAAAAATGGCTAAAAGTTTCCATTTACTCCCGAAGAATGAGAGAATCAGAGAAGAGTGGCTGAAGTTCATTTATGGGGGAGTACTACACAATTATAACTTCAATTTGAGACAATGTTCAGTGCATTTTATTTTTTGAGTTTCCCAAATATGGTTGCAGCCAATCAGAGTGAAGTCAACTAAGTAGAGCCACATATCATTACCGTACCCAACCGTTTTACTGAGGACAGAACTCAGGCTGGCCAAAACAAACTCCTATAAAAAGGTGACATTATTTTTTTTTTTTTAATGAAAATCTTTGGAGAATTAACATATGCAGCATGCAGCAATATCACCTACATGAAATAGTTTATACAGTGATGTCACCACCTCTTCAAAACCACGAACCTAACCCCTTAGTGCCTAAATTTGTATCCAATTCTAAAAAAATATGTTAGTTGTGTTTTTGCTTTCAGTCAGATGTAAAATTAATTAGATATTATAAATTTGAACATTACACCTACCATAAATGTATATTTAGGTATGATGCTAATTAGATCCACTACCCACTTAAGGAATCAAACAGACTTTTCAATTTCAGGATGTTGATTATTTTATTAATGCTATTATTGCTCAAACAAGATTGATCAAAATGTTTTTGAACAACCATTGTTTTTCCATTATTGCTGTTTTTCAAATACAGTTAAATACCAAAAAAACAATCATTGCCTCACTGTCCCATGAGCTCCTAGCTTGTTTTTTTTTTTCCAATATGAAAATCAGTATTACAAACTGAATTTCAGCATATATTTTTGAACAATCTTTGATGTTCATCTTGCAGTATTTCAAATACAATTAAATACTGAAATATCCCTTTATTGTGCTGTCCTAGAAGCTTTTGTCCCCTGTTTTAGGATTTAAAAAATCTATTTGACTAGGTACTTATGTAAATAACTATTTTTTCATCAATATTTATATTTTTTTGTAATCTTAACTAATCTTTTGATTCAAAGTTGCACAATCAAAATACATGCATAGAATTTATTATTTCTACAATTATACCTAAATGGTATATATTGCTTATTAATACTACAACTATTCACTTCTAGTGAATAGTTAAAAGGCTAGTGTTGCTAAAAAGCTCCAAACCCAAAATTAGAAATAACTTTAGAATTTTGATTGTGTGTCTATTTTGATATGACATATGTCGAAGACATTAACTCAGAGTTAAGACCATTTACTGAGTTTATCAGCAAAATTCCATCTGCCTGACCCATTGCAAACTTTCACTTCCATGAACCACATGTAGTTCACACTTCGACCACTGAATAGGTATCAAAGCACTTCTAATAGTATCATTAGAATGAGAGGCATACTGTGTTTGTCAACCAACATTTGTAGTATTCATTCACCCCCTTGGCTGTAATCACATTGAAAGAGATATGCAGTTAATTAGCTTAACTGTCCACAAGGGGTTAAAATGTATTTTGTTGGGATTGAAACATGGTGTTCAGAACTTCATATTGCAGTGATGCTTTTATTTAGCAGAGACAGGGAAGCTGGCCAAAGCTTATGGGAAGATGGAAGGAGCTAAATATAGGGCAATCCTGGAGGGAAAACCAGTTAGAGGCTGCGAAAGAGTTGAGATTGGGTCTGAGATTCACCTTCCATTCAAACACTGACCCTAAACATCCAACCAGACCCTGCAATGGAATTACTTAAAGGTCAAATTATTTGTGTTAGAATGGCTGAGCCTTTACGTTCTAATAAAGAGCAAAACCCAAGTCACTTGATATATATCTTCATAACTCAAATTTACTCCTAAAAATAAGCTTTTAAGCAGAATATATATTCTAAATAATCATTGTCAAAGTATTTTTTAAAAGAATTCACACTGCTTTGTCTAATTATTACCATCTTTTGCAGTGACAACTTTATAATGAGTATTATGGCCAGGCAATTCTAGCAAAAATACAAAAATAGTATTTCCATAATAAACTTGTAATTAAACGAGAATAAAGTCGTCAGACTATGAAGTTGAAATAATATGAGAATAAAGTCATAATATTACCAGAATAAAGTTGTAATATTAGGAGAATGAAGCAGTAATTTTATGGGAACGCCTTTATTTTGCTACAGTTATAATGTTATTCTTGTAATTTAAAAAAAAAAAAAAAAAAAAAAAAAATTCTTAGTCTGACCTTAATACTCCATCATACAATTTCTTGCCATACCTGTAAGTGGTATACATGACTTGATAACTGCCTGTTCAAAAACCAACTGGATTTAACAAAGCAAATCGGTAAGAGCCTCTGAATTCAGTTGGCAACAAATTCCTTCACTCTAACTCCTCCAGTGAGTGGCTTCTCATTTTTTTAAACAACCACTTGGAGGAAAAGATGCTTTATCTGTTTCAGACGGGACAAATTATTGTCACGCACCAAAGGAACAAAGCTTCTAAGGAGAACTATCTAACATGTTGTTAAAAACTTGAGGGATAGATGGGAAGCATCATTTTACTGGAAGAAGTGTCTTTGTACATAAGATCTTGCAAAAAAATAGTTCAGGACAGAGAAACATTGTGGCTTTGCAGGTGATTTCCAGATGTTGCAAAGCAAATTCATGTTATGAAACCTGAAAGCAGTCCAAGGGAATATTAAACCGTGTAACTTTTTTTGTACTGGCAAGTTCAAGAAAAAGTAATAAGAACTGTTATTGGACAAAAATGGAAGTCGGTTTTTCATTGTCATGAAGCTGGACTTTACTCAGTGTTGACCAGCAGGATGCCAACAGACTTTCAGTTCTCGTCATCACCTCTTCTTCAGCTGTTCTAAGTGGGTGGTGATATCGCCAGGCGTAAAGATTTCAGTTTCCTCTTGCATGCATCACACCTCTGTTATCTGTTGTATTAAGCTCACAAGAAGAGCGATAGCATTCCTTTCCTCAAAAGAGAACACATGCACACACACATAGATGGAAAGTGCACGCATTTGTCCTGACCTCTGTGGACTAATTTTAGGAGGGACTCCACTGGTGTTGCAGCAAACAGAAAGGAGGTGAGAAGGCAAGTTTATCAGAAGCTCTGTGCGTCGTTGGATGCACAGCTGACAGTCAACAACTTTTACTGGGATGCTTCAAGGATGAGAAACACATTTAAAAACAGTGATCTGAACAGTGAATGCGTGCACAACCGAGCAGCTTGATTTGCTATAGGATCACAGAAAATATCATGCTGTCACATCATATTTATACCCCAGTGAAACAAAGAGAGTCCCAGTTAAAAGTTCCTAGAAACTTAGATCAACTTAAAAAAACAAATCTGAAAAATTCCTTCAGTTATATGTAATCATTTTAAGAGATTGTTGGTGGTGACATTAATTGGGACACTGGTGATTTTGTGAAAAACTCAAATAAAAGCTTTCATTTTTCTAAGGTTTTGTGGAGAGATTATACTACTTCATTACAAGATGAATTACAAAATGGGACCCAGGATACCGCGAGATTGCAGAAATGGAAAACCATCTCCACACCTCACCCCGAGGCCCTGCATGAGGGGTGGTGTGATGGAATGGGTGGAGGGAGGTGGCCGGGGATGGGGAGGAAGGGACTAGTGGGAGAGGCAAAATGTTCTCCCAGCGACCTAGCTCCTCCGCTGATCCCAGCTGACACCCCCATTCGCCGAGATCCATCAAGGGAGGAAGATCCCGGCCCCTCCAACCCAGGGCAGATGGCAGCAGCACCACCAAGCCCCACGGGGCCCAAAGCTAAGAATGGGCACAGAGTCCCCAGAACCAATCGCAGCTTCTTCAAACAATCCTGGAACATTTTGTTGATGAGTATTTTTCTGTGGTGTTCCAGCCTGTTTGAGTCCAATATCACAAGGCAAAGGTAACACGGGTGACACAGAACATAGGTATTTTGGGCCTGTAGTTGGGAAACCATCAAGATCTTAAACCCACTGTGATCCTGATCAGTTCTCCAAAAGCAGATTCTCTAAATTTTGGTCTGTTGCTATAATAATATGTATTTGGTTGTGTTGCTGCCATTGCTCTTGGTTGTAACCGTTAAAGAAAAATACCTGCATTGTCCTTTGCAAAAAAAGTGTGAGTACACTCATGAAAAAAAAAGAGTAAAATGGCATGACAACAAGTTGCAGTCTGTATAAGTTTTAATCAAGTGGTGCAGAAAGTTCAAAGCATTTAGTCAAGCTAAAACAAGAACCCCAAAACTGAATCCTGACCAAATAAAATTACCAAAAGAAAAATCCTGTAGATGACAAAAAGACTACTGAGTACCAGTTTATCCCTTCAAAATATTCACTAATCAGTCATCATGGTCTCCTTGCAGTCTGTGGTGTTATTGTTTCTCTTGATGTGGTGTGGCAGCTGTACATGTGATGCTGGTGCTCTCTTTGTGCCTTGTTATGTTTTTGGCTTTGATTGAAGAACATCATATGCTAAAAATTATGCCTTAAAGGCTTTCTTTATTCTAAGTCCTTCAAACTTTTCAACCCGATGAGGTTCCTGTTTGAAGCTTCTGGGGCCTCGCAGGTCTAGAATTGTGATATTGCTGAAAAAGCTTAAAGCAGACAGTAAATTACTGTTGACACTTTAATCTCAGCTGAAAAGATGCTAAATTAACATTAAATTAATGTGGTTTGGTCCAGCCGTAAAAGGTTCAAATTAAGTTTAAATTCGTTGAAACTGACTGTAGTCTACGGTATAGCCAGGCAGGCAGTGGAATTTCAGCCCAATCCAGTGATTTGAAATAGTGTGGTTTGGCCCCCTGCTGTTTATATTGTGGTACTACCTTAACATGTTGACAGCATAAGGGAAAATTGATAACCCTCACAGACAGACGAGTAAATCTAAAATGATGTCAATGGAAATAAATGTGCATCAGTTACACACAGATGGACACTGTTTGATGACATCTGAAAGCAATCTTTGGACCGAATTTATTAAGGGAGTATCAGAATAAAGAGGGCTCAAAAAAAGGAAAACTTTTCAGTTTTTTATGTGTTTTTTTTTAAATAATCAAAAATCATTTTCCTTCTTTTCAAAACTATGCACTACTTTGACTTGGTCCTTCACATAAAATCCTAATAAATTACATTGAACTTTTTTTTTTTTTTTTTTTTTACTGATTTGAAGAGAGTCAATATCGGAACAAATAGTACAATATAAATAGACAGCCACATACTTCCAGTTACTAGTTTTCTAACTTTTTCTAGCAACAACAGTTCAAATTAAAATGATCCAATTCACACCCATGGCAGAGTCTTGTAGGTTGAGAGTAGGGCCAAAATGCAGAGAAGAACTTGGGATGAGGATGATGAAAGTTTTAATAATGAAAACAGGAAACTTACAGAACCAAGATCCAAGAGAATAAACTAAAATACACAAGCAAGAGGACACAAGAAATAAGTAAGAGCTACAACGAATGAACCCATGTATGTGGTAGGATCATGGCAAAACCATATTACCAATAATAAACAACCAGAAGTGACCAAAACACAAAAATCCAAGGATCATGAAAGATTTAGTGAAAAAGGCAGTATTATGTAAAATCGACTTTTTTGAACTTTACATCATGTTATAATGTTATTCCTCATCAAAAACATACCTGGAGCCCAATTTCAAGGTGTTAAATTACAAGACCAAAATTTCTTTTAATTCATATTTGATATATACAGCATTTTTGTAACAACTGAAGGTAACACAGTGACTTGATTGTGCTATAAATTACTCTATGTGCCTGGAAAATACATATTAATGCCTCTTTAAAAATATTTTTATTCAACAAAGGAGGTTGATTCTGATAAGAAATGAGACAGGCATCTCTGAATAGATCATGTAAGTAGAGTATCAATTATTTCAAAATATATCTGTTCTGTTTTTACTTATATTTTATACACCTTTCAACATTCATGATTGGTACTACAGCAGTAAAACCCTTCTGATAATTGCTGATCTTCTGATATTCATTTATTGATTAGCTCCAGGTCTTTTGGATCACAAGGTCTTCATGACATCACCTTAATCATTGGATTGGATTTAAATCTGGACTCTGGCTGGGCCACTGCAAAGCTTTGCTATTACTACCAGTTAGAAGAAAACTTGGTAAAATTAAAATATTACTTTTACCTAAGTCTAGCAGGAGTATTCATATTTTGGGCTGATAGGTGCTGGGATTATAGGGAGAAAGGTGCTGATTAATCTGGAATCACTGCAGTAATTCCTGACAGGAAAGGTTTGGGTTAGTATCCTGCTGCCCAATGGAGTGTGGAGTGTGTCATATCAAAGTAAGATCAATAAAGCTCTATTAAAAACATTCTGATATTTAGTTATTAAACTTAGGTTCTAAAAATGTCGACTTGAATCAGTTTGTGCATCACTGAGTCATTCATATTCGTGTGAGTTTAAAACAGTCGGGATGTGTCGGCTGGCTGTGTGCTTTAACATTCAGTCAGAAGAAGACAGCATGTGTAGTGGGGGAGGGGGAGGAGGCTAAGTCAGGACAGCTGCTCCTACTTTCTGTTCCTGAAACCCTCCTACTCCTTTCTTTTCTTTTACTCAGATGTTGTTCCTCTGCAGAACCGGCAGCTTCACAGATCACCATCTGGATAGAAATCCGTCATACACAAATCCTTCATTGTATGTCTTTACAGTCAAGATTTAAGGTTTGTCTCTTGTTGGTTTCTATTAATAATATCTACTGAAAGTTATTTTAAAAATAGCTCAGATGATAATGCTGGTCATAATTTCTTCTTGTTCATGATTTTCTAAGCATTTCGGATGTTTGATCTCTTCCAGATGATGAGCATCTCTGCACTGCTGCTGCTTTTGCTCCTCTTTTCTCCTGCATCCCCATCTCCTCTTTTAAAGGTAAACAGCCACTGTGAAAGCTTCGACTTTTCTCGGTCTTACACAGCAGTGTTGTAAATATTAGAACTATTCATGATGACCATAGTGCGGGTGTTTTGTTAAAATAGTTTACATTTTTCAAAGCCTGAGTGAGTTTTAGTAAGAAGGCAGAATATTTTTGAAGTTATGCTAGTTGGTGTGCTAACTTATGACTGACACTAGCTGTGTTTGCATTATTATCTCAAGTCTAGACTTGAATAAGTCTTCATGTGTGTTTTCAGCAGTTCTGTAATTTTAGCTCTGCAGCTGTAATTGTGATTCAATCCGCTTTGTACTCACTATAAATAATGTTTTCAACACAGCAGAGTATGAGGCTTTTTATATATCTGTGTTGATTTTGCCATCTGCTTTGGATTGCAATCCTGTTGAAAACCCAGAGACAACCTGTTTTCTGTTTTACTGGTCAAGTCCACCAGATCTCGATTTAAAGTCTTCTGGTGTTTCAAAGATACGATGCAGTTGAACAAAGTCCTTTCGAAGGGAAACAGGCCCACAGAATTACAGAGCCTTCACCATGCTTCAAAGCAGGCTTGATGATGCTTTCCATATATACATTCTTTGCTTCACAGTAAAGTGTGAAGTTCCAGTTAAAGTAACAGAAATAATAACTACAGACATTTATGTTTGTAGCAGCAGGGCAGGAGAGGCTTTTCTTGGCTTCAATACCAGGTGTCCAGTTGGCATGTTGAACATGTTTAATGGTTACAGTGGAGTGTTAGTGATCACAAGATTCCTCTCCCTGCTGCAGTTCTCTGAGACTGGGATATTTTCTTTAGCCTTCTTTACCACTGCCATTTGTAAAGTTACACAGTCCAAAATTAACAGCAGTAATTTGGGTTATTTAGCCTGTCATAAGAAAAAATGGTGTTCATTTTTCAAACTCATATTTTTATCATGTCATTTATTCATTTATAAATATGACAGTTTCAGACTAAATATTCAGTTCACAAGCTAAATATTTAGCTATATACTAAATATTTAGTTTGTAAGCTAACTATTTAGCTCGCAAACTAAATATTTAGCTCAGAGGTAAATATTTAGTTTGCGAGCTAAATATTTAACTTCAAGCTAAATCTTTAGCTTGAAAACTAAATAGTTAGTTTGAAGCTCAATATTTAGTTTGCTAACTAAATATTTTGTTTACAAACTAAATCTTTTGTTTGCAAACTAAATATTTAGTTTGATCTAAATATTTGTAAACTTAATATTTAGCATGCTAATTAAATAATTTGTTAGTTAGTGCTAAATATTTAATTTGAAACAAAAATATTTAGCTCACTGAATATTTAGTTTTAGTTTTACCTGAACCCCATAATTCTGCTGCTGAAATATAACAGATTTATTTTAGGGCATTTCAAACATCTTTATCAGAGGTGTAATCAAGTGTTACCAACTGATTTGCTTAAAAAATAGCAATGATTTTAATAAAAAGTGTGAAAAATGTGATTTAGTGGATTTTTCTTCAGATTCCATGGCTGCTTCTCTTTAGCCAGTTGGAACCTTGTTTGTTTCTGCTTATCAGACGATGATGGCTTTAACTTGCCTTTTCTGAACATAAATCCCGTTTTCTTTGGAGAATTTATGGTTTCCTCACAGACATTGTCGCCTGTTTCTCCTCATTGTTCCTACATTTGTTTTTGTTTTATGGTGTTCTGTGCATTTTTAGTTTGATGTCTGTGTTCGTCAAGCTGAATGTTTCCCATTTTGGTTATACTCTATTGGGTGACCTGCTGTTTGTAAAGTTACGCAGTAAAAAATTAACAGCAATATTTTGGTTTATTTAGCCTGTCACAGAACACAGCCTGTTCATTTTTCAAAGTCATATTTTCACCATGTTATTCAAACATTTTAAAATGTCATTGTTCCAAGCTAAATATTATATTCACAAGCTAAAATTTAGTTTCAAGCTAAATGTTTAGTTTGCAAACGAAATATTAAGTTCCAAAAAAATTGTTTAATTCTGAGCTAAATGTTTAGTTTAAAAACTAATATTTTGTTCCAAATTAAAGATTTAGTTTGTTAACTAAATATTTAGTTCCAAAGTAAATATTTATTTTCCAAACTAAATATTTATATTTCAAAGTAAACATTTATATTCCAAACTAAATATTTAGCTTGATAACTAAATATTTAGCTTGATAACTAAGTATTTAGTTAGCAAGCTAAATATTTAGTTAGCAAGCTAAATATTTAGCTTTGCTTGCTAAATATTTAGTGAGCAAACTTAATATTTAGGTCCAAGCTAAATATTTAGTTAAAAAGGCAGTATCATGTAAAATAATTTTTTTAGCTTTACGTCATGTTATAATGTTATTCCCTCATCAAAAACATACCTGAAGTGTTGCCTAATGCATGCTTGAGAAATCCTTTAATCTCCCGTGGCAACCATTCAGCTGTGCAAAATGCCTGGTGGGACCGAGCTCCATCCAGGAGCATTTTTGTAACAGCTGAAGGTAACATACTTGATTGTGCTATAAAATGGCAGGATGTGCCTGGAAAGTACATAATACTGCCCCTTTAATAAACATTTAGTTTGAAAATAGTTTGAAAATTAAATGTTTAGTTTGGAACTAAATATTAAGCTAATGAACTAAATATTTAGCTTTTGGATTAAATATTTAGTTTGGAACTCTGGCATTTATAAATATATGAATAACATGATGAAAATATGAATTTGGAAAATGAACAGCCATTTTTTTTTCTCTTTGACAGGCTAAATAAATGAAAATATTGCTGTTAATTTTTTTTTGTATAACTCTACAAATGATACCCCACAGTACTTGTTTCAAACTTCAGATTTGAAACCAGGCTTTTTTTTTTTGTTTTGTTTTGTTTTTTTCCAGAACCAGTTTAAATTGACCTTCTTGGTGAAGGCTTAGAATCCTTTCCTTTGTTATATCTGACAATCCTCTTGCTGGGTTCATATTTCAGTTACATACAAATCACCATGTACTGTCTTTCAGTTCCATTTGCTGAATTGGGCTTGTTTCTTTCTCCTGAAATTCACATGTTCCTTTACTTGATCAGCAAAAAGGCATTATTATTGCAGCATCTTCACTGTTATGATTTATGTTATTAAAAGCCAGAAATTGCAGCTGGTGCATAAAATAGTTTTGGGTCATGTCTGTGCTTTTTATAAATTTATAAATTTATGGACATCCTTAAATGTCCATAAATGTCCATATTTTCAAATGGAAATCATTTTTGTGCCAGCTTGATTATAATTTTAACAGCATATAACCACCAAACTATTATTTTTTAAAATATTTTCTATGCTAGCCTGACTTCTATCTGATTTGGAACAAAGGAAAAACTTAAAATTAGACAGATTTTTTTTTTTTTTTTTTTTTTTTTTTTTTTTTTGTGTTTTACCGCTATGCAGCTGTTTCTGCTGAACCTTTCATTCATGTTGGAGGTTAAAGGTCACCATCTGGAGTGTGAAAGAGAGTATCATCCCCCCATACACACATTCAAACACACACTTTGTATGTCTGTGTGCATTAGGATCAGTCTGTGTGTGCCAGTACTTTCTGTGGTGCAGGCAGAGAGTGTGTGTCGACCGCCCGAGGACAACCAGAGTGTCGCTGTTTACAGGTAGAGCTTTTATTAGCGCCTCTTCTTACCATTTACTGATTTCACTATTAGATTTATTTGACTTACTTTGAAATAACATCATGCAAAGCAATATCAAAACATACTAAGAGACATATAAACATACATTTATACATCCGTACTACTTTACAATTGGATTGGAATACGTGTTTTCCACGTTTCGAGCCATATTTTACATTTAGATTTCTTTTAGATTGCTTCTGTAAATACTTCCATTCTTCCTGCTTTTTTGACATTAGTATTCTTGTTTGCAGCATTGTGATGAAACTGAACACTGGGTATGTGGCAGTAACAACAAATCTTACAGGAATCACTGTGAGTTGCACAGAGATGCTTGTATCACCCAGACCAAAACACACGTGGCTCATAGAGGACAGTGTGTGGGTGAGTGCACACATTCCTAAAGGGCTGTTGTCAGTCTGTACATGATATAAACTGTGATCTCAGTTAGTGTTTTTGTTTCTTCCCCCTTTCTTTTAACGTGCAGGGAAGCTGAAGAAGACGGATGTCAGTCCTAGTAAGTGAGGCCATCTTAAAAGATATAACGTCAGCATTTTAACTCATTGTATTGTAAGTTATTGTCTTAGATGTTCCATTGCATGTGGATCTGTCTGTTTATGCTGTTTGTAGTCGTGTGTTTCCTGTCTGAGCGTAATCAGCTGAGAGAGCAAGTGATCCGCTGGATTTACTCAGAGGTGGAACAGGATCATCTGGCCTCAAACGCATCGTCATCCAGTGATGTTCTGCAAATCTATTTTCAGGTCACACTTTGTCACAACGTCTTAAACACGGTCCCTAAAATCTGTTTATGATTGATTATCGACAAGAAAAAGATTTTACAAAAAAAAAAAATAAAATAAAAAATTAAGTGGTGATCTGGCGGCAAACTAAAAACATTTGTTGATCATGAACCGCTTTACAGTTGGATCCATTTCTGAAATGATCAAATTTAGGATTGTTTTGTTATATAAAAATGTACAAGCTTGTAAAATACTGCTGAAACCAGATATTTACATACACTGTTTGAAAAAGAGAAATGACCTCTTCATTCCCACTGTCTGACATTAAATCAGAGAAAACTTTTCCTTTTTAGCTCAATTAGGATCAAAAATATATGCATTTGAGCAACAGTCATGAGGGAAAGATTCTTTAAGAGAATAACTTTAATTTTCAACTTCTGTAGGGGGCGCTAAAAACAATTAAACTGGATATAAGATTAAATGAATAATGTGCAACCTACCTATCAATGCACTGCAATAACCTGGTCCAACATATGTGGGTAAAGAAATGTTTAGCTGAATTTTAATTTATTTAAATGTTAAAATAAAATATTGGTGAGTTTTAAAAAAAAAACTCAGCAGTATGTTTTTATTTTATCTCAGGCTCATTATAATTTATAATTCACTGCCTCTTGTTGCCTGAAAAACCAAATGTTTTTTTATTTTAGCTTTTCTGTAAGTATTAACTCCTATTGTTTGCTCCTTTTACATAGAAATAATTCTGCCCCTTGAAGACATGGATGCACTGTGTCTCTGTTTTAAATGATCGGAAATTATAAAATGCACCTTCCCTCTTATCTGTTGTCACTGTGACTGCCTTGGTGTTAACAGAATAGGTGAAAAAAGCTTTGAGTGAAACAGTAAAAAAATATCATTTTTTTCTCTCCTCCCTTAAAATATTCTCCAGAAAAATAGTTGCAGAGTAAATTATTGGATCGTGTCTTCATTGCTTGTGAGGAACAGAACTGCTTATTCTCATCTCATGTGGAAAACTTTAATAAAGACAGCAACCATTGTTTATTAAATTTTTCCACATGAGATATTAAAACTCAGATAGCTTGTCTGCCCATTTAAACCTTTACTTCATGCAATGGTAGTAAAGGTACAGTTGGAGACAACACTAATGTTCAAAGTTACATACTGCAGCTTTAAGAGTACTTTTTAAGTGAGCTTTTGAAGATTAAACTAATGCAAGCAATTGTGTAACTGCATTAGTGTATAATTATATAACTGATTTATCTAAATGCTGTGTATTCTTAAATTAGTTGCTGAAAATGACTGGTGACAAAGAAGACTGAGTAAATCCACAAATGGCTTGCTATACTAAGGCCAGTTATCATGGCCATCAATGACGGTGGATAAACAGTCTTCATGGAACAGTAAGTTGTTTGTTCACCATTAGCACATTTAGCAGCGTGTACATGAGGGTGATGGACAGCGCTAAGACCCTCCTCCTGACTCTGATTGGTTGTTTCAGGTCGGGAGCGGAGCATTTTTTCAGACGGCAACAGTAGCTCAGGGAGGAGGTGGAGGAGATCGATCTTTTCACAGATTGTCTGTCTCATACCATACTGTCACGACATGGTGATAGTTTTAACAAATATGTAACAACCATATTATTGTAAAAGTTACATACTACAGCTTTAAGGCTCCCACATACTCTGACGTACTGTACGTATTCTTTGAGTCACCTGGACACTGCGGATGGTTGAGATTTCATAGTCAAGCGTACCGATTGCAAACATTTCTCATGACACATTCCTTAATTTCCCACATTCTGAATGGATACTAGCAAGTTTGATGAGCTAATTGGGTGCCTGGCCCCGTTTCCTCTTCACCAGGGCAGCCACCGCACAGCTGTTCGTGCGGCATAGAGTTGTAGTTTATCTGCTGTGCGTTTTTGCGACTGTTTGCCCTGACCATCAACCTTATTTTGCTATGTCGCATACAAAACAGTTTGATATGAACCCTGTTTCCCGCTGAGCAGTTTACTATGCGACCGAGTATGCTTACAGGGTTGTAAAAATGTACTTTTGCGGACTTTTCTGGCGAACAGCAGAGTGAAGCACACTCAAGTATGTGGGGGCCTTAACTTGTTATGGGAACAACACCTTTTCACATACTAGTAAAAACAGAAGTTCCTTTACTTGAAACAGAAAAGTCCTACCAAACAGGTTGTTTGACACACTAGTCAACGACTAGAGGATCCTACTTGGTGACTGTTATGCTAGTTAATTGCTGACATCAAAAATCCTAACTGACAACTAGTCAACACAAATCCTGCCTGCTGGTTTATGAGATGAAAAAGTCTTCTGGTGTTCATTTTAGGCTCTGGTATTGAACCAGTAAACATTTTCTGGCGCAATATTTAATCACTTTGTGTTTTTTAATTGCACAAGTTGAGCAGTAAAAAGTCAACCAGTGTTCACGTCAACCAGTGAAAATTATTTGAATAGTCTTCATTTTAACTATCAGTCTAGCCATCACACTGCAAAAACACAAAATCTTACCAAATATTTTTGGTCTAGTTTCTAGTGCAAATATCTTGAATACACTTGAAACAAGACAAAACTAACTTACAAGTAACTTTTCAGCAGCTATTTGAGCTTGTTTTACGTCAATAATTCCTTAATATTGATGAAAAAGTTCTAGTTATGAGCAGAAAAATCTGCCCGTGGAACAAGACATTTTTCCCAGTTCATAAGTTAAAATGTCTTGTTGGCAGATTATTTCACTTATAACTAACACTTTTTCATCAATATTAAGAATGATCAACTTAAAACAAACTCCTGTATCTGTTAAAAAGTTACTTGTAAGTTAGTTTTGTCTTATTTCAAGTGTATTCAAGATATTTGCACTGGAAACTAGACCAGAAATACTTGGTAAGATTTGATGTTTTTGCTGTGCAGTGACTGTTCATTGGTCCTTCATAAATAATTAGACTGTTTTACATAAGTATGGTTACATATAATTACTCAAAGTCCCTGTTTGTTTTATGGTATTTTTCATTACAGACCTATGATAATGGGGATTCCCAGCTGGACTCCAAAGAGTTCCTTCGCTTCCTGAGTCACAATGAGAGAACTCTGAACCTCACGTTCTCCGGTACTCACGGCACTAACCAGCTCCTGAGGTCTTCTTTTGCTGATACTCTATTTTGTCCCTAACAGTTGGAGCTGAAGAAAATACCTTTCCTGAAAATCTGCCGTCTCTCTCAGGTCTCTTTGCGTTGACGCTTTAATCGAGCTGTCGGATGAAAATTTAGACTGGAAACTCAGTTTAACTGAGTTCATCAACTGTCTGAACCCCACCTACCACCCACAGGAGAGAAGTAAGGAAAGAATGAACATTTTAAGTGTACACGCTAAAGATACAGTGGAAATAGTGAATAATATGTTGTGTTAACATTGTTGCTCTTGCTTGTATGTAACTGTGCAGAGTGTGCTTTGGAGAATGAAGTGTTTGAGGATGGAGCTGAAACCCAGAGAGAATGCAACAAGTGTGTGTGCGCCTGTGGGAATTGGGTCTGCACTGCTCTGACATGCAACGGTGAGCGTAAACAAGAACTCATCTTTTTGGTTTTATCCAAACACTCTACAGTCTGGGAAAGCTTTGTTTACATTGTGTATCAGGGGGGCATCAGGTGAAGGAACAAGACGAAGGAGAAGAAGAAATAACCGAGGATGAGTGGAGGACAGTGGCTGAACTTGACGCTTTACAGGTTTATTTTTTGTACAGCTGTATTTATTGCATCATTTTAAATTTTACAAGGTCACTGTAAATTATTAAAAGGAAGAATAATCTCATGTCTTGTTTTAAAAGTTTACAACCACAAAGATCTAATTTAGACAATTAAAAACATCTCAAATTTCTTAAAGGGGCAGTATTATATAAAATTGACTTTTCTGAGCTCTACATCATGTTATAATGTTATTCCCTCATCAAAAACATACCTGGAGTGTTGCCTTGATTCTTTCATACATGTCTGAGAAATCCTTTAATCTCCCATGACAACCATTCAGCTGTGCAAAAAAACGATTGGCTGGATCCAGTGCCGCCTTCAAGACACAGCTCCTCCTCAGAGCTGCAGTTTCCAAGCTTCTGAGCTGTTGCCTCACAGAGCACCCCTTCCCCTCAACTTCCCCACTCAGCTCCTTCAGACTAGCAGCAGCAGCAATTAGCAAACACCTGGTGGAACTGCACCTCTGTTGAGCTCATTGTGCGAGCAACTTCTCAGTGTAGTGCTGGTAAAAACGTTATTCAAGTATTAATACAGGAGCAATGTTGTGATGACTTCCTGAAGGTGGAGTTTCAGAAAGAGCAGGAGTTTTTAAAGAGACAGAGGCTCAATTTCAAAGCATTAAATTACAAAGTCAAATTTCTTTTAAGTCATATTTGATATATACAGCATTTTTGTAACAACTGAAGGTAACATAGTTACTGGATTGTGCTATAAAATGGCACTATGTGCCTGGATAATACATAATACTGCCCCTTTAAGATGCTGCAAAAAACGTAGGTGATAGAGAGAACCCAAGCATGCATGGGGTGAACATGCAGCCTCCATGCTGAAAGACTCACGGCTGGGATTAAAACCCTGGGACAACCGAACACTTGCTGCAATGCAACAGTGCTAACAGCTGCATAGGAGCAGCTATGCACACAAACTCAGAACAACAGAGGAAACTAATCCAGATATCACAGCGCTTCCTCCCATGAAACCAGCTCCAGGACAAATAGCAGCCTCGGCTGCTTTTTTAAAAATTTTTGTTTGTTTGTTATCTTTACAAAAACCGTCATAACCACAACATTGTGTCTAGAAATATCATTAACCTCAGTGAAACACTGCAACCACCCCAAACAGCTGCTGTAAAGCAGGCTTGTATGTAGCACTGTAACATTGTCAGGTAAATACAGCAAAAACAGAGAAGAAGGCATGGAGCAAAAAGCAGATGCACTGACATGCTCGGGGTTGAGGATTAGGTAAGAAGTTGTTTCCAGAAAGTTGCTTATTGTTTTTCACTTTAGAATATGTTTCAGAAACATTTTCTTTTGGGGAAACTGGAGTATCTTTTTTGTGACCAAAAAAAAAAAAAAAAAAAGTTTTGCATATTCACTCAACACTGTTATTGTAATTTAACTGAGTGGCTGAGATTCTGGTCCCATTATTGCCATTTTACAGTCTTTACCCCATCTTTCTGTTTTGTCCATAATGTGTAAAGTCATCACTGTAAGTCTTGTTTTGCTAGTTAGAGGTGAAATTCAGAGTGTGCTTGTCAAATAGTGAAGAACTGGGAATAGACTAAACCGCTAACATAAGCAAGTTTAATTAAAATAAAACTTAGGACATCAATAATAGATCAAAAATAATATTTATTACTTCTTTTTAACGATCATTAATTAAGAAAAAGGCGACTTAAGGAAAGTATCTGGTTGGAGATGTTTAAATGTTTTAGCACATGACTCATTAAAAACAGCACTCTTTCTATTTCAAACAACAAGCAACAAGGAAATGTTTAGTTAAACAACAAAAGAAACTGAAATCTCTTCAATTTATAAAAGAAACTAATGACTTTTTTCCCCTTCAAAAGTTATCGACGAGCTCTGTAAGTCCACAGTTCGTCTTAATGTAGCTTAAAACATATCTCTTTCCTTCAAGTGTGCTTGATCACTAAATGCATGAACGTTTTTCCCATTTTCTCCAGGAGATCTCCATCACTGGGATCTGAGGACACATCACAGAAACTAATGAAGCTGTTAATGGCTGATGTATTCCATAAATGGACTTTGGCCTGTTGTTGTGCTCTTAAGTGATGTATTTGGTCTGGTTAGGGCTTGTTCACTGTTTCTGTTTGTGTTAGTTCAAAATGTTTAAGAGGTTCTGATTTTCAGAAGATGATCTGGGATTTCATATATCTGTGACTGTAACTTTTGACTGTTTACAGTTCCTATTCTGCTGGCACGTGTATAACATTCCAAAAACACAAAAGTATTTCTGGTCTAGTTTCTAGTGCAAATATCTTGAAAACATTTGAAATAAGACAAAACCAACTTACAAGTAACTTTTCAGCAGACATAGGAGCTTGTTTTAAGGCAATGATTTTTTAATATTGATAAAAACATACTAGTTATAAGTGAAATAATCTGCCAGTGGAACAAGATATTTTAACTTATAATATGGGAAAAACATCTTATTCCACTGGCAGATTATTTCACTTATAACTAGGTCTTTTTCATCAAAATTAAGGAATTATTAACGTAAAACAAGCCCCTATATCTTGCTGAAAAGTTACTTGTCAGTTAGTTTTGTCTTATTTCAAGTGTATTCAAGATGTTTGCACTGGAAGCTCGACCAGAAATACTTGGAAAACTTTTAAGTTTTTGCAGTGTAGACTTGGGGTTTATTTATTTATTTTTTTAAAATAAAATTTGAGTGAAGAATCTTTTTTTTTTAAAAATGTTCATAAGAAGTAATAGTTGAACATACAAAAAAAGACAATATGTGTGTAAAAATGAAATAAAACAACTGGTTAAATGTGTGTGTTTTGAACACATTGTCATCAGTAAGGCCTCCAGACAGGCTCCTCCCCTCTCATGGTAAGACACGCCCCTTCTATGTAATTGGACAATGCTGTAACAACATTGCGGTCCTCCCCTGTGCTTTGGAGTGGTTGGTTCGACCCGTAGTAGAAACTGTTTGGCTGGAATTGGCCACTATGGTTTAGTGGCGGGGGGGCAGAAGGAGCAGGGGACAGGTAGGAGCTGTACGGAGGAGGGTGGGTGGAGAAGGGGACAGTGGGCAGATGATGCAGTCTGGGAGCTGATGTGAAGGAGGATGTCAGTGATGTCACCTGACCAAGAAATGATGACTCATTGTTCCACAAGGAGGAGGTAAAGGATCTGCAGTCTGAAGACAAAAAAAAAAATTCAAGCCAAACAAATGAGTTTATTCAGAAAGCTTTCAACCGTACCTTCTGCTACTTCATCAAATTAGGACTAAAAACAGATGATTCAGGAACTGCTTTCCAATTTTTTCCATCCCGCCTGCACTTTGACATTGCTGATGAAATGTTTTGATCAGTCGCTATGAGGAGGATATTCCGATCTACTAAAGAATGGCCCGTTTTCACCTAAAGCACTGTGAGAACGTGAGAGAGATAGAAATGAAGGAGTCTGCTAATTTACCCAACCGTAATGAAAATTAGGTTTAAGAGCTGATCTTTGGACTTAGTGGTGCTATTAGCTACACTTGGATAGATTTGGACAGCTGAGAAAACTGATCCATTCAGTTTCTTTTTTTTTTATTGGTTTTATATGTTGCTTTATCTTGTTATATTTTGTACTATTTTGTTTTATTCTCTTCTATCTTTGGTCAATGGCATTTGTTTTAAATGTGCTTCATAAATAAATTATCTACCAAAGTAGGTGAACAAAGAAGATCTTTGGATATTTGTCATAGTAATGGAGAAGTAACTTACATTAAAAACACAATTGTTAGTATCTTTTTTTATGCTGTCCTGATCTATTTCATTGTTTTACATTGCTACTGATCACTTGGAGCAAGTTTTTTTTCCCTTTAATTTCACAATACAGTGATAATAATGTAAAATTTGATCTTTCCTCTTAACAATCTGTTCAATCATGTCATTAATTTTGCAAGAATGTCTCTACTGACCATACTCCTTACATATTTGGCACATTTTACAAGACAGTAAGTTTATCAAGAGAAGAACATTTCTTCCTGCTACCTGGAGAATCATTAGGAAAGACAATAAACTTCCTTGTTGCTCCAGACATCTCAATCTGTGGTGTGTCCCACCTACCATTTAAGTCACTTGATATTTTATCACAACACATTTCAGATGAAAAACTTTTGTGATTTTACATACATTTTGAATGAGATCAAGATAATTATTTAAACATCCCATACCTAATAGGGCAGTGCTGCTGATGCTGCTGGGAGGCCGGAATATTCCTGATTTCAGCTCTTTCTGTCTCTGACCTGATGAAGGAAGAGTAAGCATAATTTAAAGATGAATGAAAACTCTGATAATCCATGATTAAACCTTTGGATATTTCTTCCCAGGGTTTACTAACGTCTCGGCAGCCGAGGTCCATCCACAGTGATCTTAATGGCTCTGTGCACAGTGGCTATTTGAGGAGGTGAGGTCAGCACGTTAATCGACAGTGTGAAAGTCTTACCTAAAAGGGACAAAAACACCAATGTATACAAGAAGATCAAAGACAACTTGAGGGGAAATTCAGCAACATGGTTCTGTTTCGACACTTTGTGTCCCAGTGAAAAGTGTGAAATACTGATAAAGCAGATATGAATACAATTTTTGTTTTAAGCAGAATTTAGGGTGTTGAAATTGCAATTACTCTTTCATGCTGGTTAGCATTTAATTTAACGAAAACAGTTTGTGTCTACTTTTATATTAGCTGCAAGTGTTATTTTCCAGAAAAAAACATCACTAAAATAATGGTGGTAATAAGTAAACCTGATGCTCAAAGGCACTGAAAGCCTTCATCTTAAAGAATATCATGAGGTAAGTGGTGTACCTCTGCCACTGCGACCTATGAACCGAAGATCGTTGAACTGGGCATAACCTTGCTTCATCGTCGCCGTGGCATTGCGTAGCTCGGCGCTGCAGTTGTCATCATTGCCAGCCATCACCGTCACAACCACGCCATCTGGCACATCATTACCCAGCGCAACTACCTGCAAGATGTAAAAACACCGACTCCCAGAAGCTGGAATTCTGAACTCTGGTAGACATACTTCTAAAATCTTTAACAACATTTGAACCTGAGCTAAAGCAGAGACAGAAAGAGATAGATTGGTTGCTCACAGTGAAAGCTCTTGGCAGGGTCTTGTTACATCTCCAGTGCTGTGGCAGGATGCTGCAGAGGAAGTTTGGGCTGTCAGTGTGGACCAGGCCTCTTTGGGATGCTACGCCATGCTGCTGCGATGGAACTCTCACTTCCTGCTCATCCAGTTGGTGAGGTTTAGGTGATGGAACCTGCCGACATTTCCCCACAGTATCTGAAAAAGATCCAGTTACAGAAAGTTTTACTTGACTTCTTTTTTATCCTTTCTGTGCTTTCATCTAAAAAATTAAAAATATGACAAATGTTTTAAGCATCCTGTGTTTAATTTAAATTTGTAGGAAAATTTCATGTTGTTGGTTTCAAAACTTTGAAAGTACAATTTAGATCATGCAGTATAAGGAGCCTCATAGATTACTCTTAACTCATCAACAGATATATGGTAGGTAACAAAGCCCATTGTTTCTTTGTTAGAAAATACAAACATTTATTCACTCACTTAACCTTCTAACCAACAAACAAACCACAAACCAACTGTTCATTGAACCAACTAACCAAAAAGCACATAATTATTTATTAAATCAACAATTTATGTAACTAAAAAAACCCAATGAGAATGTATTCATTCAATCATTTATTCTAATAACCAAACAACTACTTAACCAACAAAGCACCAAGCTATTTTTTTACCCAATTAACCAAGCACCCACCAAACAAACAATTCATTCAGTTGACTAACCAATTATCTAATCATGTAAGCGACGTATTATCAGGGCCAAATAAATTACTGTCATCTTTAATACAAATATAAACCAATTTAGAATCAGCAAACAAACCTCAGCGAAATACAAACACTCGTTCACTCACTCAACCTACTAAGCAACCAAACAACCACTGATTCAACAAACAATTTATTCAACTAATCAACCAATCATTCATTCATTCAACCAACAAACTAACCATTTATTTATTCAATGCAACAACTGACCAACCACCCCAAAAATAAACAGACTATTTATTGAATCAACCGACTAGCCAACTAACCACCCAATCAGCTATTTAGTAAACCATCAAACCAGCCTAATAACAATACATTCAACCAACTAATCAATAATTCTAATAACACACCAACAGACTATTTATTCAATCAGCAAACCAATCACCCATGCAGCTAATTGTTTGATCAAACCATGACCTAGCTATCCATTCATTCTGGGGACCCATATTAGGGACCCAGTAGATTAGATAGGCAAACAAAGCTCAGTATTTCTTTACTGAAATAAAAAAGAAAGTAAAACATAGCTTTACTGTCTTACCAACCAACCAGCCAGCTGGCTCGTCATTCATTAAAACCAACTGACACATCACCTTACTTTCAACCAACCACCCAACTATTCATTGAACCAACAAATACCCAACCAATTAATTATGTATTATTTGGACTAGCCATTTATTTATCAAACAAACTCTTTATAGAACCAACCATCTAACTATTCACTTGACCAACAAGTCAGTCAACCCACCAACCAACCATTCTTTTAACCAACCATCCAACTGTTCGTTAAACCAACCAACTAATCATGTATTAATTGGGCTAACCCTTTAACAGATCTTTCCTTAAACCAAACATATTTGACCATCAAGTCAATCAACACACCAACCAACGAACTAACCAACAATGAAGTCATTCAACCAACTTGCTAACACTCCAGCAAATCATCCATCCTACTTTTTAATATTTAATAAATCAATAAATAATTCAACCAATCGGCCAACCTATCCGATAATTCATTTGTTCAGACATTTTCAAAGAGCTAACTGTTCTTTTTACCTTCAGAAACAAGGCTACGTTTTAGGTGAATAACCATAACTTACTATGTACAACCAAAGTTATCAGTGTGGAATACAGCAACATAATTGTTGCAATGTGGCTTTTCTGCAACCTTTAGTATTTACGCTTTTTGTATGGGGAATGAAAAACAAAACTACATTTCCCATCACCCCGCGGTCCCTGGGCCATGGCGTCATCATTGCGCGTCAAAATATAACTCGAATCAGGGAAAAATCAACAATTGCAGCTGCAGCTGAGTGTTTCTGCTGAACTTCGGTGAGACTTTTATTGAATCCTTTTCTCTCCGTGTCCCCAGCTCCCCTCTTCCCTCCTCCTGTCCACTTTGTTTTCCGTGTTGTGTTTCGCTCGCCGCAGTGTTTGAATAGGAGGGAACTGCGCTGCATTATTATTCAGATTGTCCTGCCGGAGGGAAGTTAGTGCGGTCACAGCACCTGTCCCTCCCTCTGTCCGCCTGGCTTTGCGCTGCTTGTGTGTTTATTCGCCTCACAGCTTTTCTGCTATCTTGTTGTTTTAGGCTTTTGTGTCAACCAGAGTTCTTTCAGAAGAGAAATGACCCCAACATATGAACTCCGAACCGAAACAACAATACAGGAGGAAACGGATTTCATGGTTGGCACGAGGAATTTCGTGTCGATAAGGAGAGGAAAGAAAGCAGACTTTATGATTTGTGAGACATTAACTCTGTTTGGGAAAACACAAATGGGTAATATCGGGTTCTTTTAAGATAGTGCACCATTTTTTGTCATGATCTTGTACAATATATTATTATCATTAACCCAGTTTTTTTTTTTATATATATAATATATTTTGAGCACATTTTGATCTTTTGCGCTCCTATATACCCTGGTGCGACTGTTACATCTGAATTTTACCAGTGTGGGACAATAAATGATATTTCTCTTCTGTTTGTAAATTCTAAAATTTTGTGTTTTCACAAGTAGAACTAAGGTTTCTAAAATCAGTCACCAGTCATATTTGTATTAATTATAGAAAAATCCAGTCGAATAATTTTGTCCCAAAAGTCAGTTTTTAGGCAGGACTCCATTTAAAGTGACATAACAGTGAAATGAAGAAATTAGTATTTTTTTTGTGTGTGTCTTCACAATTTGAATAGACATTCTTTTTTATTTAATCTTGAAATAATTATAAAAAACTATTGAAAAATAAACATATTCTCGTTTAATAGAAAGTTTGATATATACCTACCATTTCATTCTAAAAATATACTGTATGACTATTTCAAGTAAGAAAGGGTTGTTATAAATTTACTATTAATAATAACTGAGTTTCATATAAACATTTGCAAGTTTTATAAACTAAAACCCAAATGTCCCTATATATCTTCTTATCTGTCCACTTTAAATTACTGTACCGATACGAAAGCCTGAAAGACCCTAAAATGCTTCATAATGAATATTAATTGTAACCTGGCCAAGTTATGTTTTTATTTTTAATACCGACTTGTATTTTTTTTGCTGTCTTAAATTATGGAATTCACTTTAGTTTTCAGGTTTGAATACATATTTAAAAGAAATTTAGGGAAAACATTTTGATTTTATTCTATTCATGGTTTTGTTGCTAAAGATAAAAGTGTAATTTTGTAAAAAACAACTGATCAAAAAAGCAGAGTGCTTATTGTTATTTTCTTTCTTTCTTTCTTTCTCTTAAACAAACACACAGCACTCGTGTTGCTTTGTTTGACTTCATCTCTAATCACTGTTATATGTCTAATAAATAACTGCTTCTATCATGTTTTTGTTCCGCTTTCTCTTTGGGTTTAATGCTACATTATAGATCAATGACTGCAGCAGAAAAGGCTGCATGATTTGAAGAAAACGTAAGATAAATAAAAACTTTACACTCTTCATGTTTTCCTGCTTTAGGTTCGTCGCAAACAAAGAGCCCAGATACGTAGGAGCTTATCAAGCTTCAGCTGTTCTATATTTCCATCTCAGTCACATGGTTTAAAAAAAAAATAAATAAATAAATTATGTTGCATGATGAAGCATCTTCTTCATCTTCCTAACTTCACCAGAACTTCTTAACGGCCTCCTGGAATCTATTCAGCTGCATGAAACATAAAGCCTCACTCACGGTGTCTCTGGCATAGAGAGCTGCACTTAATCACTGGACCTGATGTTCATTTCAGTCTCAGCACTATTTTGCATTTAGTGATGTTATAATAAGGAGTATTATATTACACACAATATTAGATTACACAATATTCACCAAATATATAATATTTGCTGAATATTGTGCCGTCGTCATAAAAAAATGGTGAAAATAGTTACCTGTTAGTTTTTTATCTATAGGCACATCCTGGACAGGACGACTGGATCTTTTAATTTCTGACTGACTGGTCTCCAGGAATAGTTTAACTAAGCTAAACTCTGTCCTAAAAATGAACCGAAGTGTGAAAAGAATGCTGAAAATGATGTATCTGTTTATCTGTCATAATCATGTAGATTACAATGGCAGGACAGAACAGATGTGTGAAGTGTGGAGGCTTTTCTAAATCTCTGTGTTCCTGTGTCATCAGGTGTTTGTGACCAGGAGCAGTCCCATGGCTGGATCAGTCACCTCCAGTTCTAAGGAGCGCTCAGCCTCCAGGACTAGTTTCATCCCAGAGCTGCAGAGCATGATGTATGACACACACACACACACACACAAAGAGTAAAATAAAAGCTCTCACCCCAGTACAGCATGGGGCTGTTGCTGCTGAACAGACTGTTGGAAGCCATGAAAACCTGTTAAACGAATAAAAAAAGCCACAATAATAACCAAACTGGGCAACATTCTGGTTAATGCTGACACAGAGCTAAAAACAGTCCACATCTCTGTACTTTGATACATGATGATGTGATGGTAGTGATGGTCGTCTGGTGTTTAGCTGGCAGCTGTAAAGAAAATATAAAAGGGGGAAACTAAGATCAGTGATGGTTCTGCTCCGATTACTGGACTTTTGCTTTTCTCACTGTTACTGGAACTAGAGTTCGGCTTGGTTCATGCTTGGAGCATGAGCATGTATATTCTGCATGGAACATAGACGCTGACACAACTTTTGCAGCATTTATACTCTGTGCTCTTCATCCCCACTGTAGCTAATATTCTGCTAGACTCTAGGGGGCGCCTGTGGCAAGCGTACCACTCTGCGCAACATGTTTAGAATTAGAAAAACACAGTTGTTAGTCCTGGCAACACCCGTGAGTGTGGTTGTAACAAAACTACGGAGGTGGGCATTGTGGAAAGTTTGGTCCACACGGAGAGACGTGGTTGCTGAAATGACGTAATTTGACCGTGCAGCACCATGCGGACGTGTCGAGCATAAATCCATAAATCAACCTTTATGGATTTAACTCCTGGTCTGCGCATCCTTAAAGTATCTTAAACTCATATATCTAAAATTAAGACCTTAATATGTCTTAAATTCATTTTTAAAAATGCAAGTTGGCCTTAAATATGTTAATCCCAGGTCTTATATTCCTGCTAGGACAAAATATATAATCTCATATATTCAGTGTTGGGCTATTCTGTCAGACTACAGTTTGAGTCACCCGCAGGCTTCTTCAGTGTGTTCTGACTCGAGGCGGCTGAGGCTACCAGTAGCTCGTTGCTAATATACTTTTTTTTACATCCATAATGAGAAAGTGTAAATTTGTCTTTTGTACATTTCTGTTGTGATACAGGGCTTAAATTTCACTCATAATGGTCTTAACAAGTCTTAAATTTGAGTTGGTGAAGCCTGCAGAAACCCTGCAGCTAATGCAACTGACAGCACGGTAGTTTGGAAGTACAGCAGCTACTCCGACAATATTATTACTTTTCAAAATGTAGGTCAATAAAATACCAACAAATGAGTTTTAGGTTAAAAAAGCCATGATTATTTTAAGAATGTGGGAACATTTGATGGGTTGTTTTTTTTTTTTTTTTTTTTTTTTTTTTAGTTTTTAAGATAAGGTGAATATGTTTGCCTTTAAACTTTCTTTATCTTCATCTTTATTTTCAATAAATGTGTATAAAGTAGACAAATAAACAAATGTCGAAGTCATTTATATTATATTAATAGTTCAAATGATAAATACTCTTGTCAATAAACATACTGCATCAATTTTATATATACAAACACAATTTTATACTATATTCATCTAAATCTTATATATGTCCTTATCTTCCATTCAACTATTACTTAACAAGTGCAAACAATGGAGAAGAAGTAAACACAGTTTATTTAGCAGGTTTTGATGTCATTATGAGTAAACAAAAGGAACATTGAAATATATTGTAGCTTTTTTTAGATTTAGTCACAGAAATCATTGAAATAGATGAGAGATTTGGCTTGTTGAATTTAATATTCTAATAAGTTACACCAGGGTGCATTTTCTTAATTTACGCTTTTTACATCTGCTCCAATTTCGCTTGTGCAAATAAAGGTTTTTTTTTTGTTTGTTTCTTTTTTTTTTTTTTTTGCTTTTCAGTCAAAACAAATGTTTGCTTTAAGGGAAACATTTACCTGCCCACTTTTCGTATTAATGAACAGGAGTGAGTGCATATACAGGTACTCACCTCGTGCTGTTGGTGGTGGTGGTCAGAGAGGCTGAAACCCAAATAAACCCCAAAACCTAAAACCATCCGTCCCAACCTGAGGGCCAAAGCTGTCCGCAACCCCAAACCAGAACTCCTCTCACCCGGGTGACCGACGGCTGCAGCCAGCCAATCAGAGAGTGGATAAAAGATTGTCAGGTGTGGAAGTGATGGGGTGGGTGGGTGGAGGGGGGGGGGTTGTCTAAAGGAGAGATGAGGAGAAGGAAAGGAGTTCAGGATGTGGCTTCAGGTTGGTTTGTCAGCATGGAAGTGGTCTACCTGGATGCAAATTGAAGTCTGACCAAATTGTGGTCAAACTGTGTGTTGTGTGGCCTTTCGACCCTGAGTGTGTGTGGGAACATTTGCACGCTCTGTTTTTCTCCAAGCTGGGACTTTGAGGAGAATCCATTGTTGCACTTTTTAATTTGTTTGTCCATGCAAATGGTGCTGTGAACAGAATTCAGTCAGAACTGAAAGGAAAACAGCCCTTCTGAGGAGCGCAATATCAGAGGAAAACTGCAGAAAGCCCTTCAGTCCTGAACTCAAGAGCGTTACCGTCTGCAGCCATTGCAGAACCGTATTCTGAAGTCCAAAAATAAAATCTGTTCATTGATTCATTTAAATTATGTTTTGCCAAACAGAAATTGAAGTAAAATCCCTTTGCTGGCCGATGATCTTCATTGTAAGTAAAAAGAAGACAATAAAATCTGCCAACAGATTATTCACTTCTGCTTTTTCACAGAAGGCAGATGTGAATACAGACAGATTCAACCAATTCAAATATTATTGAAAAAAAGTTTATTTCATGGACTTTGTGTTTCACTTTGTGTTATAGATTAAATACACACACACATAGATGTTTTGAACAAATTTATTTCTGTGAATTATGATTTTTCACTTACAGCTAATAAAAACACTACATTTATAATTAGAATATTACATCAGACCAATAAAAAAACATTATTAATACAGAAATGTAGCCTTAATCAAAAGTATGCTTAATACATGCTTAAAGATTTTCATTTTTAAAAGGTACTTTTATTCTGATAACCAGTCTCATCAGAATGTCTCGTATTCAAATTTTTTGAATATGACTGTAAAATATCCTAAAATCAGCACCGAGGAAGATTCCGCCATCAGCACTTTACCTGGGAACAGGTGTGGGTACTCTGATGTACATATGAGAAAAACAGTTGCCAAAGGCTTAAGGCTCCCACATACTCGGGCGTACTGCGTGCATTCTGTGAACCGCGCGAACGCCGCGCACTCTGTCTGCGGATGGTTGAGGTTTCATACTTGAACGCACCGATTGCCTACATTTCTCCTGACAAATTCCTCCATTCACACCCCTTAAACAACTGTACATTTCATCATGTTAATGGCACAAAACTCATAGACCAATACAACGTAGCACAACACTGGAATTGAATTGGAATGAAAAGCAAACGTGGCTGAATTGATGCTAAGGGCGGCCCAACCAGTTATTAGGGCCATGTGGATATGGATTTTTTTTTTTCCCTTAATAATGAACACCTTCATTTAAAAACTGCATTGTGGGCTTACTTGTGTTGTCTTTGACTATTTAACTAGGATTGATGTTCTGAAACAGTAAAGTGTGAAGAGCCTGCAAAAAATAGGAAATCAGGAAGGAGGCAAACACTTTTTCACACCACTGTATTTGTAGCCTTTGAGGCATTCAGTCGCGGTGGGGATTCTTGCATGAACGTTGCTTTGGATTAAGGCCTCCTACTACACCTCGCCCCTCATATTTAATAAAATCAAATGCCGACCATATTTCTTTAAAAACTAGTGACATGTGTTGCCCACTCCCCACTGACTGGATGTCCAAGTAAGGAATGGAAAACTGGTTTGGAATCCAACCGGCATGAACCTCGTTTTTGTTTTTATGTGCTTGTGGTAGCCCTTGATGGAATGGTGCCCTGGGTGGTGAGCCCTATCGTCCATATCACAAAGTACTACTACCTCAGAGAGCTGATACTTCCTGTCACTTTGTGTTTCAGGTTTGCTTTGGGAGACACCCGCAGGCCTCTGTATGAAACTGCAGCCCTCGTAGAGGACATCGTCCACACACAGCTCATTAACATGGTGATGTCGAAGTCACGTGTTGCTGTCCCAGAACTCTGCTGGGTAGATATTTTATTTTTTTAACTGATGGTGTTATTTTTTCTGGAACAGCTGCATCAGGCATGTGAGGGCGCCGCGCTTCGCGGTTCCAGGGTCATTTCAGCCGAGGACATCCTGTTCCTGATGCGGAGAGACAAGGTAGAGAAAATATTCAACGATGTGCTTTAATTGTGACCTAACTGAGTTAAGCTCTGTTCTTTGACCGTTTGTTGTCTAAATGTGTGTTGACCAGAGGAAGCTGGCGCGAGTATTAAAATATCTTCAGTTTAGAGATTACAAATCCAAACTACTGAAAACGCTAGAGGAAGAAGACATGCAGCAGGAACCAGGTAAACACATGGACACAGTGACACATCTTTCATCGTTAACTGGGCCTGTCACGATGACAGGACTATAAGTTGTCCCAGAAATGATTGTGGTAAACGATAATAATGTTGTCTGGAGACCATTTTCAAGTTATGTCTTGATAATGGCATAATGATGCAAGTTCGCCCTCTCAAGGACCTGTAAACTTGGGGCGTCGCGTGGCGCAGTGGGTAGAGCGGGCGCCCCGCGTGCGGAGGCTATAGTCCTTCCTCATCGCGGTTGTCCCGAGTTCGGCTCCCGACCTCTGAACCTTTGCCGCGTGTCTTCTCTCCCCCTTCTGTCAACTTGCTGTCCGAAAAAATGGAAAAAAGGCCGCTAGCGCCTAAAACAAACATTGGGAAAAAACAGTTGTATAAACTGTATTTTGTAAAGAACACTTAACATTATCACTATTATTTAATTTTCTAAAAGTGCCTTTGAGGGTCCTGAAAAGCATTTTATAAGTCTGAAGTCTTTTCCAATTTTCCATATTCTGTATTTATTTTGTAATTTTTAATTTATTTATTTTCCAATGTATTTATTTTAAATATCCAAAATAAAACACAATTAAAAACAGTAAATAAAACGGAAATAAAACACACACACACACACACACACACACACACACACACACACACACACACACACAACTAAAACCATAAAAAAGGCCCTGTAAACAAAATTACCTTTTAAAAAAACACTAACCATCAGAATGGAAATGATCAAGCTCATTTTAATTCATCATGCGATTAATTAGTTATTGCTGTTATCAAATGTCAGCATATTATCTTTGATTCAGTCTTTGTGTGTGTTTACTGGTCAGGAGGTCCAAATGCTGGTGGAAATCAGCGCAGGCAGCGACTGGCCCAGGACTTCCTGGCATGGATGGATCAAACTGGGGAATTCCTTTCATTGGCTGAGAAACAAGAAGCTGACCCGGTCAAACAGGAGAGGATGGAGGTCAGAGGTCACTGTGATGTGATCAGTGCATGCTTGGGTAACATAAAGGACGTCGCCGTTAACTGTGTTTGCTGTGTGTCGGAATGTTCAGCGTTTGGAGCGACACACTCGAAACATGGATCCAGCTCAGTACATGGAGTTCTGCGAGAGTCGACAGCTGAGCTTTGGTGAGAGTTAAAACTCCTCATTTAGCTTTTGTCTGTTCTCAGGAAGCTGGTTATATTTTCACAGGATAATGTAGGATTGGAAGATTTTAGAGTGCCGCGATGTACCCTACCAATCAGCAGATGACCACAGTCCATTATAGTCAGGGAGTGGACAGGGTAGAATCGCCTCGATCTCATGGCAGAAGACGCTGAAGCGGGGCGGGGCGGAGCCATCGGCAGATCCGGGACGTGTCCCGCTGGCCTGGAGAGAGCTGACAGAGCTGGCTCAGGACAAATGTTCAGTTGATGAAAAACAGTCCATGCCGTTCAAGCGGCTCAGTCGGCAGCCTCTCTGCCGGGCTGGAATTCCCCCAGACTGCGGTGAGGGAAAAGACAGACGCACCCCGCACCCCTCCGTTCGTCTTCTGAGGCTCTGTCAGCAGTGCAGCGAGACGGCAGGTTGCGCACAGGGGTTATACCGAAAAGCGCATGCCTGCTGAGACTTAGACGCTCTGCCGCGGGAACGTGCATCGATGAACGCCTGCAATGAGGAAACGGATTCAAATATAGCAGACGAGGCAGCTTTTAAAAATATTCATAATTTTAATCATGTTTGTTATCCATGAACGCTCTGAAAAGGTGACGTTTTCTGGCAGATGAATTCACGGTTTTGACACCTTTTATCTAAACACCTCAGAGTCAAGTATCTAAAGTCAGTGTCTCAATAATCGGTTCTCTGCTCCGTGGTCAGTCCCTGCTTTTTTACCAACAACGTCATTGAAGTCGGTTAAACGCTGGGCACAGTCTAAAGCGAGAACATGCAACTTGCTTATCTGTCGGTCTCAAAACTTATAAATAATACATAAATCAAACAATATAAAGTCCACCGTTAGTCTGAACAGTAACTGTTTGTCCCAACCAAGGTCCAAGATTAGGACTGAGAGGCTAACATCTGCAATGGATATCTGAATTTTATCAGCCAGATAAAATGTATTTTCTAAAGCAACAGTAGGAATAGAAATGTTCTGTTTACTTTTTTCTCCATTTACTTCATGAAGCTTTTGCAGTTTCCAGCCAGAGAGATCACTGAACAGGCACACTGTGTTTTACCTCCAAGAATATAAACCAACCAGTCATCAAACCCTTTGGTTCACGTTTCTGTCTCCCTTAAATATTGACTGTTTAAAAGTAAAATGATTTTATTTCTAGATTGCCGGATCTTGTGAAGGATCACATGGTGGCAGCATGTTGGAGTAGCTGTTACGTTATTTGTGATTTGTTTTGGTTGAATCATGGGATGGTTGGACTGGTTTCCTCTGGTTTTAGATGCTGTGCAGCTGGAAGGGTTTTTGCTGTTTTTTTTTTTGTTTTTTTTTTTACTTTCAGACAGTTATGATGCACAAACATGACAACGAGGTATTGGGAGCAGCTGCTTAGCAACCCAAAGCTCAAAAAAAAAAAAAAAAGCAAAGCTCATATTAGAAGAGGAGCAGCAAAAGCAAACGTGCTGATTAGCTGTGCTTGTCAAGCACTGATTTTCTCTTCCAGAATATGTTGCTGTTGAATGTCGTTCCTGCTGGCAATCGATCTGTTAGCATGTCATGACAGTCCTGAGACGGTCATTACAGCAACAGCTTTCAGTCAGAGGCCTCGTCAGTTCATTGCAAGACTGACTGTTACTGGAGATCCTTCTGGCCCACAACATCACCATGATAACATTTTATTTCCATTTGGGATAAATTAAGTCATTTTGAATTGATTTAATATTTTATGGTTTTCTACAAACCCCATTTTCTGCTCTTCCTTGTGTTATTATGTTGTTCAGCTGCTCATACTTTATCTTAATATTACCACAGCCAAAAAAGCATCAAAGTTTCGGGACTGGCTGGACTGCAGCAGCCTGGAGCTCAAACCCAACAGTGTCGCCACGGAGATCCTCTCATACCTGGCCTATGAAACAGTTGCACAGGTGATACCTAGAATCTAATGTCAAGAAAGAGCTGGATGAAAACTGCAGCATGAGTTTTGTTGCAGCATCTGCCTCTTTTCCCCCGCAGATTGTAGATTTATCTCTGTTGGTGAAGCAGGAGATGACGGTGAAGATCAGTCCCGTCAGCCATGTGATCTCTGCCAGCTACATCCACTACAACACACACACAGAGGTACACACCATCCCATCACATTCAGTTGTTTCAGTCATGAAGTCTTGCACTTTTTTCACTCAGTAAATGTGTGGTTGCAGATTAAGAAAGATCCAGAGTCACCAGAAGCCACGCCCCCGTCCACTCCGGGCTCCTCCCACTCCTCCAAGCCCCTCCTTCAGGGGAACGGCAGCGTTGACAGCCGAGTGAGACAGAGGAAACGTAAAAAGGTGTCAGGCTGCAGACTTGTCTTCCATGCTCGTCATGTCGGCCATTTCTCTTGATGATTTAGAGGTAGATTTCCTGGACTGCTAAAACAAATGCGGTGTGTTTCAGAGCACTCCGGCCACAGTGGAGCCCCCTAGTGGAGCCATTCAGCCATGTCACATCAGAGAAGCCATCAGAAGATATAACTACAGACACACAGTGAGTACACAGGCAGAAAACCACATCTTATCTTAGCCCACACTTATCTGCCCCACAAAGGAATGAAAATCAGCCACCCACCGTCCCCTTTCGCTCTGCTGTGAGAGTCTGGTCGACATACTCGCTCATGTCTGCATATGAGCGGTTAACAATAGTCACCCCACTGCTGCCAACTTAGCAGCTTTGTTGCGATATTTAGCTACTTTCAGGCAAAAAAAAAAAAAAAAAAAAAAAAAAAAAAAAAAAAAAAAAAAATGGTATCGGCTAAAGTCGGAATCAGCAGGTCAGGCTTTTTAAAGATCGGTGATCGGCCACAAAACTGCTACCGGTGCCCCTCTAATTTGCGGATTAAATGAAGAAAGCTAATGGCTCTTTTCGACATGTGAAGAAATAAGGTACCAAAAACTGAGATGTTTGTAATATGTGCAAAGAGTTAAGAGACAGTAATTATACGGGGATTAGGTTTTCTTAGTGTGACATCACTACAAAGGCTTATGGCACACTGTTTAGGTATTTAATTTAATTCAGAAATAATTTATTAGTCTCAAATTAAATGTTTTTTATATTAGTATTACACATACTGACTGATACAGGACTAAATGCTGTTGTATTCCAAATAATAGCAGTCCACCATCACCAACCTGGCTGTTTTCAGTAGGAATGATATTTCTACAGATAATTTACTAGTTAAGTCTAAAAGAGAAATAAAAAACAGCAACAACAGCCATGAGATGCATGCAGCCAGTTCTATGTAAAATCTGTGATAACTGTATTTTTTATTTTTATTTTTATTTTTTTTTAAATCATCATAGCAGTGTGGACCTGAATTCATTCATTCTGGTACCAAACAGGACTGTCATTTCAGGACGAAGTCAGCAAATGTATAGAGCTGGTTGCTTGGTACAACGAGTCGTTTGTTGTTCAGAAGAGCAGCAGACTTTGATTGAAAGGTTGATCCGGTGAAAAAGCATGTAAAGAAGTGCTGAAAATGATCTCAAATGCTCTGAAGTGGAAATAAAAGCCAGAAAGACATGCAAAGTAGAAAACTACCAACAAACAGATCAGTCAGTATCCAGAAGGGCAAAGACTCCAGGGTCAGACGAGGTCTACAGTTACCTTAGAAACACCCTGTTGTGAAGCTACGCGATCAGCAAGCAGTCCCATCGTTGGAGCCACAGAACAAAAACCACACACTATCTTATCTTACCCCACACTTATCTGCCCCACAAAGGCAGTCTTTAGGCCAGTTTGACTGGCCTAAAGACAAACTGTCCAACCTTGAACTTGAAATGTGTTGTTGTGGTAACTGAACAGCTATGGCTCCTGTTGGACAGCAGGAATTACGCACACCTGAGCACAAAATATCTGGAGTGTTCAGTGGGTTTTTTTTTTGTTGTTGTTGTTTTGTTTTTTTAAAAGTAAAATATATAAAATTTTTCTTAAAGGGCTAGTGCAACTTATTTTAGTCTCAGTTTGAAGAATTAAGTTAAATGTTTCATGTATGACCCATGTGAATTCTGACTGAACTAGAGAAGCATTCTGGCAGTGATTTTACACTTTAAAACTCCAAGCTGTGTTTTTCTGGAAACTTTATTTTGTACCATACTGGCAACATTCTGTGGGTCAAACCACAGTTGTTTTTCCAATACATTTTAAATCGTGCTGCCACTGAACTGCTGCCTAATCAGCAGCAGCTAATTTATTGCAATCCTTTTATTTTTTTAAAGGCCTTAAAGTAATCTAAATGTAACATTCGACAACTTAAATATTCTCACTTTAGCTCCATTCTGATTGGCTGTTGACACTTTGACCCTATACTGACCCCCATCTCTCTTTTTCAGAGTGCTTACAGGAGGAGTGGGATGGCTTTCCTCACCTGCTGATGCATCATGTGTTTCGAACCATCATAATGTTATGTCCATTTATTAGTAATAAAAACTTTTTAAAATGTATACAAGGACTCATTAATGGTTTTCATTGATGAAAAATTTTATTTGTCACTAGTACAGAAACAAGGACTATTGAACATGCTCAAAACGCAGCTTGGAACATCACAGCAACATCAGCACATAGAGGCAGAGCTTCTTGGAGGTTTGAAGTAATGATCAGGAACAAAAATTTTGTTCAATACAACAATCTGGAAAGTAAGCGGGAAATAAACGTTACGTTGTACATCAGAGTCCCCATGATTGGTTTCAGAATGAATGTGTTGTTCAGAACTTCTGAGTACTGCTGAGCAGAGACTCCCTCTCCATCAACAGCTCTCCATATCTCTGCTGCAGTTCTTTCTCTCTCTCCATCTGTCTGTCCACATCCTCCCGCAGAGCCTGAAACGAGAACCAGCATGTTGTACTATCATAAATTACCATTTATTACTCCTACAAGCTGTAACCTTTACCCTCTACAACTAACTGGCAAAATCTTAAAGTGCTGCATGTATTACCGCTTGTCTCCTGGGAATGGCCAGATCCTCCTGCTGCTTCAGCTGACTGAAAGTCTGCAGCTCAGTGGCTGCTTGCTCCACCTAGTGGACAACACCGACATCACATGACTGCAACCAGTGTTTTTTTTCCCAAAGGTGTTTCAAAAAAAATTTACATCCTGACAAAAAAAAAAAACAAAAAAAAAACTACTAAATCATATATTGTCCATTTCCTCTGTTATTCATGAACGATTATCTCTCAGAGCATCTATACAAAAAGAGGGGATTTAAGGTTTTACATTATAAATTTGAAACCTGTTGATGAGCACCACATGATGCATCATTTGGAGCACATCAGCTCTCACCATTAATAAAGTCTAGCATTTAAAGGAATTTTTTTAACCACTTCACATGGTGTGTTTTATCCTTTCCTTTCGCAGTTATTGATGGAAAGTTTTAGCCAAGAATTGAAATCCCTGTTTTCAAGCCAAATCTGGGTCAAAATGCACTTGAATATGATTTAAGAAGTGGTAGTGGACAAAGTAGCAGGAACATTTGAATCCGAATTCCTGAAACAGCAACCCAGTTTCAGGAGCACAACTCTCTGAAGGGTTCACAGAGACAGACGGGGGTCTGGGGCTTGTAGTTTTCCTCAGCATAATATCGTCATGACTCCTCAACCAAAACTACACCACCAAGAATGAAGAAGGAATTTAACATGTAACTAAATGAAATCCGGGCTTCTCTAAAACTGACTGGGATATCTTCAAGACTTTCGATGAGCTTGAAGACCCTGCAGACAGGCTATGTTAAAGTTTATAACCCACTCAGTACCTGTTCCCAGAGTTCATTGTGCTGCTTCAGGAGTCCCAGCGCTCTGGACTGGAAACCTCCCAGCAGAATTTTCAGCTTCTTCTCCAGTTTCGCTGCTCTTCGAGCCTCTGCTGTCATGTGGCCACGGTTCACCTGGAGGGTTCCCAGGTACAGCAGGGATGTCAGCAGGATTGAAGAAAAGAAAACCAAACTGACTCCTTGAACTTTTCTCCACTCACCTCTAGTTTCTTCTCCAGACTTTCGATTCGATCTTTCTTTGACGCCAGGTTAGCTCGGGTGTACCGGTTCTGACCAGCTAGATACAGCACCTGCGCAGCAGAACCGACATGTTCTAAAACTGCTTTAAAACTTCAGAATGAAAAACAAAATCAGGATGAACAATCTAGAGCAGTGGTCTTTTAACGTTTTTCAGCCTGGAACCCCCAACTATCTATCAATATACAATTTTTTTTTCTTTTTACAAAAACATTTATTACCGTGTGCTCAATACAAATACTGGCCGTTTTTATTCTAAATTTATGTTTATATACAAGTGACGAGCTAATTAGCAGTTAGCTGCTTAGCTAGCATGCTGGCGCCAATATATATATATATATATATATATATATATATATATATATATATATATATATATAAATAAAAAGACTGGAAACTCTTTACTGTTTGTGCTTTTCTTCATGTACCTGTGAGGACTGCGTAAGTTCAGCAAAACACCCAACCGTCTCACGGGAGGCACTGCCACCCTGTGGTGTAACCTGGTATCACACCTCAATGCAATATAGTTTGACTCCTTTTAATTCTGTTAAAAGGGTGCTAGATTGTTTTTAAATTATCAATAAAACAAAATGTGATCATACCTTGGTGTGTAACACTTAATTTTATCTTTGTTTACATGTTGGATTCATGTTAATGTGTATTTAAAGCAAAAAAAAAAAAAAAAAAAAAAAAAAAAAAAAAAAAAAAAAAAAAAAAAAAAATTGAAACCCTCACATTGAAGACTTCTGAATCCAGCTTCATATCACCAACATTTTTTTGATGAAGGTTACCAAAGCCTTTTTTTCATAAGCATGGATGCCAGTGGAGTGGATTCTTACCTGACCGTAGCATTCCTCCCACACCTGGGTGTAGGCCTCCATGCTGAGATCTCCATGGCCCATTCCTGCCTTCACCACCTCCATCTCTGCAGTCAGGATAGCTTTCGCCTGTTTATCAACACGAATATGATCTGTTTAAATGATCCTTAAATGAGCTGGACCGAACAACTAATGACAGCGATGACGTGTTTGACCTGCTCCATCTCCTCCGTGCTGATCGGCTTGTAGGAGTGCGTTTCCAGGTAGGAGATGTGTGAGGCGTTGTTGGACGTAGACGTGGGCCCCTTGGTTTTGCCGCGCTGCAGCTGATTGGCTGCGTTAGCTGAGGGGTGGTGCAGGCAGTCGTGATGCAGCATGGTGATCATTTCCTGTTTGATGAGCTCTTCAGCTACTTGGAGGTCGGTGAGCGGCTCCATGGAGGCGGGGCGGAGCACCGACTCGTTTACCTGCACGGGCAGATCAATGTTCATGTGTTGGTACCGATAAAGATCAAACTCAGCTGTCGCTAATCAGCTGGATCTGCTATGTTTAGCTAAACTGAACCTCAGTGGGTCTGGGGAGGTCCCTCTGAACAGCCGTGTGTCGAAGTTTCAGCTCCTTCTCCCTTTCTGCGTCCCGTTGAGCCTGACGGAACAAATCAGCACAAAGTTACCAGCAAATCTCAGAGTTTCTCACTTTTTAAACAAACTGAATAAAAACAAAACAAAAACAGGATTTTTAACGTATCCTTTGTGTTTTTATGCAGCTTACCTGCTTGCGTGCCTCTATGTCTGCAGAATCTTCTATGAATCCAGTCTCCATCTCTGTCTCTTCCAGTTCTTTCTCCGCATTTTCAGGAAGAACAATCTCAAAGTCGTTCTTAGGGACAGGAAGTGACATCAGGCCTTGTCTCAGTTGCTGCAGGCTTTCCTTTTGCTACAAAGAGAAAAGATACAAACTTGATTCTTGATGTTTTCAAAAAGTAAAACGGCATAAATAAGTAAGGTTGCAACAACAAAAACGGCATTTTTATTGATTGTGTGACACAAAGTAGCGCAAAACTATGAAAGGAAATACAAATGCATGCCACACTTTTCAGATTTTTCGTCATGGGTGATTTTTCATCCAACTTCATGTTGGTTTATCACAGAAAATCCCAATAAAATCAAAGTTTATGGTTGTAACATATGAACAAGCCATTCATATATAAGGGGAATCAGTCCTTCAGAGAGTTAAAACTGCATTATTTTTTTTACCACGTGTTTGGCGTAGGCAGGGTCAGCCAGCTGGTCTTCTGTGTTGATGTTCAGCTTATCCCTCAGCGGTGTGCGCCCAGGGGTCAATCCTGGAGTACCGCGAGGGGTCATGCCCCCTGCGAGGGGCGTCATGCCGTCCGAGGCCTGACCGGGTCCAGGAGTTCTGGAGGAGAAAAGGGGGCCGTGAAGGTGGAACAGGGCAGGGGGATCATGTGGAATTAATGAAATAAAAACAACACGAACAAAAGGTAAAAGAAGAAAGGAAGCAAGGGAAAAAAAATATCCAAGTTTCACTTTTCCACCATTTCTCAAGATTTACATCACAATGCAAAATTATTTGACTCATCATATTTCAGAGTCTGCTTCCAAAATGCAGAATCTCCTGGAAACGTGTATACTGCTCTGGGTTAATGGTTCTTCAAGCTTTCTACTGGAAGAATAAAACCAATCCTCTTTAAAGCCAAATGGAACGCGAGGAGCCGCTGAACAGTTTAGCACAGAGCTGGAAAAAAATGGCTCACCGAGAACGTTTCTTTGGGTGAATTTCTGACAATACTGCAAATGATCAGCATTAAATATTTTCAAATCACGTCAAAAGATGAAGTTATTTGTAAATACTTAAGTAACTCGTCTTCAGTAATTTTGTTGACGAGACATCATAATCCATTTTATTTATGAATTTGTATGTGTGTGGTTTTTATTTCTGTTTTATTTATTGTTTTTGGTTGTCAGGTTTTATTTTGGATTTTTAAAATATCTTTAAAAGAAATTACTAAATAAGTACAGAATATGGTTAAAATAGAAAAAAATACATAAAGAAAAAAAGTGACTAAAACAATAAATACAAAAAAATAAGAAAGATAAATGAAATAAAGGAAACTCATAAAACAATAAGATTGGAAATAAAATGGAAAACAAGGCTTCCCCCAGAAAACTTGTAAAGCCCTGGTGGTTGGGTTGCTAGGGCAGTTCACCAGTGGTCCACCATGTTTTTGTGTTAAAAAATGTTAAAAGTTGACAAGAACTCTTAATAAAATATGGCGAGCTAATGATGTTATTGGAAGACACTGTTGACAAGACTTAAACACCAGCTTTAGCGTTTTAAAAAAGGCAAACAGTCTATCAATCGTAAAGTCTGCAGCTTGGTGCTGTGTTTTGACTTGCAGGTTGTTGTTGGTTTTTATTTATCAATGTTTTTATCAATGTTTTGAAGCAGTGTTTGCAAGAAATACTTGAAATGAAAAAGGCCTGTCTGCGTCTGCAAGAGCACCCTCCAAATTACCCGGTGTGAGTAAAAAGGTGGCGCGCACGATCTGTGCCGAGTTACAAGAATTCTGAGGCGCACGACCGGGAGCCATGTCTGCGCTGGAGGTCAACACCAGGGGTGAGGATGGCGTGGTGCGTGTGTGTCCCCTCATGCCTACTTCAATGCGTCAACTATAAACCTGGCTTAACCCCTCTTTGTTATAACCGTTTCTGGTTTATAAAGAAAAACTATGTAAAATAAATAAATGTGATGCTTAGCCCGGTGCATCTTCCATTTTGGAATCAGTGAATACTGTTCGGATGCGCTGTAAAGGAGACCAAGGGGCTGTTGTGTTGGTCTTATTCCTGTAACTTCCAAATAAGGCCTTGGCTTTGACTGACTGTCTTGGTTTGCATGACAACAAAAACCCATCATGTGGTAGCTGTGTGTGCTGTGAAACATCAGAAATCACTCGCTGCCGTGTGACCGTTTGATGATACCTGAACGGTGTACTGAGAACAGTGTTGGGCGTCTGAATCTGCTGCCGCTGAGGCGTCACTCCACTGAAGTCGCTCTCATGCAGCGGGGTGTTGAGGCCTCCTTTCAGGGGCGTGTCGATGTTGGTCAGAGCCATCAGGTTTTGTGCTTCCTGCAAGAGAAAACGCGCACAGACCAAAAGTCAAATCTTACACAGAAAATAGAACATGTGACTGGTGAAAAAAAACAAAGCTAAGATGAAATACAAGCCAAAAAAATGTAACCGGCTTACTGGATCAAATAAGAATTCATTTTTAATTGGGATCTTATTTTAAGGGCATATTTATTTTTATTGTCTCCATTACTTACAGATTTTATTTCATTTTTTTTTTTTTATCTAACTAAAAGTAAGTCAAATATATGAAATTAATGAGATTTACAACGTCAGGGACTACAAGCTAAGAAACAAACTGGCTGGGAGTGTTTCCATGATTCACCTGCAGTATCCTGTCCTGGGCAGCAGGGGTCCGTGGGGTCCGTAGTCCTGTCGTCATGTTGTTGGTGACGCTGTACTCAGACAGCAGGGTGGAGGAGGCTGAGTTTCCTCCTTCACTCTCCTCGGCTGCTTGACGAGCAACCTCGCTGGCCACGCCCATTTTGACCACTTCCTCCAACTCAGCATCACTGATCTAAGAGCACAGACAGATGAAGCCATTAAAGCAGTTTGTTTACAATACAAACAAGATAATTTAATGCTCCTTTACCAACCTGGATTCAGATGGATGGATGGAACATGTATGCACACATGATGGGACAGGGGAAACAAGTCTCGAATTACAAGGACTTCCATAATCTATTTTCTTTTTCCCTACTTTTCCAGGCTGTGCAGGATCACTATTTGTAGTAGAACTAGAACATTTTTGAAGAAATTCAAAAGGGACCTGTCAAAGTGTGTACTCAAACCCAAATCAGGGATTCTGATGAGTAAGGTTGAGTAAGGTTCTGCGGGCCTCGAGTTTGAGTGTCAAGTCCTAAACAGCCTAAAACAACAGAGAGTTTTTCTCTGTGTTTGTTGCATGTCACAAAAGCGTCTAGAATTAGCTAAATTGCTGTCAGCAACAGGTGCGTTATCATTAGCACGTTGACCTCCAGTAACATACTAATTCAAGTATTCACACAGGAGTGTATAAACTAAAATGAGCAAAAATAATAAGGTTAGCTAAAATGATGTCAAGAGCATTTGGGCTATCACTATCATGATGAATAACATTGACTTAGTTCATTCAGTTTGTTAGGTTTAGCATTTATATCAAAATTAGCTAAAATGCTAATTTGAGCTAAAATGCTATCATTAGCATGAGGGCTATCATCCAGTACAGTACTCCATGTAGTATGCAAACATCAGTGTATAAGCTAAAATTAACTCAAATGCTAAGGTTAGCTAAAATGATATCAATAGCATGTGGGCTCTCACTAGCATGTTGAGTAACATTGACTCACACCATTCAGTAAGTAAACGTTACTGAATCAGCTGAAATTGGTAGCTAATGCTAAGGTTAGCTAAAAACGGAGTCAATAGCATGTGGGTTATCACTAGCAAGTTGACCTCCAGTAAGGTACTCCATGTAGTATGCAAACAATCAACAGTGTATAGGCTCAATATAGCTCAAATGTTAAGGTTAGTTAAAATGAGGTCAATCACATACAAGCTCTCACTAACATGTTGACTAACACTGATTTACTCCATTCAGTATGTAATCATTATTATATAAGCTAAAAATGTAGTCAATAGTATGTGCGGCATCACTAGCATGCTAACTAACATGGACTTAACGCATTTAGTATGCAACATTTAGTTCACCACTCAGTATGCAAAGCTTAGAGTTTAAGCCAAGATTAGCTAAAATGTTGCCAGTGGCATGTGGGCTATCAGTAACATGATCTCCATGTAGTATGCGATATGACAATGCACTGCTCTCTTGCATCGCTATGGCAGGCCTCAATAAGGCAGCAGTTACCTGTGGTGCAGGCAGGACCAGTTTGGAGCGTTTCTTGGTGAACTCAGCCACTCCGCTGGTCTGCAGGATGGCAGACGGCAGATCGCTCTCCTTCTTCTTCTTAATCTTCTGTTTATCCTTTTTCCTATCCCTCTCCTCCCGTTCACTACAACCAACCACACAATCATTTTATCTGTAAGCGGCTGAAACTGATCTGTGTGAACAAACGTGAATGTTTCTTGACCGTGTTCAGCTGGAAACCCCACTCAGAGAGTTACTGACCTGCGGAGTTCTCCGTCCAAATGCTGCTGTCTGAGCCGTTTAAAGTTCGGTTCCAGAGCGTCGTACTGCTCCATGCTGGTGTCATAGAAACCCTTCATGTAAACAAAAATAAACCAATGAGCTCTTCTCTCCTATTGGCTTAAATCGAAGCAACACTGTTTGCTGTCTGTGATTAAATACCGCAGCAGGTTTTTTCTCAAAGGGGATTTCAGCATTGTAGTCCACTCCTCTCTTCTTCTTCCTCTTCTTCTGGACGTCGATGCCCGCTGCTCTCAGCTCCCTGCGTTTCTGCAGAGCGGCCAATCGTCTGCAGTCGAAGAAAAAAATGAAATATTTTTTAAAATAAATTCTCTTGAGACTGAAAACCACCCAGCTCTAATCAATTTATTTAAAAACTGAATGCATAAAGATGCTTGAACCTGGCTTCCTCCAGCTGTTTCTCTCTGGCTTTTCTCTTGGCTTTTTTGCCCTGCGTGTTGGCCAGACGAGCTCTGGCTTCTGACAGCATCTCCAACTCATCTGCATGCCGAAACACAGACAAACATCCAGTCAGTTAATATGCCTAGCCTGCTAACAGATCAGATCCATGTGGTGATCAGCGTCCTGAGTGTCCAACACCTTCATCCATGTCCACAGGGTCGGGCCTGGCAGGTTTAGTCTCGGGATTAGGATCGATCTCTCCTGGTTTTAACTTCCGGGGATCATCTCCCACCTCTTCCTCGTTCTCTCTCTGCGCGGCTTTGTCTCTAAACAAACACAAAAGCACATCTGTTAAACCAGATTAATCATGATTATGATGGAAACAATCTGCTTTTGACTGAATTTAGTGTCTAAAGCCCAAAAAAACGTCGTACAGCAGGTATTCGTAATGCTCCAGACACTGGGCAGCAGTGCGTCCAATGATGGGAGCAATGGTTCTCCACTGAGTGGGCATCAGCTTGGCCAAGTGAAGCAGTTTCTCCTCCTCCTCTCTGGACCATTCTGTCTTTTTAATGCTGGGATCCAGCCACTCGTACCTGCAGCCACAAGCAGAGCCAGAGTTTATGATTCGGCTTCAAACAAGTAAGTTCCACTGAAGAATGCTGGTAACACCGTATTACAGCAAAACCTAATTAAAGTGCATCTTTTAGCTATTCATGCATCTGTGTCAGGACTCACCATCGGGCCTTGCACTGTTTGGCGGACTTACGATGGAGCAGGGAGGCGATACGCGACCACTGATTCTTCCCATATTTCATCACCGCCGCCTTCAGGATCTCATCCTACAAACAGAAAGACAAAAAGTCAATCTAAGAATGAATTTACAGTTTAAATTAATTTCCAGCACCACCATAAACAACCTGATGCTTAAAATATCACTCCTGTCAACATAGTCATAGACAAAGGAGTTATTGTTAGGAAGTAATATTTAATTAAATATTAATCTGACTCCACCTTCCCACAGCAGCATCAACTGCAGTGCTCTACATGTAAAAAACAAACAAACAAAAAAAAAAACAAGTTTTTTTTTTTTTTGTTTTTTTGCTAGAAGTGCTTCCATGTTAAGCAACACACTTGTGTTGAAAATAATTGCAGTGTGTTTAAATAATTGAGTAAAGCTGTTTTTAACAAAATTCCTGTGAGGACGAGCCTTAAAAATAAATCTAACTAAAATATATGGAGTCTGCTAAAATCCACTGGGACTGTGTGACCAGGTCAGATGAAACCCCCAACACGGATCACTTTGTCCTTTCACTTCTTACAAGTCAATCCATTGGGATCACGGCTTGTGTGTGTTTGCTGAGCCAGCAGCTGGGATTAGGAACTCAGCTGCAACTCTCGGAATTTACCAGATCAACATGTGAGAGATATTTGGCAGAAATGTTCCTTGGATCTGCCTGAGCTCTGTGTCTCTGTTCTCATGCATTCGGAGCTTCAAACACAATAGAACTGGTAACGGGCATCCTCAGCATGTTATTGGCACGTCATCAGATTCTGTCACTCAGGATGCTACTCAGACTGAAGAATCATCTGGTCACTCTGTTCTGTCCACACCTGAGGACTGTGCTGCTGCTGCCACCTTTGTGATATTACAATAGGTCACACTAGCTCAGCGACTCCACATATCCGCTACATGGATGTTTCTTTTTTATTTATTTTTTTATTACTTCCCAAGGAGGACCAGGAGGCGTAATATTGGTTGCTTGACTTCAACTCTCTTTTCCATGTTGGGAGCTTTCAGTTGATCGTGACGTGTAAAAAAAAACAACACAGAGCTCTCCAGGTCGGTGTGAGGTGGCACATATGATCTATATGAGGAAAAGCTACTCTTCTCCCATTTTAAGTATTGGTTAAGATTTTTTAAATAATAGTAAGAACAATAATTAACAAGGGGAATTATCTGAAAGGGACTAAGAAAGGCAGTCTAACAGAATGCCAGAATAAATCCACTATTTTTCAATGCTCCATTTAACGCTGAAACTTAAAAGGTGGCAAATAAACTTTATAATAACATTACAAGTTTTAAGTTATGGTGAATGATAAACCATTTTAAGAAAAATACAAAATAAAAGTACAAACAAAACATTCGGTTTTTGAAATACCTATTTAGAAAGAGATTTTTTTTTTTTTTCTGTGATATTAAGTTTTCTTCGTGAAACACATAACCGTTGAAGGCTACATTTTTCTTTGCTAATGACGTTATCGCTTTTAACCATTAAAAAAGTTTCCTGGTCAATAGCAGATACACTACCCCTCTCAAGTATCTAAACTGTTTAAATTTCCACGATGCAAATAAAATAAAGTTGCTAACTAAGCAGAATCCCGTTATATTAGCGCCTAGCTTCATGCTAATTTTAGCCATTGGTTCAGGGCAACAAGAGTTAGCTTCAGGCTAACCATGTAAACACGTACCTCAGTGTTGCGCCAAACGCCTCCTTTTATCATAATTCGCGGCATCTTGACGGCGTGCTTGTTTGTTCCCCTTCAACAACTGGAATAAACAACCCTCCTCACAAGTACTTTCCTCTGGAACGTGAAGCCTGCAATATAAAAATTAAAAGCCAACTAAACGCAGAATGCTATGGGGTAACTACCATGCACCGGAAAGTGTCGCAGAATTGTTCAAGGTGTTCAGGCAAAAAAAGTCCGAGTCCGACTATATTTGTTCCCATGCCATTTTATATGTCATTTTACATATCATTTTACATATCAAAGCCGTGCCTTATAAACAGACGACATACCTAGACTAGAGATAACGTGTCAGAAACGTTCACTTAAAAGGTTAACTGATTTCGGCTCGACACTGGTCCGTTCATACTGAGTTAATTTCAAAGCCTTACAAAGGTACAGACCAGAAGGTAGTTCTTGTCAAATTGATTAAAATATGTTTAATAACTGTCTTTTTTGTAGATCATTAAAAATACATTATTTACATAAATTTATTTTAAAAAACTTGTTGGAAAAAATACGAAACAGTCTTTTCTTAAGGTTTGCATCGTCAACAAATGCAATTAATTTCAAATGTATTTTAAAACTTTAGCTGCTATTCAGTTTAGTTCAAAAATACTTTATTAATCCCAAACGAAAATTAAATTAGTTACAAGTACAAATAAAAAAGATAGAATATCATGAAAAAGTTCAATAGTTTTTGTCCTTCACTTCAAAAATGAAATTCATATATTATGTAGATTCATTACCCATAGAGTGAAACACTCTTGTCTTCAAGTTTTTTTTTCTTGTAATTTTGATGATTATGGCGAGATAATGGAAACTCAAAAGTTAGTGTCCCAGTATATTAAAATACTAGCCTACATGGGATCAATAAAAATTATATTTTAATCAGAAATGTCCGCCTGTTCATTTTTATGCTCTCAATACTTGGTTGGGGCTCCTTTTGCATGAATCAGTGCAGCGTGGCATGGAGGAGATCAGCCTGTGGTTCTGCAAAGTATAATGGGAGCCTAGGTTGCTTTGATAATGGCTTTCAGCTCATCTGGATTGTTGTGTCTGGTAAGTAAGTGAAGTAAGTAAAAGTTTATTTATACCACACTTTTTTTTTTTTTTTTTTACATAGGGTGGTCACAAAGTGCTTTACAAAAATGGTAAACCCAACAAAATACATACCAATAAATAAAAACAAACACAATACAATCATAAATGCAGATCATAAAAGCTCCAATTTACCTAAAAGCTTCTTGAAATAACAATGTATTTAGCTGATTTTTAAAAGTCCCCACAGAATCCAAACTCTGTAGGAAGATGAAGTGGTGCTTTCCACAGTCTGGGTGCAACAGCTTGGAAAGATTGATCTCCTTGAGTTTTGAGGCAGGTATGGGGTACCACTAAAAGGTTTTGATTTGATGACCTTTGGCATTTATATTTCAATCAGATCTGAAAAGTCTCTTATCTTCGTCTGGACAATACTCTATAGGTTCTCTATGGGGTTCAGGTCAGGCTAGTTTACTGGCCAATCAAGCACAGTAACACCATGGTTACTGAAGCTGCTTTTGGTACCTTTGGCAGTGTGGGCAGGTATTAAGTCCTGCTGGAAAATAAAATCAGCATTTCCATAGAGCCTGTCAGCAGAAGGAACCATCAAGTCAAGTCAAGTTTATTTGTATAGCACATTTCAGCAGCAGGGCAGTTCAAAGTGCTTTACATCATAAAAACATCACTGAAGTATGCATCAAAATCATCAAGCAAATATCAATGCATAAAAATCATAAAGATCAGACATAATTTGAAAATACTGATCAAAGTTCCACTTACTATTAATCAAAGGCAGCTCTTAAACAGGTGGGTTTTTAGCCTTGATTTAAAGGAACTCAGTGTTTCAGCTGTTTTGCAGTTTTCTAGAAGTTTGTTCCAGATTTGTAGTGCATAAAAACTGAAAGCTGCTTCTCCACGTTTAGTTCTGGTTCTGGGGATGCAGAATAGACCAGAACCAGAAGACCTGAGTGGTCTGGAAGGTTGATACAGTGACAACATGTCTTTAATGTATTTTGGTGCTAAGCCGTTCAGTAATTTATAAACTAACAGAAGTATTTTAAAGTCTATTCTCTGAGCTACAGGGAGCCAGTGTAAGAACTTTAGAACTGGAGTGATGTGCTTTATCTTCCTGGTCTTAGTGAGAACATGAGTAGCAGTGTTCTGGAAATGCTGCAACATTTCCTGGTAGATGGTTTTCGTTGAGTATGGACTTCAAAAAACCCAGTGGACCAACATTAGCAGATGACATGTTAGTCAGTCATTAAAATGACAAGAAATAAAGGCTTGCAATATTTCACTCTATGTGTAATGAATCTATATAATATGAAATTAACTTTCTGAGATGATTGACACAAAATATTAACTTTTTCATTATATTTGAAATGTTTCCGATGGATATTGTCATTGTTAATGTGTTTGTAGACACGTTGCAAGTAACTATTACCAAAGTCTCTTTTGAGTACCACTGAAGGCAGATAAAGTACCATCAGTGGTAGTTGTATCAGTCTGAGACCCATGCTTGAGGCTGTCCTGTTGGAAGGCAAGGCGGATGGCTGCTCACACTGAACCAGGTTCTGTTGAAGGTTATTTCATGTTAAAAGGGAGTTTTCCTTTTTGCCATTGCTGCATGCATGCTCAGTATGGGAGATTGCAGCAAAGCTAAGACTAAATGCAATTGACTTTTCTAGTGTCGCTCACGTGCTCATTCCGGAGGAGTGAATACTGCTTGTCAGTGAGTCGATGCAATCTGCTGGGTTTCCTTAAACAGAAAATTTTTGAAAGATAAACTGCAGTTGACTGCATTGTTTGTTAATAACTGGGATGAAATTGGAATGTACTGTGGGGAAAATAATCATTTGATACACCGCCAATTTTTCAAGGTTCCCTGTTTCCAAAGAATGAAGAGGTCTGTAATTTTCAGCATTGGTACACTTCCACTGTGAGACAGAATCTGCAGCAGGGATTTTGGGCCACTCCTCCATACAGATCCTCTCCAGATCTTTCAGGTTTCAGGGCTGTTGCTAGGCAGCACTGTGTTTCAGCTCCCTCTAAAAATTCTCTGTTGGGTTCAGGTCCAGAGACTGGCTAGGCTGCTCCAGGACCTTGAAATGCTTCTTACAGAGCCACTCCTTAGTTGTTCTGGCTGTGTTTCAGGTCATTGTCATGCTAGAAAACCCAACCACAACATTTCTTTAATGGTCTCACTGAGGGAAGGAGGTTGTTGCCCAAAATCTGTTGATAGTTGGCCCCATCCATCCTCTCCTCAATACTGTGCAGTCACAATGTCTGCTTTGCAGAAAAGCAGCCCCAAAGCATGAGGTTTCTACCTCCATGCTCCATGCATGTGTTCTTGGGATTGATCTCATCCTTCTTCCTCCTCCAAACACAACAAGTGGAGTTTATTCCAGAAAGTTCTGTTTTGTTCTGATCTGATCACATGACCTTCTCCCATGCCTCCTCTGGATCATCCGGAGGGTCATTGGCAAACTTCAGACAAGCCTCCACGTGTGCTGGCTTGAGCAGAAGAGGCTTTTTTGTGCTGAAGGATTTTAATCCATGACGACATAGTGTGTTACTATGGTAACCTTTGAGCCTGTGGTCCCAGCTCTCTCCAGGTCATTGACCAGGTCCTCCTGTGTAGTTCTGGGCTGATCCCTCACCTTTCACATGATCACTGATTCTCCATGAGGTGAGATCTTGCATGGAGCGCAGTCTGACGGAGACTGACAGTCATCTGACGTTTCTTCTATTTTCCAATAATTCTCACTAAGCTGTTTGCCTATTGTTCTGTAGCCCATCCCTGCCTTGTGAAAGTATACAGTTTTATTCCTGGTGTCATTATCCAGCTTGTTGGTCTTACTCATGGTGGAAAAGTTGGAGTCTGATTGATTGATAGTGTCTTTTATCCTGGTAATGAGTTCAAAAAGGGGAAATTAATACAGGCAATGAGTGGTGGATAGGAGGGCTTCTTAAAGATGAACAGGTCTGTAAGAGGCAGAATTCTTCCTGGTTGGCAGGTTATCAAATATTTATTTCATGCAACAAAATGCAAATTCATTATTTATAAATCATACAATGTAATTTTCTGGATTTTGTTTTAGATTCTGTCTCTTATAGTTGTGGTGTACCTCCAAGAGGTGAAAAAATTTCAAGAGGGAATCTGAAACTAAAGTATCAATCTTACCACGCTAGTATTGATCTGATACTGATACCAACTTGGTATCGATATTATCGATATTTTGGATCGATCCGCCCACCTCTAGTACCTACAATGAAAATGACACTCCTCTCCGTTCCTTGTAAATGGACACAGTTGAAAATTGATTGTGAATCTGTCTGTATGATTGGATTCAATCGATATTGGTATATAAATCAGTTCTAACTAGACTCCCTGCCCCTGTTGAAGAAAAATATCCCATACCACGATTCTGCCACCACTGTGTTTGATCGTGGGGATGGTGTGGTCAGATTGATGTACGGAGTTAGTTTTTTGCCACCCATAGCATTGCCCATGTAGGCAAAAAAGTTCAGTTTTGGTCTCATCTGACCAGAGCACCTGATGATATAGATATTACAAATGCAGCTAATGTTTGTCATAGAGGTGGTACTTGAGGAACTATATTAAATTCAGAGATGGTACAGGGTGCAAAATCTTTAAAAACTCCTGATCTACAACATTCAGAGAACAGGTGGTGAATAATGTATGGCTAAAGCTGCATTATTACATAATAAATACACTCAGTATTAGCTGCCTGCTGAATAAATACCCACATGTAGAGTGATGATGTTTTATTTCAGCTCAATATCTGAGGTACATATTTACTGATTTCACATAAATGTATCAGGTTACACATAGGTTTTTTTAATGTAAGCACGACACACAGAACATTTATGTCAACGCAGACATGCACAAAGAAGGCAGCAACAGGAACTAGCTGTTAACTAACTGCTCTGCCCTCACAGGAATCAACCAATCACAGCAGGGGTTTTTACTAACTCAGATGGGGCGTGAAGCCATAAGGGAAACAGAAGAGATTACAGGGGCTAATACCTAAAATATTTAGACAAATTGTAACACTGACCACAATAATAAACAATATTTTCAGTATAGACAATAAATATGAACAATTTCTTAAATAGCATTTCTGTATTTTTCAGTATCATATATATATGCACACTTCATCAAAAAGTAGACTTGATCCTACTGTAGTGGACACACACGCACATTTTCTCTGTTGCATACACATGTTATCTTCTCACTTTGTCTCTTTTATTGTAATTCTGTCCAGTATGGACAGTTATGGAGCAATACAGTAGGACGGGGACACAGAGTGGTTTAACAGTGACTTAAAGGGGGTGCTAATTTGACTGGGGTCACATGCAGACTGATATGTACATTTGTAAACTCTCTCAATTCCAACATCCCTCCCTCCCTCAACCCCATTCATTTTTCTGTCGCTTTTCTCCATCATCCTCATTTTCTGTCTGCCTCCCTCTATGTCTTTCCCCTGTCTTATGATTCTCTACTTTAAGTCTCCAGCGTCTCCCTGGATGGTCTTTTTGATGCGGAGCAGCATCGTGGTCAGCCACTGGTCCAGACGGGACACGGAGTCAAACTCCTTGACGGCCTCTGTGAATGCTTCACTGTTCTGTTCCTCATGGGCCTCAAGGAGTTTCTGTTAAAAAAAAAAAAAAAAATTGGAAATTTACTTCACAACAAAATGAAATACGATGCTTACAATCATGGAAAAAAGAAGCTTTCCCAGTCATGGCCACACTTCCGCTAATCTGCTAATGCGCTAATAGCAGAGCTAATTTTTTTGTTTAGCGCTTTAGTGTTTTTGCTAACTTGAAAAGATTTAGCGCACTTAGCTTCCCCCAGTTTAGGATCCAATAGCAGATTACTTAATTGGGATTTAACAGAAGTTCAAAAAATAGATATTTATTTTTAATTTTTCTGTTTGCCTTTTTAAGACTCTATAGTTGTCTGTTTAAATATTGTCAACAATGTCTTCTGGTAACATATAATCACCCAGTAATGTTTTTAGATGCCGTATTGTTAGAAAAATGGGCAGAAATATGTTGGAATTGAGGATGTGATCCTTTGAGGATGTGAAAAGGTTTGGAGATGCTTGTCAGCTGCTCCTGTTTTGGGAAAAACAATACCTTGTTGCCACGGTTATGCATCATAGCAACTGTCCAAAAGTAAAAAAGACTTGAGCAAAAATTCTTCCAGCTGCACAGCATCCTAAACCACAGCATCCTAAACCACTGTTCAAACATGCAGTGCCTCAAACAAAAAAAAAAAAAAAAAATTACAAACAAAAGTATAAAGCAAACAAAAAACACAACAGGAGTGGTATACAACAATTCTTCGAAAAAACCTGAATAATATCCCTTCCAACAACATTTAATTTCCCTTTGGGATCAATGAAGTATTTTTAAATTTAACTTAATTGTTACAGAGCTACTCCGACATACTGCCACCATGAGTGGTGCAATTCTGGGATTGAAACACCAAGTTTTACCAGCTCTACTACTATAGCCACATTACATGGTGGTACCTTCTAACTTCTTGGTGTCAAGTATGGTAGTGGAGGGGGAATGATTTGGGCCGAACCACTCTTTATACCATAGTTTTCTGGAGTTAAAATTGTGCCTTCAGTGATACAATGTTGACAACAGCAGGATTGGAAAAGTAAAGAATTATGGTGGAGCAACATTCCACACCTCAACAACACATCTACCTATAGAAGACATCTACAGCTCCACAAGGCATTAAATCATAGGGTTTACTTAGTTTTCCCATGACTATATGGTCAATAAAATGATAGAACAATAAATAATAATAATAAAAAAAAAATCCTACAATATAATGAAAGAAACATACCTTTAGCAGTTTGAGCTCTCTTGAGTCTGAGAAAGCTGGAAACATCTCCTCATACTTCTCTATGGCCAACTGGAAAACACAAGCAATAGGTAAGCTAGCTGCTAATACTGAACACTATGAAGCTGAAGCAGTAGAACAAGCCCACATGGGTGTAGCCTGAAGTGTGACCAGTATTACCTTGGCATTAAGCTCATCCACTATGAAGTGACACAATGATGCTTTGAAGAAATACTCTTTAGCATTGTACTTCAGCAGAGGATTGTCCATAGTGCTCATGGCAACCTAAAATATACATGCACACAAACATTTTAGTGCTTTCTTACACTAGTTATATCATTCATTACATTTAGTACATTTGAAAATGTACTTTATATAATTCTTGTATGCAGTTCATGTTACTGTATTTCTTTGTGTTTTTCATTACTATATTAATCTTTTTTAAGGTTTTTGTGGCACTAGTGGCCTTTATTCAACATTAGATGGACATGAAGAAGGAAAGACATGCAGCAAATAGTCCAGGGGCCAGGAATTGAACCGGGGACAACTGGGTTGAGGATTGTAGCCTCTGCATATGGTGCGTCCGCTCTACCACCGATGAATTACTGTGCCAACTACATTCCTAAAGCTGATGTTTAAAAAATACTCCCTGCTGGGTACCTGTTCATAGATTTCGATGGCTTTCTGATACTGTTCCAGTTGAGCGCTGTAGTGTCCGACCTTCAGAAGACATTTGTTGGCTGAACTGAAACATAAAGAAAACCCATTGGTTCATAGGTGGAACATAACAGTCATAGTCATGCTGAAATCTTCTTCTCTCTGTATTTTTAAACAGTTGCCACTGCTGTGATACATTGTAGAATTGTGTAAGCAACATTGACAACCTCATTATGTTTGCTTCAGAGCAGCTATTTTCATATGAAATACTGCCCCTGAGTTAAAAGTGTACACATTGAGTACACTCAATGGTGGATCTGGGCAAATATTTATGGGGTGGCAAGAGAGGGGCAAGGATTTTAAGGGGTGGCAGCATATGCCAGAATTATATTAGGGCTGCAACTAATGATTATTTTAATTAGCGATTAATCTATCGATTATTCTGACGATTTATCGGATAAAAAATTGGCACATTCTGCAGATTTTTTTATTAAAGCCTTTTTATACAATATTAGAAATACATTAAAAGATGCAAATAAACAAACGATTCAATAATTTTTTTAAAATAAGAAAATAAACATTTTATTGCCTGAAATGCAGTAACATAGCATTCTTTTAGTGAACGCTTGATCATTTGTAGCAAAGGATGGATCTGCAGTGAAAAAAATCCTTCTAACATCAACATGTGAAAAGCTCAGCTTTTTCTGCTTGATCTGTTGATTATTTTTGGAATTTACCGATTAATAATTGGATAGCAAAAGGTGTTTAATAGGAGATTAGGTGAAGACTGTTTACGCAGCAGTTCTGTTTCCTCTCTTCACATTCTCCACCAAATTACTTTTATTCTGTACCCAGAATGGATCACTGTATAATTAATTTTACAGTAGAGAGTTCAAAATCTACTGATGTCTTACTTGCTTTCTGACCAAAGCGCGACTGTGATGAATTAGGCAAAATCAGCAACAGAGTTAGCAATACTCAACAACTATAAAACTGAAACTATGAGTGAAGTCTGTTCCAAAGAATCACTTCCTGAAGCGCAACCAAACAGTTTGGTGTGCATTAACAAATTTGACCCTGTTTAGGGTGATATACTACGTTGTAACACATGCTGTGTCATTGATACATGGTGGGTATCAACATGGTTGAATTTAGCGCTGTTGTGCTTTAGAATTAGCTTCCAGTAAATGCCATGTTGGCATAGCGCTTTAGCATTAGTGGAACTAATGTTTAAGATTAGTGCTTTAGGGTTAGTGCAGCTAACTTTTTAGTTAGCGGTGCCCACCACTGCATTGATCAGTTTAGTTCCACTCAAGAAGTTCCATTACCCAATCACACACTACTTCATGTTGATCTATCAAATATAATCCCTGTTAAACATATTATAGTTACTGGTGGCAATGTGACAAAGTGTGAAGAAAGGGTATGGGAATTCATTTGAAACTTCTGGTCAAAAAAGGACGGCTGGCCATCTAAACATTGTTGGGGTCTGGGAATACTTTCATTCTTTTCTGCAGTTCCTTCAGTCATCCACCAGATGGAGTCGGTAAGCACTGGCCGGGCTGACCTGCAGCTGATTGTTTGCACCTGCAGTCAGTTGACCCTCATTACACAGGAGTATATGAGGAGCCTGCAGCCAGTCCTTTGCCTGAGTGTTAACAAATGTGGTAAATGTCAAGCCGTCAGTGTTTCTGTGCTGATCCTTGGGGGGGGGGGTTTTCCCCTTGTAAGAAGATACTTAATTCTGTGTTCCTAAGGTTACTCGGCTGAGCATACGGATTCCGCTCCAGCTTGTTTTTCCTCGACTTCTAGAAATCACCTGCAAATCCTCCATAGAATCCCTGGAAACAAGACTCTGGCTGGCAGCTCTACTCCTCTTCCTTGTTCGTCCATCGCATGATCAAACCCTGTCCACCCTCCACGTACCATCTGGTCATTCCTCATTCAAGTACCTGGATTCATCTGTGAACCTGCAATCCTCCTAGACCACCTCTAAGATCCCCTGGAGGAATACCTCAACCATTCAAGTTGAGGTATTCCTTTAGGGGATAGTTGTTAAGTATTGGGATGAAGTTGTCACCCACTTCGTTATATTTACCCTCTGCTGTTTCTCTTCAGAGCTCCTGCGACTACCTGGTTCCAGAACCATTTTGTCCCAGATCACTCTTTCATTGACATAACTGTAATCTATAATAAACCTTTGAACTTTTTGAGTCTCTGAGAGTGTTCTCTGGATGTGGGTCAGACAACTTACTAAATCATGACAAACATAAGCTGAACTTTTAAATGAACCAAAGCTCAAGAATGGAAGAGCATCCAACCCCTCCTCAGGACAAATCAGAAACCATGGCCGTGAACCAGAAAAGGGGCGAGTGCCATCCCTGGGTTTGGGATGAGCTCCTGGAGGAGTTTAAGCATCTCAGGGTCTTGTTCATGAATGAGGGCTAAATGGAGCGGGAGATGGATTGGTGCAGTGACGTGAGTGCTGTACTGGTCTGTTGAGGTGAAGAAAGACTTGGTTGGTCAGTCTATTTTCCCTACCCAAATCTACGGTCACAAGCTTTGGGAAGTGACCGAAAGACCGAGATCGCGATTATCAACAGAGATGAGTTTCCTCCGCAGGGTGTCTGGGCTCTCCCTTGGAGATAGGATAAGGTGAGAAGTTCAGTCAACCGAGAGGGGCTCAGAGTAGAGCCGCTTCTCTGCCAAATCGAGAGGAGCCAGTTGAGGTGGCTTGGGCATCTGGTTAGGACGCCTCCCTTGTGAGATATTCCAGTCATCCATCCACAATGGATGGAAGGATGCTCAACAATCCAGATCACTACAACGGGTGTATGTTCATTCTAGTCTCTCCATTTCAACATTTTCCTTTGCCCTCCACACCCACAATCCATTTTTCATCCAACACTGCCATCCTTTGCCATTTTACTCAGTTACATGGAACTCTCAATCACTATATTATCTGAATTACTTATTCTATTGATGAACCCATTGTAAAATCTCAGTATCAACCAAAAAAGACACAACTAGATATCTAAATGCTTGTGCAGGGCACTGAGTATTTGCCATGTGTATTCTATAGCTTCTACATTTACAATCACGTTTACCTGTTTGACTCCTCTCCCTTGTAATAATCTGCTGCCTGTTCGTAGTGAGCAATTGCCTGAACAAACAAACACATTTAGTTAGGGTGCTTACTGCAAATGCTGTGTCAAGTTTATAACAGAAAAAAAAAAAATCACTTTACCTTTTCAATATCCACCAACTCAGACTCGTAAATCTCTGCGATGGTGATGTGATGTTTGGCTGCGATGGTGAACCGACCCTGTAACAAACACAAAGACACCCACATATCATGTTTTATTCAAAGGTCAGAGTCCCACGCAGGAATGTAATGGCTCAAATAGGATTTACCATGTCAGTGTAGATGTCAATGGCCTGGTTTAGACAGTTGATAGCCTCTAGAAAGAGATGGATAGAAAAGTGAGGAGACAAACTTAAAAGAAAAAGACTCTTTTCTGAGTCTATGAAGTCAAATTAACATTCTTTCATCTCGGTTTGCCTCCTCTGTGACTGTTAACCTGCTAACCTGCTTCATTAAGCGTCTCATGAGGAAGCATTAGAGCTCTTGGAACAAACCCACATATCACTTTTCCTTGAGCGACACTTCGACCCATTTTAATGTTTCACACACCTGCCCCTGAGAGCCAAATGATAAGACAAATTCAGACTCTCAGTCATGCAAGGTTTATGAACTTTTAGTTTGACAAGAAAATTAACTCATCTTTAGAAAAGTCTACATTTTTTGAACGTTCTGTGCAGGACTGGTATGTTATGGGGCTAGCATGGTGTAACAATAGAGCAGACACCCCATGAAGAGAGGCTGTTTCATTAGGCTGACTGGCTTAAATAAAATCCAGTTCAAGTAACTGAACTTCGAAGATATCTAATTAATAAACGGAGTCTACAAGTGTGTAAGTTAATCTCAGGTAAAATCCAACTTTTCTGTGAAGGCCTCAAAGGTTTATTAGAGAACGTTAGCAAGCAAACAACATCATCAGGACCAAGGAACACAGCAGGCAGGTCAGGGAGAAAGATGTGGAGCGGCTTGAAGCAGGGTTAGGTTCTAAAACAGTATCCCAAGCTTTGAACATCTCACAGAGCTCTGTTCAATCCATCTTCTGAAAATGGAAAGAGTATGGCAGACCTGAAAACCTACTAAGACATGTTTGTCCACCTATCCTAACAGGCAAGAAAAGGAGAGCATTAATCAGAGAAGCAACCAAGAGGCCCACGGTAACTCTGGAGGAGCTGCTGAGGGCCGGATCTCAGGTGGAAGGATCTCTCAATAGATAACCTATTAGTCTTGCACTCCACAAATCTGACCTTTATGTAGACAGAAAGCCATAAAAAGTTTGCCCTAAGCCATGTAGATCAGATCAGATCACAATTGTAAAAAAAAAAAAAAAATCTCTGATCTCAACGGGACTAACCTGGATAAATAAAGGTTAAATAATAATTTTAAAAAACCATTACACGACAGATGAGACTAAAATTGAACTTTCTGATCACCATGCAAACACCCTCTCTGTGGGAGGAAGCTCAACACTGAACATCACCCTGAACACACCCATGGCGAAACATGGTGGTGGCTGCATCATGGCATTTTTTCAGATACTTTCTGGAAGAAAAAAAACAAGACCAATGATGCATAATTTTCCTTCTACTTCACATTTATGCACTACTTTGTATATGTCTATCATAAAAACCTAATAAAATCCACTAAAGTTTGTGGTTGTAATGTGACAAGAAAAAAAAACAGAAAAAGATCAAGAGAAATAAATCCTGAGTCAGCTTGGAGAACTTATTGCCACTTATTGGTCGTTTTGAGCCATGTGCATCCTGGCTTGCTTGTTCTGATCAAACATCTCTGACAAAAACAATGCCTCAGCAATCCAAGGACCTATCTCCAGATATATATGTCTGTTTTGTTTTTTATATGTTTTTTTTTTTTTTTGGGGGGGAGGCAGTGGGGTAGCCATTATTTTTCAAGAGGGGGACATTGCTCCCACCTTAGGGTGCCACTGCCTATCTCAACAATCATGTATAACATTTCACATCTAAGATAAAGGGAATTAAAGCTTGAACTGCATCCTTCTCACTCCAACGAGAGCATTTCCTGGGGTTCGTCTCTGTTTAGCGGTTTAACTGGCTGAAGTGTTCTTGGCATCAGAACAGAGGAGCTGTGTGACTGACATGGTGCGTTTTTCAGAGACAGCAGCGCTCACCCTGCGGGTCGGCCTTCTTGTAGGCGTTGCCGGCATCGACAAAGCTCGTGGCGGAGTCCAGTTTGTTCTGAAGCTGCATGTGGAGCCGAGCGGCCTGGCAGAACGCGTTCCCTGCAGCTGAACGCACATGCAGACAAACAGTCACAGCATAAATGGGTGGGACATGCAGAAACAGACCAAAAACCAGAGGAATTCTCTTATTTTTAAACTTAGTGTTCCAGGAGCATCATCGAGGCAGCTAAATTTTACATGAGCTATTACTGGCTGCTTTAATCTGGAGCGCACACTGGTCTCTGCAGACTGTCGTCCACATTAGCTGTTAACATACATGTTCATCTGCTTTCAGTATAACTTGTCACCTACCGCTCCAGTTCTTTGCCATCTTAAACATGTTAGCTGCTCGTGCGTACATTTCACAGGCATCCTCCACCTTATGGTTCCCACTGTAAAAAACCACAAAAAATGCAATCATTACCTCGCTTTATGCTTTATGTTCACGTCACAGTTTAAATGTGGTTTTACAGGGAGAAAACGATTCACATGTTTCTGCTGAGTCATGTTACTGTCACAGTTCTCCAACGAGAGGAAAGAAAACAAGAGCTGAGCTGCAGAGGACAGCTCAGGACGACCAGATCCTCTAGCAAAACCACACAAACCAGTGGGTTTTGCTTCCTAAAGCAACATTTTCGTCCTATTAGGAAGTAAAGCAGCTTAATTTGCAAGCCTCTTATTTACAGATCTGAAATACATACAGTGCAGTATAAGAAGTATTTGCCTGCATACAGATTTGTTCTATGATTTGATCTACTAAGAGAAGGAAGCTACGCAAACCTACCTGTCCCCATATGAAGAAGTAGTTGGACCCTAAACCTGATAACCTGTTAAGCCTTTCAGCAACAACTGCTATTGAGGAAATTTGGAGCACTCTTTTTTGCAGAATTGTTTTAATTCAGCCACACTGGAGGTTTTCATACATGCACAACCCACTTAAGGTTTTTCCAGGAGATCTCAATTGGATTTCATTCCAGAGTGACTAGGCCACTCCACTCCTGTTAGGAAGTGGGCTGTAGTCAAAGCAGATTGGAGTGTTTTTGAAGCTGCAGACATAAATCGAAATGTTTTTACTGACACTGTGACATCATATATATTAGTTTTTGTGAGGATGTGTGTGCAGACCAAGATTTTTCGCACACACAACGACAATAAACTAGTGGTGGGGACATTTCTGCTAATCCGCTAATAGTGAAGCAAATTTTTCGTTTAGCGATTTTGCTAACTTTGAGAACGTTTAGCGGATTTAGCTACCATTAAAATAATTTTAATTCTAAAGCTCTAAATTACTTGGCTGTTTTGTAAACTTTCAGTTGAATAAAGTTTGACATCTGTGTTGAAGTTTTGGTTAATGACTGTTAGGAATACTTCAAGTAGTTCGACATTAATATTCATGGTCTTATTTTGAAGTGGGTGAAGACTGCTTACCCAGAACGCATCACTGTAGAGCAGTAAACAGTTTAAAATCTACTGATGTTCTGTGTGCTTTCTACCATGGTCAATCAGGCAAAATTAGCAACAGAGTTAGAAATACTCAACTGAAAAAAATGAAACCACAAGTGAAACATCTGTTCCAAAGAATCACTTCCACACCACACAGGTAAGTATGTAATAATAACTTGATCCTGTTGAGGGTGGTATACTATGTTGTAGAATATGTTGTGTCATTGACACATAGAAAGTACCAACATGGCTGAGTTTAGCACTTTAGTGCATTAGCTTCTATGATGTAACATGTTGGTATATTGCTGTAGAAGAACTAATGCTTAAAGTTAGTGAGTTAAGGTTAGTGCAACTAACTTTTTGGTTAGCGGTGCCCACCACTGCAGTAAACCATGGTTTACTTTACATCCACGGAAGCTGAGCTGGACCAAAAACGAGGGTAACAGTAGTAGGGACTGGGTCCTGTATAAGCAGGCCAGGATCAAACTGACCAAGGAGATCAGGGCAGCTAAGAAATGCTACAGCAAGAGGCTAAACAACTTCTCCGATGCTAACAACTCAGCAGCACTTTGAAGGAGGCTGAACGGCATCACTAACTTTAGAAGACCATTCCCCCACACCATGATGACCCACCTGTCTAGCTGATGACCTCAATAACTTCTGCAGGTTTGAAAAACAGCCACTCACAACTTCTAACCCAGACAAAAGGACTACCTGCATCCCCCAGCAAAAACTCTACAATCCCATCTCTCCTCTGACCCCCTGTACTAAACATCTGGGAGATATAAATAGGCTCTTTCACTGTCAGTATCCCTGGAAAGCTCTTTAACTTCATGGTATTTCCCCCTTATGCTTGAGAACCTGGCCAGTTGCCACCCCATCTTCACTCAAATCTTCAACAAGTCTCCTGCTTCAAGTGCTCCACCATCATCCCTGTCCCCAGGAAATGGGGACAGGGACATTTATTCTTGTTATTCACCATAACAAGAATAAATGACTACAGACCTGTCAGCCTGATGTCTGTAGTCATGAAATCCTTTGAACTGGTGTTGAAGCATCTGAGGGACATCACCGTCCCCTGCAGTTTGCTTAGCGGGCAAACAGGTCAAAAGATGATGCTTTCAACTTAGGGTTACGCTTCACCCTTTACCACCTCGACCACCCCCTTGGGTACGCCAGGATACTGTTTGTGGACTTCAGCTCGGTCTTCTCTGATCCTCCACTAGAAGCTCACCCAGCTCACAGTGCCAGCCTCTACCTGTCAGTGGATCACCAGCTTCCTGACTGACCAGCAGCAGCAGGAGAGACTGGGAAGCATCTTCTTCACCTCAAGAACCATCAACACCGGTGACCCCCAGGGGTGTGTTCTCTCCCCAATCCTCTTCATTCTGTACACACGATTCCACCTCAATGGACCCGTCTATGGGAAGCCTGAAGTTTCCAGATGACATCACTGCTATTGGTCTGGCTGGGGACAATGACAAATCTACATACAGAGGGGAAGTGGATCGGCTGGTCCACTGGTGTGGTCAGAACCACCTGAAGATTAACCCGCTCAAGACAGACATGACAAAGGACTTCTGGAGAACACACAAAACAGGACAAGCAAAGCTGTAATGAACAATCAGGTCTTCAGAGAGAATCATTCGGGCTGACCTTCCCTCCATCCAGCACTTGTACAGGTCTAGGGTCAGGAAACGGCATTTAACATCTCCCTGCAGACCCCACACATCCTGGACACAAACTGTTTAGACTTTTACTTTTAGGTCGGCGCCACAAAGCGATGTTTGCAAAAAACAGACACCACAGAAACAGTTCCTTCCCCCAGGAAGTCTCTGATGAACACAATAAACACCTTACAACCAGAGTAGTCATCTACTCAGCTGTGAAACAACATAAGCATGTTTGCACTGTTACAACCTGCCTTTGTTTTTTCTTTTCTGTACATAAAAAAGTTGGCTAGAAAGATTATGGAAAGAGAAATAGTCCAAAATCCTTCTCTCTATGTGCTCTAACTGTACAAAATGTTATAGAAGACAAATCTCTGTCCTGCTGGGAAAAGGAAGTTGGACAAAATACTGACATGGGTGCCGATGAATGTGCCAGCAGGGATTTTTAATAAAAAGTTATTTCTTAACATGAGATATCCCCTCTCAATTAAAGAGTCTATTCAAATTAAAAGTTGGATTTTTTTTTTTTTAACATTCCTTCAATAAAACAAGAACATTCTTTTTTCCACATCTTTACCAGAGATGCATTTAATTCTTGCTGTTGCTGTCCATTTTACAGATCCACTTGTTTCCATGACTAAATTAGCCTCTTAGCTCCGGGCAGGAGCTCATTAAAAAAACATGTTTTGTGCTCAGATGGAAAATACAGATGTGACCCAATTCACAACTTTCTAGGACACTACCTCATTACAGCAAACACTCGTGCATCTGCAAAAGTTTTAACTGTTTTTTTTTTTTACATTTTGGACACTTCTTACAGTTGCGGCCAAAATGTTGCCACGGAAACAAATTTGGTGTTTCGCAAACTTTGGCGATTCAAATTGTTACAGACTGATCAGATCCATATTAATTTGTTGCAAAGAGCTGGATTAGCTTTAACAAATAGTCTTCTGGTCAACCCTAAGGATGTGAAAGTGTCCACAGGAAATCCAGAGGTTGTAGCAGCAAGGAGGAGAGATGGGTTGCCACTACTGCAGAGTTTGCTTATCATTTGCAGCAAGTGGATTTGAGGGCATCTATACACAGTGAGGCGAAGACATCTACACAACAATTTTGGGTCACAAAGAATTCCCTTATATTTTAGAAAAATGTCAAGGACTGATTGGAATTCTACACCAAGATTGGACAGCAGAAACAGAGCAGTTATTTTCTCTGATAAATCTTGAAAATAATAGTCTTTAAAGAAACAGATACTTCAATGGAACCTTTTGTGTACTTTCCAGCATGATGGAGCAGTTTATTGTCATAAAGTGATGATGAAATTACCTCAAAGCTCTGAAAATGTGACTTTTAGGCCTGCGCTCAAGAAACTCATCTGATCTTAACACTGCTGTCAGCTTGTGGTCAGTTTTCAAAAAGCAGATAGAAGAAAAGAAGCCAAAAAACTCCAAGCACTAACAAGTCAGGAATGGTTCACTGTAAGTTAGAATTTTCTCCCAGGGGGTTAATGCAGTGCAAAAACACAAAATCTGTATTATTGGTCTAGTTTCTAGTGCAAATATCTTGAATACACTTGAAATATGACAAAACCAACTTACAAGTAACATATAGGAGCTTGTTTTAAGTCAATAATTTTTTAATATTGATGAGAACGTACTAGTTCTAAGTGAAATAATCTGCCAGTGGGACAAGACATTTTTCTTGTCTCACTGGCAGAATTTTTCACTTCTAACTACTCGTTCATAAATATTAAAGCGGCAGTATTATGTGTTTTCCAGGCACATAGAATCATTTTATAGCACAATCAAATAACTATCAAATAACTATCTTACCTTTAGTTGGTACAAAAATGCTGTATATATCAAATATGACTTAAAAGAAACTTGACTTCATAATTTAACACCATGAAATTGGGCCTCTGTCTCTTTAAGAAAGTCCTGCTCTTTCTGAAACTCCGCCTTCAGGAAGTCATTACAACAACTAACCCTTTACCAACGTTTCTACCAGTGTTGCACTGAGAAGTAGCTTGCGTAATGAGATCAGCAGATGCGCAGTTCCACCAGGTGTTAGCTAATTGCTAACTGGAGGGGTGCTCTGTGTGGCGGAAGCTCAGAAGCTTAGAAACTGTAGCTCTGAGGAGGAGCTGGGTCTCAAACTTGCATGAAAGAATCAAGGCAACACTCCAGGTATGTTTTGATGAGGGAATAACATTATAACGTGATGTAAAGCTCAAAAAAGTTGATTTGATATAATACTGCCCCTTTAAGGACTTGTTGACTTAAAACAAGCTCCTCCTATATTGTGCGGAAAAGTTGTGAGTTAGTTTTGTCTTATTTCAAGTGTATTCAAGATAATTGCTCTAGAAACTAGACTAAAAATACTTGGTAAGATTTTTGTGTTTTTGCAGTGTGTGGAGTATGACATAGAGAACTGTATAAGTTAAACTAGTGTAATATTAGGGATGCACCTATTGCAGTTCTCTGGCCGATCACTGATCTTTAAAAAGCCTGACCTGCTGATTCTGATTTTGGCCAACACTGATTTTTTTTGTCTGAAAAGTCGCTAAATATAGCAACAAAGTCATTAAATTGGTAACATTTGGGTTTTTTATTGCACATGTGCAGACATGACCTAGCGGGTGGGTCTGTCAGTCAGACCTTTGCGAAGGGAGATAAGAACAGTGGATAAGATCGGTTTCTCATGCAAGTATCGGCTGATATAAAATTAAGAAAATCTGGACCGATTTATCGGTGCACTCTAGTAAATATTTACTCTTCACATGAAGTGGATACATGCTGCATAGTGGAGCAGTGGGTAGCACTATTTCCTTGCAGCAACGAGATCCTGGGTTGAATTCCCAGCCTGGGGTATTTCAGTATGGAGTTTTTTATGTTCTCCCTGTGCATGTGTGGGTTCTCTCCGGGTACTCCCAGCTTCCCTTCCACGGTCCATAAACATGACTATTGGTATTCATACCTCCTAGAACTCAATTGCATTTTGTCTCGTTACAGCCATATATTTCTACATATTCTCTTGGGGTTTTATGTAATTCCACCTTTCACTGCAATGACAGCTGCAAGTAGTTTCATGTTTGTCTCCACCATTGTTGCACATGTGGAGACTGAAATTACTGCCCGAGGTTCTTTGCAAAACAGCTTCCGCCAAGTCAGAATGGAGGGGAGGGAGCCTGTGAACACCAATTTTTAAGTCTTGTTACAGATTCTCAATTGGATTTAAGTCAGAACTTTGACTAGGCCATTCCAGCATATGATTATGCTTTGATCCAAACCCTTCCATTGTAGCTCTGGCCATATGGGTGCTGAGTGGTGAACTTATACCTTCTTCTTTATTTAGCTCCATCTGGTTTCCCATCAGATCTGACCAGCTTCCATGTCCCTTCTAAAGTAAAACCTCCCCTTAACATGATCATGCCACCACCATGTTTAACCATGGGAATTATGTGTTCAAGATATATGTATATATATTTTAAACTAAGCATTTAATTTTCTTTCCTCTTTGGAAGTATGCCTTACTTTATGTCGGTCTGTCACATAAAATCTCCAAAAATACATTGAAATATGTGGTTATGTGTGTCTAAATTCTCTTATTTCCAAAGTATTTAGAACAATAAATGAATCTAATGAGTATTAAAACAGAGGATACTCTTCATCTGATGTTAGATATTTCTCCTAGAATACAGGAAAACAAATTCCTTGAAAATCTTAAGAACCCTCAGGAAGCATTTGACCAGAGAGCTAAAAAAAAAAAATAATAATTCAATAATCATGATTCTGTCAGTCATTATCCACTTGATGAGCTCATACGAAATTAATTTCCTTTGTTGCCAACTGCAAACATCCGCCCCTCCCGTCCTCAAACACAAACAAAAAAGAACCATCTTCCTCCTCCTCCGCAGCGGCAGCATGACGGCTCCTCCGCGGCTCTCCCTGCATCCTCAGCTCGGCCTCGCGCTCCATCCCAGTCCGCTCTCATCCACATATGACACCATCCGCACTACTATTATCAACACCGCGGGATCTGCAGAGATACACCCTCCCACACATACAGAGCGACCAAACGATTTTAATATGCTCAGGTGAGGTAAATATATTTTCTACGAAGATATTAAAACGAACAGAGGGCCCCTCCGTGCAGAAAGCCCCCACCCCCCTTCAAAATGAGAGACGCTGGTAAACAGATGGGGGAGCATCCTTTACCCGAACATCCCTCCGAGGAACGACCCCGACGCTTTGACCTTCTTGTCGGCCTCGGCCATCAGCTGCATGGCCTCCTTCTCTTTGCCAGAGTTGTCCATGGCTTGGTGGGGCTGAAAGCTGGCCGATGTTCCGCAGTGGGGAGAGAAGACGTCGCTGCTGGTGCTGATGCTGAAGGAGGCTGACGCTCTTCTTCAGCGGGGAGAGATACCGAGCTTTGTACGACCCAATGGCACCGCCTACAGGAAGGAACAGCAATTGCAACAGGATAAAGCAAGCTTAGGATTTATGATATATTTTTATTTTGTTCTTAGTACAATACGCCCTTAACTTTTTTTTATTTTTTTTTAATTATATTTTGTCAAGTTAAAACCACAAACTTCAATGTATTTCATTAGGAATGTATAGTAAATACTCACAATACGGCGTCATTGTGAAGGAATATAAATGCTAACGTTTTTTCGAACCATCTATTGCTCTATAAATCTTTTGCAGCTATCACTAGCAGCTTTGCACAAACAGTGACTTGTTAATGGTACGTAATAAAGTTATGGAAATAATTCCCCCCCCCAAATGGTTTATGTTGGGCAAACATGATATTTTTACATTATGACAAAGATTTCATCCAGCTAAATTAGTTAATGTAAAGGTTATGAACTAACAATTTTCAACTAGTATATTATTATGAGCAACCTAATTTAATAGTGTAATTACACCTTTTCTGACAAAGTACAGTACATAAATTAATCATGCTGAGACAAAATAAAGTTGAAACGAGATATTACTCTTTATTAGTAACTTAAGAAAAATAATTTTGAACATAGAAAATTTCACAAAACTCTACTGTAAAATTCAGGATCCAACAAGCTTTGCATTATGTTATGTGTATAAAAAAAAACAAAAAAAGATTTTGCTTGTACATCCATTTGTAGCTGCTGAATTAGGACATTAAAGACCTGCCCCACAGTTATATGCACTATTTCATAAAAACATGTAAAATGTATCTATGTCAAACCAAATATATTGAAACCAGCACCTATAAACATTTATTAAGACTGGAATCTTGGATTCCTACTACAAGAAAAGCTAAAGCTGCCCTTAAGAAATCAGCTTCCTCTACATACACACAACAATTTCAACAACAGACATTAAGTGTCTACATTACGAGCTTTTTGATGACCAGAAAACAAAATCAAAGCTAGTTACAGAGTTGTGCAGCGCATGCTTGTGGACAAACGGAAAGTTCATCCTTGTCTGTAACAAATGTATTTTCTTTTCAGAACTCATTTTCTTACTTTTGTTTAAAGACACAATTCAGTCAAATTTGTAACAAAAACAGCAACAGTTAAGTATTAACACATATACATAGTTTGCCATTTCAGTAAATGCGCAAATGGCTTCAAATACCTTCCCATAAGAGTAAACCCCCACCTGTAGCCTACTGAGCTGAGGAAGAGTAATGTGCAAGCTGAGTCTTCAGTGCTTGATTTTCTTAGGAAAGTCTGTTACCATCAAGCTCCATGACAGTCTTCTGCTAAGCTTCAGCAGTGTCTCGCCTCTGGAGGGTAGCAGAGGCTAAAACCAAACATCACCACCACAGCAAGCGATATGTTTGCCAACTTATCCAGAACTTGAACACCACCCAGAACGGTAACAACTTCATTCGGTCTATCATCTGGCTCTGTGCGAGCCTTGCGAATGACAATAATTTCAAATGTAGCAGCCACCGTTGCAGCTTCGATGCTTCCATCATGTGTGTCCTTCAATAAAAAAGTTGGAAACAGAGGCTATTTATGTGAAGCTATGGCGTAACAGACCCCCTTCTTAACTCACACATGCAGTGAAACAGCCATCTCATTTACAAGCCTGTTTAGGGATGTCAGGATAAGTACTGAAACAAATACCATGTGTTCTTTCATGAAGTTCTCAGGCTCTTCATTCAGGTACACACACAGGACTTTGATGATCATTTTTGCCAGACTGGGCGGGTTTCCACCTAATTGGGCTGCTTTTGAACACATTCAGCTGGGAAAAAAAACAGCTTTAGGCAGGTTGTTAAAATTTGGGCTGCTTTTCACAACATTTGGTGGGTTTTTAGAAGATGTTCAGAGGAAAATTCTTTCAAAATAGTTGTCAGTGTTTTTTTTTTTTTTTCAAAAACAGAACATACAGTCCGTTGCAGTATTATGTTTTCAGGAATGATGTTTATTTTGCGTGGTCACGTGAACACCAGAGGGCGTTGATTAGCTAATTGAAACACCTGCTCTACTGATCGTCTGTCAGAGATGGTCTGTGGGTCACCTATTTTTTTCTTTTTTTTTTTTTAACCGAACCGAACCACACCGAATTGCGCAGCACGTATGTCCATGTTAATATTGTCAAAGTCAAGCTAGCATAACTGACCTACTTCCCACTTCCTCGCTATTTTTTTTTTTAATCAAAACTTTTTGTTGACTTGTGAAATGTGGTACCTTTTCCTGGACTCTACGATGTGGGTTTGGGGCGAATATACATTTAGTTTAAGCTGTTTTGTCAAAAGGTTGCGCACAAATATCAGAACGCTAGCTTGCTACCTTAATTAGCTTTTGTGTCAGTCGGATACATTGCACCTTTGACAATGAAGATAGAGGGGCACTACTAGTAATTTGCACATTACTGCCACCTGTTGCTGTGGAGTTGTAAGTAAATAATATGCAACTTAACCAACGAGAATTAAGTTACTTTAAAGGGGCAGTGTTGTGTTTTCCAGCCACATAGTATAATTTTATAGTCAAAGTAATTATGTCACCTTAAATTCTTATAAAAATGCGGTCTATGTCAAACTTCACTTAAAAGAAATTTGACTTCGCCATTTAACGCCTTGAAATTGGGCCTTTGTCTCTTTAAGAACTTCCTGCTCTTTCTGACACTTTGCCTTCAGCACGTCATTACATCAACTTTCCTCTATTAAGCTTTTACGAACACTTCTCGGACCATTGGACTGAGAAATAGTTCATATAATAAGATCAGCAGATATGCAATTCCACTAGGTGTTTACTAATCTTTGCTGCTCATTTGAATGAGCTGAGTGGGGGAGGCACGGAAGAGGGGTGCTCTGTGAGGCGGAAGCTCAGCTTGGAAACTGCAGCTCCGAGGAGGAGCTGCGCGTGGAAAGCGGCACATGGTTCCCCCAAGCGTCTTACACACTCAAATGGCTGCCACAGGACATTCAAAAATTTCTCAGACATGGATGAAAAAAAATCAAGGCAACACCCCAAGTATATTTTTGATGAGGGAATAACATTATAACATGACATAAAGCTCAAAAAGTTGATTTTACATAATATTGCCCCTTTAACATAAGTTTTTCTCATAAAATTTTAATTGTTGTAATTTATGCTGAAAGTACATATTTTAAAACTGATGAAAGACAACACACATAGTTGTATATTGTAGAAGCTACATGTTAAACATCCTCACTTAAGGATAAGGTAACAGACACCCAGTTTCCTATTTTTTTATTTTTTTTTGAATGCATATTTAATTATACAACTGAAACCACATTTGTTGTTTTTAAACATTAGAGTGCTCCATAACCCACTTTAAGACATTGGGCAAATGTGGGTTAGGTTATGGTGAATTCATTTCTGCTCAGAAGTCAGAATTTCCTTGTCCCAAGTTTCTAAAATCACCTGAAATCCCCCCTAAAGTTTAGAAGCTGGTGCCCCTGAGCAACTCCTACCTCAAAATCCAACATGGCTTCCGAATGTAAAAACATGATAAACGTAAAAAAAATCTGTTTGTGAGCACATTCCTTTAGTTCCTGAAGGCACAAAATGCACTGAGACTTATTCCTGCCAGGTCATATTGCTAATAGTAGTTAGCTTGCTCACTGAAAACAGCAATACCTAAATCCTGCTGTTTTATCAACTTGCATGTGACTTCATTCCCAGGTCCAAGTTCTGACTCGAGACGTAAACAGAGTGCAGTGCTTTCTTGTGGAGGTAAACTCTGAAAATTTCATTTCATTAGATGATAAGGATTATTTCAGTGGTACAGTTAGTGTTTTATAAAAAAAAAAAAAAAAAAAAAAAAAAAAAAAAAAAAAAATATTCAGGATTTTTTTTACAAACATTCCCCATTCTTTGTATTCCAATAAATACAAATTCCCACCAGCATGACACTGTCACCACCATGCTTTGCTGTAGAGTTGTTGTTTAACAAGACGCCAACAGTGTTTTAGTAAATAAAAACAACGTCCAACTGACCAGAATACAGTCATCATATGACCTGGTGAAAAATGATTAGAAACTTTTAAAATGCAGTTAAAAAATTATTTAATTATGATCTAATTCTTTTACATCACACACTTTCAGAAGAAAAATCCTTCCCATGTGACGGCAGTGATGTCTTCCTGTTAGTGTCCTGGTCGTACAGCAACAGTAGTCATCTCAAAAGTGCATACAGAATCAGTAACACTAATGAATAAAACATCCCTCATATGCCTCATGTCTACCACTGTGAGCTCAAATAGCAAAAAATCACTCCTTTTTTGATCAAACATTTTATTCTTTTTTAAATAGCATTCAATAAAACCAAGAAACAATTCCAGAGGTGGAGGAACTCAGGACAAGAAAGCATGCTCAGTGGAACCAAAGCAGAGCTGAGTTTAACAAAGCATTTCTGCAGAGGATCAAAAGATCTCTTGAAAAGATTCTCTGGGAAAACATCTGCTGTTCTACACAGACTGGCTTGAGATTTCTAAACTCAAAACAAAAAGAAAACCTGGAAACGACATTCTTCTAGAGGATCACTGTACAAAGAGGAGCGAGCTTGGTTTGTTACGCCGTTTTACAACAAAGAAGAAGTCAAGCTGTTTCATTGTGGTTTTTCTTAATTAAATATCATGAAATAACATTGAATAAGTAAACATATCACCAGACTGTTGAGCCTGCAGGGGGTTTCACATTAAAAAAAAGATCATGCAGTGGCAAAGAAACAAACATCTGACCTCCTGGTCGTCGAGCAGCAGTAACTCTGAGGACGTCACTGTATTCGGGGAAATCAAGGGAGGAAAACGTGGCACATTCTAAATCTGACAGGAGTTCGGTGGTCAAATTATACTTTTTGTAGGATTATATGCAAAATTAAAGGTAGTCTCTTTTTTTTTTGGAGATATTCTCATCAGATTCACTGTAGAACAAGTTTGTCAACAAATTTTTGTTACTGTTGTTCTCATACTCTACTTTCTCTTAAAATTCTTTTTGGAAGCTCACTTTGTGTGAATACATCCCTAAAATCAAATGGAAATAGAAGATCTTTGTCAAAGGAAGTGTTGCATCTTCGAATGAAATGAAAAAAAAACAACAGCAATGTTTGGTGATTTAAGTTCATAAGCTGTTTTATTTCTCTAGTATTTACCTCCACTGGCAATTTTTGTACTTTGATACCTTGGAGTATGAAGGAAGGGATCTAGGGATGCACCGATATGAAGATTTGGGCCGATTACCGATATTTATCAGTATTATATATATTTCCCTAACTTTTGACACCAAGTAAAAGTGACCACACTGCTGACATTGCTTCTCTGCTTCAGTTAAACACCTCACAATCCTGTGCTGCATCACTATCACATGACTGAACAAACACCACATGACCAACCCCCTCCCCTCCCCCTCCTGAAACACAAACTGCAACAAGATGGAAATAAACATCTGTTGTTAATATTGGCCCAGTTTTACCTTTGGGACTGATACCGATATGTATAAAAACGAGCCAATATCAGCTGATACTGTTGCTGATACAGATATATTGTGCGTCCCTAAGAGTATTTGTAAATATTTGTATCATTAAATCCACACATGCCTACTACCTTTCAAGTATAAAACATTTTTAATGAAGAAATTTCAAAGATGAAGGAGCTCAAAATTCACATTAATTCTGTTGTTGATTAGTGAAAGTATTCATGTTTGGTCAAAGGTGTTTTAGAATAACTCTTTGTGTACAACACTGCTCAAGATATGCCACCACAGCATGATGCTGCCACCACCATTCTCCCTTGAAAACAGTGTTCTCTGAGTGGGTCAGTTTCCTACTTTTGTATAATCTTTCTTTGCACGTAGCCTTACAAGCAGCAATTGCTTTTCTAAGGTCATTGCTGTCCTCTTTCCATCCTGGCACTGTGTTAAAACACACCTGTAGCTGTTTTAGAAAAAGCTACTTCATGCTTTTATTGAAAAAAATGCCTTGTGGGATTTAAACTTTTAAACTCTGTACAGGATAGGAAATTATGATATGAGAAGAAATTATAAATCAAAATTCAGTAGACTTGGTTCCAGTAAGTTTTCTCTGTGTGCATTTAGTGGTGATTAATAGAAATTTCATGGAAGGTTCTCTCAGCCATAAACAAGAAAACCTGACTATTTTCTAATTTATATACATTTTAAAAACCATCCTTATAAAGTGTTGGGAGACTGACCAATCAGAATGTGTATGAGGGCTGGCTTTGGTGTGTGCAAATACGAAAACAAAGAAACAGTGTGCATGGAGAAAACTCATAGTGGTTCTATATGTAAGATGAATGAAATAGATAGATAGATAGATAGATAGATAGATAGATAGATAGATAGATAGATAGATAGATAGATAGATAGATAGATAGATAGATAGATAGATAGATATCATGCAGTAAGTTGTTAGAATGTTGTTAGAACATGAGACCAAATGACATCTGGTTAAATGCTGAAGTACAACACAGTGCATGCTTCAAATAATTTAAAAAACGGTCAGTGATTTTTTTTTTTCCATTAAAAAGAGAATTAACAGTCTTTATAAATATTTACTTCCTCAGTGAAGCTCCTCGCTTTCCTACAGTTTCATTTTCCGTATCACTTCTCTTTATCCTTGTGCATTTTCCTGCTCAGTCCTCCTCTGAAAGAACTTCGTGTGGAGTTGACGGTCGGGACTTGCTGTGACCTCTGCCCTCCAGCTTCCTGTCCTGCAGGAAGTCTCGGATCTCACCGGGCAAACGCTGGAACTTCTCCTGGAACTCGGCCTCCACAGCCGCCTGCAGCTGGAGAACCATTTGCGCTTGTAAGAGACTGGAACAGCATCCATGATTACTGCAAACAATAGATCCAACATTGCCCCCTATAGGGAGGGCACATTATTCAAGCGCTTGACCAGCATGAGCCCCTCCAGGTGACAGGAATGTCCTCCTTCTGTGCTTTGCAAAGGGATTTTTACCCCTTACACTTTTTTTTTTGTCACATTACAACAATAAAAATCAGTTTTGTGGGGATATTATAACTTTTAACACAAAGTAGCACATCAATGTGAAATGGTGGTAAAAATTCGAAAAGTTTTGGATACATTTTTATTGAGCTCAAGCTTAGTCAGACTGGGCAGAGAGTGTCGGTGGTTTTTAAGTCTTCCCCCAGATTCTCAATTCAATTTAGGTCTGTGCTTTGACTAGGCCAATCTAACACTGTGCTTTGATCCAAACCACTCCATTGTAACTCTGGCTGTATGTTGTCCTGTGAGAAGCTGAGCCTCAGTCTAAAGTCCTTTTGTACCATCTAATGGGCTCTCTTCTAGAACTGTCCTGCATTGAGCCATATCAAGAATATCAATTCATATTGTCTTTCTTAAATCAACAGCTTTCTTTAGGTTACTCTTCCACAGATAGACTCTGATTAGCTAACTTCTCAAAGAAATCGTTTGCACTGGATGTATTTTTTAGGGGTCAGGAGTCGAGCGCTAATGGACGCCACATTTTTTTTTTTTTTTTTTTGTAAGAACTTCTTAAGTTATGGTTAGCCTCAATTGTCCCCAGTCACAGAACGATGTCTGAGTGCGACTCAAACTTTTGCCTGACAGAAAGTCTTGCCAGAAAAAGAATACATAGAATATACGAGATTAAATAGTCATGTAAAGACAAAATTTAAGACCTGTAAAGAATATATTTAAGGCCAACTTACATTTTGTAAAATGAATTCAAAACATTTTTAAGGCCTTAATTTTAGGATGCGCAGACACCATAGCATTTGTGAGTTCTGTGCGGCACAATCAGGTTAGAAGTGTGTGGCATGATGAGATGAAAGTCATTCCGTCTAGAAGTAGTTTACCTTTGGTTTCTGGTCTTGGATCTCCTGCAGGAGGTCATTGTGTTGCTCCACCAGCTGATCGTGTCGCTTTGTTTGCGTTTCCTCAAGCTGAGGGGGAAAATAAGTGTTATTTTGTTTGTTTTTATGCCATCTTCCCAGTCTTGTTCAGTAGCTAAAAAGATGAGTAATAAATTCCTGGAACATAGGTTCCTCTACCAATGCTCACCCGCTTGATGTTTTGCACAACCTCGTTGACGTAGGACTTGTTGATCTCGATCTTCTCCCTGAGACACACAGAAAGATGAGTTGAGGGTAACCAGTTGACAGATGCTGTTTCCACAGATCCACAGATGTACAGATCAGGGCATAGGGGTAGAGGACATACTCCTCAGCCAGATGTTTCTCTTTGGTCTTGGCTTGGTTGATCTTCTCAGTTCTCCGTCGATCCATCTGTCTCTTCAGCTCCTTCTTCTCCCTACAGCAGCAGGAAGAAACATTAGAGCAGATAACAGAAAACACCAGCATTTATTTGGCCCAAACCTTAATTGACAATAAAAATGGATTTCTGTGGCTTTATGAACTAAAGTGCGCACTGCACTAGGGTTGTTGTAAACAATTATGTTAGTAATCGAGTAATCTATCGATTATTCTGATAATTAATTTTTAAAAATAAAAAATTCCCCCCATTCTGTAGTAGCTACTTAAGCTAGTAAAAGAAATATATGAAAGAGAAAATGCTACTAAATAAACAATTGTTCCTTTTTTTTAATTAAAAAAAAACAAAATTTTTTTGCTTAAAATTCAGTATGATTCAGTACGGGCTCGGTCAAAATGTTTGCGGGCTTGGGTGGGTCAGGGTGGATTTCCTAGGATTTCCTGCTGAGGCGTTGCAGCATCGAGGACGCGATATTGTGAAACGCCAACTCCATTTTGCAGTACACGCACTGAGCTATGTCTTTCTTGGCGGCACTTCATTCTGTTCCTCTCCGTCTCCCTCCACAGGTGTTAATAGCACTTAGCAGTGAGAGCGTTGCGCAACACAAATTTTAAATGTACTTACTTATAATTTTAAAAATCTTAGTACTGGAATCATTCGATGAATCGTTGCAGCCCTACACTGCGCGGACATACACATCTGGTTCTGCTCTTACAGTCGGTGCGCCGAGCACGGAAATGTTACCAGGAACAAAGGGAAAACTATCAGCATGAAAAATCCTATAAGATTATTTGATCCAATTTCATAAATTGTGGTCTCTTTTGGGATTAAATAACCAACAGACTCTCTTAAAGTGACAGGTACAAAGCTGTTGCACCAAATGTAACTGCAAAAGGATGCAAGCATCTCCGAGTAGTTCTCTGCTCCTCTGGCCTGTGAGTTGAAGTGGATGATTATGCCTTGTTAGGCTTGAAGTTGCACTATGCAATTGGTTGCATTGCATTTTATTCAGGGGTATCAGAGAAAAGAGGGCTGAACTCAAAGGAATTAGAATCAGATTGTGTGCACAAGGGGAAATCTGCTGATACTGCAGATTAGAAAGATGACCTGCAGATGAGAAGTTTATTGATTGTTTTGCTCTTCTTACTTGTCACAGATGTCTTTGAGCTTCTTCATCTGGGAGTTGTGACTCTCCTCAGCCAGACTGGTCAGTCGCTCTGTAAGCTGAAGGAAACAGATCCTCACAACCCTTTACTGTCATCATATAAAAACATGCTGAGTCATCATAACAAGTCCAATCAATCTGAGACCTCGGTCTCAGATTGATTGGACTTAAACATGTCCAATCAAGCTGGTTTAAACATGTAGATGATTCGAAATTTACCATCTTAATATGCTCTCTCTGCAGATATTTCTGACTGTAGTACTGCTCCTGCCTCAGAGCGAGAAGCTGCTGCTGCTGCTCGTCTTTCAGCTGCTGGAGACGCTCGTCTTTCTCGCTCTCCGGACATGAACCCCTGACAAACGCAAAAGCATCAGCATTTTTCCCTAAAACTAAAATGCCTTGCAAAAGTATTTGTACCTCTTGAACGTTTCCATATCTTGTCATTATGAAGCCTCAGACTTGAGGGACTTTTCTTTGGATTTTATGTGACAAACCAAAACAAAGTAGCACGTGATTTGGGATAACAGTCAGAGAAACAGCCAAGATAGCTATGGCAACTCTCGAGGAGCTGCAAAGATCCACAGCCTACAAGCAAAAACAGTAATATGTCTAGAAAAAATATAGCTGAACTTTGGCAGCATCATGCTGTGGGGATGCTTTTTTTTCAGCAGGTCACAGTTCATGCCTCTAACAGAAAACCTGATGATTTCCCTATACTCTGACTGAGTTTAAGCTGTCTACAAACTGAAAGTGTTGAATCAGAGAAGTTGATTCACACTTGATTCAGAAGAAGTAAATGCACACCACACTTTTAAGATTCTATTCAGAATGAAATTCAACAACCTTTTTTCTTCTTACTTCACGTTTCTGCTGTCTCATAAAATCCCAATAAAATATATGAAAATTTGCTGGTAACATGATAAAATGGGAGAAAGTTCCAGTTATTTGAATACTTTTGCAAGGCACTGGGAGTCTTAAAGCAATACGTTTCTGTTGCACACATTCCTTATATGGCAAAAGCCCTTCTGCAGTGCTTAACTGTGTTATATTATTTTCTTTTGAACTGACTTAGAAGCGTTCTGCACCTGCTCTTGCCGCACTGCCTGGCCGTCTTCTTATACTTGTTGCTGAACTCTCGGAGGAGCTCTGAGGTCTTCTTCTGGTGTCTCCTCACCAGATCCTTCAGCTCCTTAAACTGACGCCTCTGCTCCTTCTGGTAAACTTTGGACTGCTGCAGGGTGTCTAAGGTGCTTGCTGGGATATCTGTCAGTATATCATCAGATTAATTATTTTCATCCAAAATATAAGACTCATTGAATTTGAGATAACAGACAATTTTCTTTCGTGGCAACCAAACATGGACAAACAATAACTTCATTCACATAAGAACATTATTTGATGAAGCTGAAGTGTGTTTAGCTGAATTATAGTGCTGTGGAAAAAGTACCTTGCCCTTACATTTCTTCAGCTTTTCGTAACAGGATTAAATACAAACAGCAGTTTTTATTAAGGGGAAAAAGCTCTCCAATCCAATCTGGTCCTAAGTGAAAAAGTAATTGTGCCCATTTGTCTTTTATTTAGCTTTTTGGCCCATTCTTCATCGCAGAATTGTTTCACACTGCAAAAACACAAATATCTTATTGCACTTGAAATAAGACAAAACTAACTTACAAGTAATTTTCAGCAAAATATAGAAGCTTGTTTTAAGTCAATTATTCCTTGATATTGATTTAAAAAAGTACCTGTTGTACTGGAAGATTTTTTCACTTATGGGAAAAATGTCTTGTTATAAGTTTAAACATTTGCCAGTGGAACTACTTTTTTAAAAATCAATATTGACGCATAATTGACTTAAAACAAGCTCCTATATCGTGTTGAAAAATTAGTTGTAAGTTAGGCTTATCTTATTTCAAGTGCACTAATATATTTGCACTAGAAACTAGACTAAAGTACTTGGTAAGATTTTGTGTTTTTGTGTGTAATTCAGCCACATTGGAGAGTTTTCTAACACAACAGCCTGTTTAAGGTCATCCCACAGCATCCCAACCAGATTTAAGCCAGGACATTGACTAGGCCACCCCCCAAAATGTATTCTTTTTTTCTTTTTTTTTAAACCATTCAAAAGTAGATTTGCTAGTGTGCTTTAGATCATTGTCCTGTTGCGTAGCTCAAGTGCGCTTTAGCTTAGAGTCACGAACTGATAAACAGACATTCTCCTTTAGGATTTCTCTGCCACAGCAGAATTTATTGTTCCATCAAAAACCGTAAGGCGTCCAGATCTGGAAGCAGCAAAGCAGCACCACCCTCTCAAAGCTCTTGAATCAGAATTAGCTATGAATTAGTTATGTGAATTTTGAGTGAACTTTTGAGAATGTCACAAAAAAGAAAAGAAAATGCAAATTAGGTGTATTTCCATCAGCTGGTTTGGAGCGAATCAACCAGGCTGTGTAAAGTGTAATTTCGTCAGATGTTGACATTATGCATGGCTATAATAAACATGAAGTAGAGATTGCAAACTAACTTATTTAGCAGATGTGTTTCCATCTCTCCTTTAGCGCATTAATTCTTTTTCAGAAAAGCCGAAAAACTCCTCAACTGAGCGTTAAGAAACTTTTTTGTCAAACTGAGGATGTTATTTTGAATTTTGCCATTTCCATCAACCTTTTATAATGTCATTCTTCAAAATGGGTATTTTTAGATCTTTCAGCCTACTTCATGGTGTCAGACAGGTTCTATTTAAGGGGTTTCTTTATTCTGCAGGTCTGCAGTGAACATGCCTGGGTTGTGGCGAAAGAAACTAGACTCAGATTAGTGTCAAAAGCTTTTTTTTTTTTTGCTTAATAAATGAAATAATAATTTCTAAAACTGCATATTATAATTACTCAGGTTATCTTTCTATAATATAAAATCATTTGTTTGATGATTTTTAACATTTAACAAAAAGCAAAACAGTAGAAATCTGTAATGTAACTTTTTTTTACAGCACTGTATGTCAGCTGTTGATTCAGTCCATTAATCATACATCAAATATGAAGAACTTAAAATCTTAAATCTCACCTATCAAAACACTTAAAACCAGATCTTCAGTCTTTGCTGCTGGTTTGGCTGCTTCTAAAGTTCAGAAATGAAACAATAAAAAGAACCCAGCAAGGCAAGCATCAGATCTATTGTTACATTTATTAATACAAAAATCATAGCTGTGATGTTTCTTTTCTACCTGTTGTAGCTGCTTGCTGATGGGCTGCGGAGGCTTTTGGTGTCGTAGCAACAGGGGTGTGGCCCGCGGGACCGGAGGTGGGACTGAGTCCATTTTCCAGCGGAGTTGGTTTCAGGTCGTTCTTCCGCTCTGCTCCCGTGTCCGTCTCATCCTGGAAATCAGGAAAAAAAGGTTGGCATCAATTTACTTGTGACCTTTTAACAATAAATAAATAAATGACATCAGATAGAACGAAGGCTTACCTCGGTCTGCGCCTCCTCCTCGCCATCCTCCAGAGTCAGAGCTGCCAGCTGTTTCGCTCTCTGCTCCAAGAGGTTAACATATCGGATGGGGTTGGACAGAGCCTCAATCACATCTGGGGGGGAAACAGATGAGCGCAGCTGGATGTCAGAGTTGATGGAGATGCTGGCCTAGAACCTCAGAACTTTTACAGTCATATATCTGGATCAATAATTTCTCCTATGCTCAAGGCAAAACTTGAACGTCTTTTGAAGAGAACGCACAGGGTTGTTCATTTAAACTGCAGTTATCAAAACAAATGTTTTAAATATCTAAAAAACATTTGAGAAAAAAATGAAACTACTCAAAACTAAACTGAGAGGGACAGCATGTTTATTCTCCCGAGATCTAAGAAACCTTTTTCCAGCAGAATGAATAAGTGGACTGACAATTATGGGGTGCCATTTGTAAAATTACACAGTCAAAAATTAGCTGCTATAATCTGGGTTATTCAGCCTATCATAAGAGAAAAAAATGGGGGTTCATATTTCAGACTTGTTTTCACCATGTTATTCATTCATTAATAAATGTCACAGTTTCAGACAAAATATTACGTTATAATGCTAAATATTTGGTTTAAAAATTAAACATTTAGCCCCAAACCAAATAGTTAGCAAGCTAGCTTGCTAACTAGTTTGGAGTTAAATACTTGTAAGCCAAATATTTAGCTTGGTATTTACATATTTAGTCTGAAACTGTGACATTTATAGATGAATGAATAACAAGGTGATATGACTTTGAAAATATGAATCCCATTTTTTTTCTTTTAAGACTGACTAATAACTCACATTATTACTGTTAATTTCTGACTGTGTAACTTTACAAACAGCGCCCATAGACAATCACATTATTCTTCTATTTAAAAAAATGTCCTGTAGGTGGCTCTAAGGAGCTGTGAAGTGTAGCCTACATGCGCCCAGGAAACTTCAACAAATCTGTCCATTTAGCTGACATTAAGATCTGATGTTCAAAAAAATGTCAGTATGACCGATGATTTCTGAAGAAATCAATTTTTACCTAAGAGGTCTAAGCAAAAGTGAATGTTTTTAAATTAGTCTATTAAGACCCTGTTAGAGCAAGAAGCTGAAAAAGTATTTTTGGTGCCTGTTGATCATCTACACAGCAAAAGATTATGCAGTCCTTTTAGGAGTTGATTATACATAGAATCATTTGTTTGTGATAAACGGTTTAGCAGAGACCCAAAGTTTTTTTTTTTTTACCTGTTGCTGGCAGTGATTGCATCCAAAGGAAAACATGAAACCATCACTGCTTTACATAGAAATGGCCTCATATGTAAGAAAACTGATGCTAAGAATATTCCACCGGATACAATAGCTGACTAGATCATCACAAATTTAAATGTTACAAATTTAGGTGCAGTGAATTCAGAATTCAGGAAGTTCAAGAATGTTAGCCCATCACAGGGAGCAGCAGACTTTTGGCCAATGGCTTTGTAACAATACAGGCAGGTAAGATACAACTTCTGTCCACGAAAAACATTGACAGATTGAAATTCTGCAGGAAGTGCAAAGATGGATAACAGAAGAATGGTCTAACTTTGTTTTCTTTGATGAATCCTTTTTTTTTTATTGCTTTGGACTTCTCAAAAATTCAAAAATGGTAGGATACAATGAGTCTGGTGTCATTGCAATGTGTCAAGACTACAGCCATGAATAAAGAGCAGGATCAGAACATCCTCTAAAACAACTTCCAACAAACGCTGTATTTTTCAGGATGATGGAGCACCGTGTCACAAGGCGAAACTGATCAAAGCATGTCTCACAGTTCAGAACGGTGAACTTTTGAACCTGCTGCCAGGATATCTTCTACATCCTAACCAGTCTAAGAACTCTCTCACTAAGCAGGTGGATAAACAGAATCAGTAAAACTGTGCTTGATTCAAAGTTCTAATAGGAATGGTTCACCATAAGTCAGGACTAGAATCTGATATTCAGCTCGTCAGAGAGAATTAAAGAAGCTAGTAAAGGGATTTTTATCTGCGATACCTTTCCAGAGCGTAAAGCTCTAAGAAGTTTTTACCTGCAAAAGTATCTGGGACGTAGTCTTTGACTTCAATGTACACGAACACAGCTGGCAAAATCAGAGACTGGTTTTTCTCATTTCTCAAGCCGATGTAACGATAACCTGCAGAGGAAACATTTATCAAATTATTCACCATTAATATGTTTAGCTCATCAAGCTAACTTTGATATAATGAAAAACAAATATGCAGTTTTCAAATGACAGTTTCATTTATTAAGGGAAGAAAGCTAACCAAACCAACCTAGCCCTGTGGGAAAAAATAATTAACTTTAATTATCACGTTTCTGAAAGATGATTTGTATTTCATTAGCATCACCTCAGAGTCACGGAATCACTTAAATAGGACCTGTCTGACAAATGCTAGTACAGCGAACACCCCCCAGTCACAGTTCATTATTCACACTTATTTTTGTGGACTGTAACTCCAAATAATTTGTGGGAAATCCGACTATTTGTGGGAAGCTAGGGAAGCTGAAATACCGAGGCATGCTGCTACTTGGTATGCTATTGGCTGGCGTTTGATTGGCTTTACCCCTAAGATTGGAAATAAGAAAGACTGCAGATGCTAGCTTCTGCTTAGAGCTAAGACGATTTATATTGTTTATATTATTGAGACGTATTAAGGTACATTTAGTGTTTGAACTATAAAAATATGCAGTTGTAAGCATTTTTAGAGGGTGTCTCAAGTATTCACAGATTTTAGCTATTAGCGGGTGGCAGTGATCCCTATATCCCCATTAATATTGGGGGTCCAGAGTAGGTTAAAATATCTACAAAAGCAACACATCAAGCCCTAGTGTGTAGAAACAAAGGGCTTGACTTCTATCAGTCTAGAAAGGGTTAAAGCCATTTCTTAGTGAACCACACTGAGAGCTATTATCCATAAATGGATTAAACATGGACTAGTAGTGAGCCTACCCAGGACTGTTTGGCTTACCAATATCACTCCATGAGCACATCTGCACTTCATCCAGAAGGTCAGGAAACAATCAAGACCAACATTTAAGGCACGACAGGCTTCACTTGCCTTAGTTAAGGTCAGAGTTCATGATTCAACAATAAGAATGAGAGACTGAGTGAAATCGGTCTCCATGGGAGGGTTCCAGGGTAAAAAACCAACCAAACAAAAAAACACTGTTGACCAAACAGAACACAGTGATCTTTCTCACATTTACTGAAAATGAAACTTTTTGGAAGCTGTCCAAGATATCATGTGTGGCATAAAGCTATCACAGTATTTCAGCAAAGGTATATCTTTATTCCAACAGTCAAACATTGTGGCTGCAGTTTGATGGTCTGGGGCTGCTTTGCTGCTTACAATGACTGAGGGAACCCTGAATTCTGCTCTCTAACAGCGAATCCTGATGGAGAATATTCATTCATCACTGGGTTATGCACCAGGAGAATGATCCAAAAACACACAAAAAAACACTAATTTAATTAGTTTGTCTTGGTGTGATAGTACAATTTGTTTAATGATCTGAAAAATTTAAGTGTTAAAAAAACCCCAGAAGAAATCTGTAAGAGGCTAGATGCTTTTTCACAGCACTGTATAATCTGATGGATCGACATTCAGAATATTGAGAAAGAAAAATAGGTTACGTAACATATAAACCTGGCAGGAAAGGTTTGCTGCTGAATCTGCGAAGACTGAGTCAAACCACTATGAAAAATCAGCACTTATTTTAATGAAGGCAGCATAGTTCCTGTAAAACCTGAGTGGGATTCTGAACATAGTGAGAGCCAAGATGTTTTTCAGAAAACTGTCAGTGTCTGAATAATATGCCAAGCCTATCTCTGAGTTTGCAGACTACAAAAGAAAAAAAAGAAAAGTATTGCCCTGAACAATTTTTTCAGCTCTGGAGAACATCTCTGCTGCAGCTCAGGGTTGTTATCAGTTGTTTCCTGTCTGTTTTTTTCAATGCCTTAACCAATCAGTAGATGAGGGCAGATTTGAATACGATAAACACTTTAATACCACTTAAACATGACTGAGTGACTACAGACCTGGTCTGATAGCAGATACTGGAATAATTCGATGGCCGATGAACTTTCCTCCTTCCTCAAACGCAGCGATTCTCAGAGAGGCCAGAGTTGGAAGAATGACCTGCATCAGAGTGGAAGTCATCCATCTGGAAGCAGTGTTTAATTCGACTCGGACGTTCCTCTGCCGTCCCTCACCTTCTTGAAGACAATGGGCTCCTCGTCCCACACTGGATTGACGGCATTGTTGTTCTGGGAGGTTTTGGTCTTCAGAGCTTTCCTCCTGGTGTCTGCAGGGAGTCCAAACATCTCCACCTCCACATACACACCCACTCTTCGTTCAGTCAGAAACTGGCCTGAAATAACCTGCGATACGCAAAAGCCGGTGTCAGCATTAAGTTAAGTTTATTTGTATAGCACATTTCAGCAGCAAGACAGTTCAAAGTGCTTCACATTATAAAAACATCAATCAAGTATACAGCAAAATCATCAAAACCATCAAAATCATCGAGCAATATCATCAAAATTATCTAGCAAATACACACATTAGAGACCTCGAACAATTTTATATGGATGTCGTCATTATGATAAGCAAGTACAGTATGGAAAAGGTTCAATAGTTCGGATGTACCTTCACAGAAAGAGTATTAGCTACGATGCCGTCCACTGTGTTTTCTGTGAAAGGGTCAAAGTGTTTGTCATGACGCCTCATGAACTCCGGTTTCAGTCTGTAGCCACTGCGGCTGTTGTACTCAAACATGAAGAGGTTCAGCTGCATGGACAGATCTGGAATACAAAACTCATTTTGGTCAGCAATTTCACAAGATTTTAAGCTACTCTTCCTTGTTTCAGTAGGAGTCACTCCAGGACTCAAATGTCTGAAATAAAACACCTTAGTGCAGTCTGTGGTATACTGTGTAGGTCATTTAGAGGTATTAAAATATGTGGATGGGCAGAAAACTGTTGATTGAGGCCCCAGCTACACTACTACTTCATCACCATTTTTTAAAAAAAATAATCCGGACCTACAATAGAGATCGACCGATACAGGTTTCTATAAGACCGATGCCGATAGCGATTATTTTGACATCAGCCTAACCAGTCCCCAATATGTACTGCCGATTTTTTTGGGCCGATTCTTGAAGCTTATATTGCTTTTTCTTTCTCCATTTACATGATAAAAATGACACAATGATAGCAAATGTTGCACAAGTCTCAATTTAAACAAAAACGAAACATTTAATAACAAAACAAACAAAACATATTAACAACGGATTGCAAACAATGTAAAACATGTACACCATTGTTCCCTCCCATTCACAGTCAGACAGAGACAGACCTTCAATGGGGAGATACAGCTAAATTAGACAGTTAAAAATACATTAAAAGTTGAAAACTTTTAATGTGGACCCTGTTGTTTTTGGCAGTCTTATAGCATTACCAGCCGCTCTCTGCCAGGGAGGGAGTGGCAGTGCTTGCGGTCATGTGATCTCAAGGCATGGCAGCTGAATCCGCTAAAGGATCGGCAAACAGCCGATCGCCTGATGCAAGATACAAGAAAAAACCACAAATATCGGCCCAAAATATTGGCTGCCCAATGTATTGATCAACCCCTACACCATCTATAGCCATGGCTCTCTGACTGTATTACAGTTACAATTACCACCACTAATTGGTACTTGAGCCACTAATTGGCTCAAGTACCAATCAGTGGTACTTGAGCAGGCATGTAATAGTACTCAGAAGAGATTTTGGCACAATAATTTGCAAGATAAAAACAAACAAATTAACTTTGATGTAGAACTACATATTGCCAACAGCCAAAAAAAATAATAATAATAAATTTTAAGAGAAAACTGCTGAAAAAACACCCCAACTAAAATGAAATGTACAAACTGAAGGCAATGGCAGGAAACCAGGAATACACGTTAGAGGCTACCAATGTTAAATTCAACTCTAAAGACTGAACTTGGATCTAACCTGATTTAATCTAGTTTAATCTAACTTAATTTGTTCTAGTAAGCTTTGAAACCCAGCAGAATTTACTTATTAAGACGCTCAGTGACCAGGCTAACTGCTATTAGCAATAAAGCTACTAACAATGTATCTGTATTTTGTACATTCAAACACTGTAGAAGCATGTTCTCTAAAGGAGGTTGTCAGTGCTGTGTGAAAGAGTGAAAAGTGTTAATAAACTATTTTACCTGCAGCTCTCACTCAGCTGTCTATACAAAGCAGCCATATTGGATTTTGACATTGGGTTTAAAGGGGTGGTGACATCACTGTTTAAACTATTTCATGTAGTTGATATTGCTGCATATTTGCCAAAGAATTTCATTAAAAAAAATAATGTAATGATATGTGGCTCTACCTAGTTGACTTCCCTCTGAGTGGCTACAATCATATTTGGGAAATTCTTCAAAAAAGTGCACTGAACATCATCTCAAATTGAGGTTATAATTGCATGGTACTTCTCCATAAATGAACATCAGCCCCTCTTCTCTGATTCTCTCATCCTTCGGGAATAAGTGGAAACTTCCATCTGTTTTTCAGCACCCTTGGATATAACAGCTCCGCTTTTTAGTAGCCGTCCTCTTCTCGAGTGGAGTAGCCAGACAGGCTGGCACAATTTAGTCCTTAGATTAGCCGGTGTCTCAGCTGGGGGGGAGGAGGGAAGGAGAGGTAGAGGGCTGTTTGCTTGATGGTGTGCTCTAATTGGAGAATAAGAATTATGTAGAAAGATAACCTACATAGAAAAATAAACTGTTCTTTGATTCGTCCATTTTTCGGCAAACAAACAAAGCTGACCACCTATGAGCAGGGCTTTTGATACCAACTCTTGACATTCACACGGCCTCATCAGTGCACAAAAGATCATGACACACCCCTAAAACCACAGAAAAATGAAATTAGTTGTCATGTCCCCTTTAATGAGAAACATATCAGGGAGACATTTTTGTTCAACTTACCAACCTAAGAATTAGACATTTCATTTTCAGAGTCAGTATGGAATGCATAATAAAACTACATCCTTCAACTACTGTTGTTTTGAAATATCTAAAAATATGATGGTACTTGGACAACTTAGTACTTAACAAGGTTATACTTGCTATACTGTAAATAGCTTAAAAAACCCCGGTCTACTGAATTTCAGCCACAAATCCAAACTATGTCATACCAATAGGTGGTGACAACATTTAAAAGGGATTGACAAGGTCAACAACACTGTTAACCGTTTCTTCTTAGTCATTAAGCATTTCAGGTTACATTATAAGCTTAACAAAAAAGTGGGAAAGATTTAGACAAACCCTTTCAATAAAACTTTCTAACACAGAAAGTGCTAGTAGGACTCGAGGTCGTTGTTTCTAAAACTCTGTAGATATGCAGTCCACATTCAAGGATTGCTCCTTTTACTCAAAAATCAGTTTGAAAGTGGACTGAAGTTGCAAACATAGCAGAAAATCACTGTTTCACAAATATCTGTGTGAACAGAACCTAAAACCGAAGTAAGAAATCTGAGTTAGTTTGAAGGATCTAACACAAACAAAACATGTTGGCTTTCAGCCTGAAAATAGGAGTGAGAAACAAAGTATAATTAAATGAGTTCATCCAGTAACAATTTTTGAATTTACTAAAATTCTTAGCCATCAATCATATAATGCCAACCAGACAAGATGTGAAATTAATGAGACAACTAGAATCTGTGCGTTGAGTTTAGACATGTAAGGCTGAATGTCATCCACATAGAAATGATGATGTACACCATGGTACAGAGAGGGAGCACATAAATTCTGAATAAAAGAGGGCCAATGACTAATCCCTGAATAAACTACAATTTAACTGATTATATGAGGATATAATAAATAAAAGCAATAGCAAAGATTTTGTTTGGCACAAAATTAGCAAAAATAAATTTAAAATGGAGTCCATAATTCCGACCCATGGAAGAAAAATTATGCTGTGATCAATGATGGATCTCAAGTCTAAAGGGATTAAATTTGAAGTGCCTCCTTGTTCTTCACTTTCAAGTCTTTAGGGTCCTTTTTCACTTTTCTGATTAGTTTTCTGGTTTAGGCCAAAATACAGCAACAAATGTCAGGAAGGTTAAGCGGTTACAAGTTAAAATTTATCTTTGTTGTTTAGCTATTTCTGTTTAATCTTTACCAATAGTTTGGTAGTTAAGAGCCACAAGCTGACATCCAGCGTTCCAGAACAGCTGAGGCATAAAGTTTGACGAGTCCACTCTGGTTCCTTTCGGGTATATACGACTCAGCTGGGATTTATTATATCTTGTTGACGTGACATTAAGGTAAAGGACCAGAGAATAATTCTCTGTTAGAAAACAAAAAAATCATGCATTAAATTGTCTTCAGCCAGTAGATATACAAAATTAACTGCTAAATGTTTTGATTTATTTTTCCAGAAAGTAGATGTTAGTAATTATAAATGTTTAAATAGACTCATAACCTTTGAAGTTCCTCCTCTGCAAGCTGACATAAATACCCAATCTCTAACAAAAATGAGTGCTCAAGTTCCCTAATGACTCATACAGATTTCTGACATTTGAAGAAAAAAAAAACAAGCATTGAAAAAGGAAGAGGAAAACAAAGTAAAGAACTGGTTGCTATGGTGTTCTGCAACTGCGGTATCGGTTGCCAAGGATACTCCACGAACTCCACTGGTGACTTTGTGAGGTGCTCCAAAGCTTTGGTCTCCACAAAAGACGACATGTGGTAACAGCGGGCCGCCTCTAGACAGAGAAACACAGGAAGGAGCTCATTTCTGGGCAATTATTTTGGTTACATCACTTCCCCTCATTCAGACATCAGATTTAGGGAAAACGCCTCAGGTGATCTTACATTCTGATCCTGTCATTTTAAAAAAATATTGAGGCTAAACATGAAGCTTAAAAAAATGCAGCAGTTAAAAACACAAAGATCCAACATTCAAACTGTGTTGCAGCAGATCCCTCATGTGTTGCTGTCTTACTCTTTGATGCTTCAAAGGAGTTGAACTTGGTCGGCTGGACGTAGTTTACCAGAGTTGACATCTCCTCTGTAGCAACAGCCTCTCGCTCTGCAGAGCCCTGAGATGAAGCCCAACAGACACAAGGTTTAACAGTGAAATATGATACGATCAAAGATTTCTTAGAAACACATCTTTACAGCCAAATAATCATGCATAAAGTTAGTTTTGAGAGAGTAGCTGCTATTCAACAACAGAGATGAGGGAACAAACGCACAGTTTTGCTGTTGTACAGTAAAACAATAGCAGTTTTTTATAGTGGACATATGAAAACAACCAAAAATAAACATCAAATGAGCACACAGCTGAATTGAGATCCAATTCAAGCCAAATAAAGAAACACGCCTAAGCTTACACTCACTGGCCACTTTATTAGGTATACCTTTCTAGCACCAGGTTGGACCTGGTGGCTTCAGAACTGCTTCATTTCTTCATGGCATCGTTTCAACCAGATGTTGGAAACGTTCTTCTAGGATTTTAGTCGGGAATTTACCCAAAAGTATCAAACAGTTCTAGCTGTCAGCTTTATATCCATGAGGAGAATCTCCCATTCCCACAAATCCCACAGGTGTTCTGGGAAGCAGGGGGCCATGGCACCCTCTTGAAAAATGCATTGGCTCCAGGAGAGAATCATGCTCATGTCATAGAAAGACATACAGAGTGAATGAAAATATGAATGTAAAAACCAATAAATGAATAAAGAAAATTATATAATTTTTTTTTGCCCCCCTAAAATTTTTACTGGCCTGGTCTGGCAACCCCAATGAAAATTTTCTGTGGGCGCCACTGGACCGGAGTGGCATCCAGTCTGGTCTTCTGGTGCTGTAACTAATCTGCTTCAATCTGCTTCTGCTGATGTGTTGTCCATTCAGAGACGTTAGTCCTCATACCGTGGTTGTAACATATGGTTATTTAAGCTAGTCTTACCTTTCTATCATTGCAAATCAGTCCATTTTCCTCTGCCACATTCGTCCATACAGCCTCCCGCTAACGGGTTAACTTCTCTGGGTCAGATTTTTTGCTGTAGACTTGAGAGGTATTATTTCCATTAAAATATTCAAACCAGTATGTCTGGCACCAGCAACCAAGAGACATTCCAAGTTAATGAATCCACTTTCTTCCCTATTCTGATGCTCACTCTAACCATGAGCAAGTCACCTTCTCGACATCTTGATGCCTAAATGCACTGAGTCGCTGCCACGCAGTTGATTGATTGACGAAGCAGTATGTATTGTCATAGTTGCCCAGGTGTGCCTAACAAAGTGGCCTCTGAGTTCAAATCATACTTCTTATTTAAATGCATATGCTATGTTGTGTCATGTTATGCAATAATATGTTATGCTTCATTAGTCTAATCAGTTCATTTTTTTTCTGGAATTGCGCCTCTCATAGTGTTACAGGTTATGCACTGTTATGTTGGTTCTGATTTGTTATTTTTGGAGACTTTTATTCATAATTTTTTGGTTGAGGCGTTGCATGTTTGGAGAATTATTCCCTCTGGTTTTGGATGCTGTGTAACTGAAGAATTTTAGCTCTTACTTTTTTACTTTGGAACAGCTGTTATGATTTGTAACCGTGGCAATAAGGTATCGCTTTTATGACTGGGAGCAGCTGATTAGCATCTTAAAAGCTCAAATAATACCTGAACTACGACCACAGAAGAAGAAGAAGGAAGTTCAGACCATCTCTTCCATCAATCATAATGGGGAAGGATCATATCCTTGACTCCAATGTCTCTCTGCCTGACTTTTTAACCATAATGCCAGACTGAGATTTAAAGAGGAGCAGCAAAAGCAAATGAGGTAGATTAGCATTGCTTGGCAACAGCTGATGATGTCATCCAGGGCATGTAACTCTGCTGCCTGGAAGTTGAGCTGTTAGCATGTCATGACAGTCATGAGACTGTCATACAGCAACAGTCTTCTGTCAGAGGCCTCTTTAGATTTGCTGCGAGAGTGTTGAGAGATCCTTCCTGCCATCCACACCAACTATTTGAAGAGACTTGAAAATACTTAATTTTGCTTTGGGATAAATAAAGTATTTTTGAATAGAATTGAATTAAATTATATTCAAATTAATTGTGGTTTATTTCTTTCACTGGGAAACCAGACACTGAACTTTTGCCATGTTAGAGTCATGGTAGTTATAGTGGTGAGGAAGAAGGATTTCTGATAGCAATCTGTGTTTCAGCGGCTCTGAGGGATCATCTGATAGAAGTCACTATGATTACTGCATTGTGAAGTGGGTGCTCAGGGTTGTCCATTATGCTTTTGATTTTGTGAAGCATTTTTCTTTGAACAAGTTTCAAAACAAATGGCAGCCTTCTTTATTAGTTTGTTTCTTTATCAGTTTTTTTTTTTTTTTTTTTTTTTTTTTTTAACTCACTGGCTCTGGTGCTGCAACCCCAATAAACATTGACAGATGAGATTACACTCTCCATAACTGAGTTATAGAAAATCTACAACAAAATGGAATAGAGAAGCATCACTGATGCTTCTCTATTCCATTTTGTTAACTGTTAACAACACAAAGGTTCCTGAATTCTTCCCCTGTGATGGAAATAGTCCTTGACATTTTACTGCTTCTCCTAAAATCCACAATCACGTTCTCTGTGGGAAATGACAATTATTTCAGATTTCAACAACTACTGCCATCTCTAAATTCTTCAAGCCCCCTGAGTGGGAGTGCACACATTAGGAACTCACGTAGTCTGAAGCCCACCTGATGTAACTAGGTAGGGGTTCATCAAATGCATCAGTCGTGCTTGAGATGGAAAACCGAAAAACCTGGACTGCTTATGATTTAATTTTAAATCAAGAAAATTACCTCATGACTACAGCTGAAACCAGAAGTTTACATACACCTTTATTTCTCTCTGTCTAAAGTTAAATCAGACCAAAGTTCTCTTGTTTTAGGCCAGTTAGAATTAACAAAATTATTTCTATTTGTTAAATGTCACAATAATGAGAGGAAGAATAAGTTAGAGATTTATTTACTGATATCTTCAAGATCAGAAGTTTCCTTATAGAATGATTACTGTCTCTTTAAACAATAAAGGGAAGCCCAGATGATGGTGTCATGGCTTAGGAAACCTCTGAGAGGTTCTCGGAGGCACACCTGAAGGCCACACTTGGAACACACTGCTTTATGGTTTGACATGATGGGAAAGTCAACCAAGATATCAGGAAGAGAACTGTGGAGCTGCACCAGTCTGGTTCATCGTTGGGAACAATTTCCAGATGCTTGAAGGTGCCGTATTCATCTGTTCAAACAATTATACACAAGTATAGACATAATGGGAATGTCCAACCACCTTATTGCTCAGGAAGGAGACGGCTTCTGTGTCCCAGAGATGTTTTGGTCTGAAATGTGCAGATTGACCCTGGAACAAAAGCCGAAGACCTTGTGAAGATGCTGCTGAAGCTGGTCAGAGTGATTATCCACAGTGAAACGTGTCCTGCACTGACATGGGCTGAAAGGCCACTCAGCAAGGAGGAAGCCATTACTCCAAAAGAAACATTAAAAAGCCAGATTGCAGTTTGCAAATACACACAGGGACAAAGAACTTCATTGTTTGGAGACATGTCCTGTGGTCTGATGAAACTACAGTGGAACTGTTTGACCATAATGGCCATCGTTACATTTGGAGGAAAAAGCTTTGGAACACCATCCTAACTGTGGAGGTGGCAGCATTATGTTGTGGGGCTGTTTTGTTGTAGGGGGAGGTGGTGCACATCATAAAATAGATGATATCATAAAGAAAGAACATTATGTAAAAACATTGAATCAACATTTAAAGACATCAGACAGGAAGTGAAGTTTGGGTGCAGATGGGTCTTCCATATGGACAATAACCCTCTGCATAGAACAGTAGCTATAAAGTGGCTTAAGGGCAACAAAGTCAATGTTTTGGCCATCACAAAGCCCTGATCTCAGTCCTATGGAGAAGCTGTGGGTAGATCTGAAAAGGAGTGTGTGAGTGAGGCGGCCTATGGAGCTGACTGAGTTCCACCGGCTCTGTCAGGAGGAATGGGCCAGAACTCAAGCAAACCTGTGCTTGTGGAAGGAAACCCAAAATGTTTGACCCAAGTCGTCCAGTTCAAAGGCAATGCTACCAAATACTGAGGAAATGTATGTAAAGTTTACAATGTAAACTTCTGATTTTGAAGACATTAATAAATAAATCTCTAATGCGTTCTTTCTCTCATTGTTGTAACATTTAGTAAATAAAAATAATTTTGTTAATTCTAACTGACCTAAAACAAGAGAAGTTAGGTCTGATTTAACTGAGAAAAAATGGTGGATGTTTCTTTTTATTCGATGTATGTAAACTTCTGGTTTCAACTGTATGTAAATAAGCCAAAGAGCTGTTGGGATTCTGTTCTGTGGAATTAAAACTTCAGCTTTTTGGACCAGTGAATCAGCGGTATGTCTGGAGAAAGAAGAATGATATGACCACTGAAAAGAATATCAGGCCTATTGTGAAGCATGGTAGTGGCTCAGCAATGCTTCGGGGCTACTTTGCTTCTTTTGGCAAAGGAAACCTGCACCAGGTGGAGGGTAAAATGGGTTCAATCAAGGATTCAAGGGATCCTGGTAGAAAATGTTATGTTTTCTGTGAGGAAGCTGAAACTTGGACACCATTGGACCTCCAAACAGGGCAGTGATCCCAAGCACATCTTAAAGTCCAGCGAGGTGTGGCTTCAGAAGAAGTCCTGAAGTATATTAGAGTGGCAATCATTGACACTGGACTTCAACTCAATTACGAATCTCTGGTGTGAAAGAAGAGGTGGTTGCATACTGCAAACCCAATTAGAGGTTTTTGCCCATGAGCAGTGGGCTCAACTAAGAACTGGAGATGCTTGCAATGAAGAGGCTGAACCATCTAATGATAACATTAGCTTTTTGTTTTTTATTTGGAGAAACATTTGTAATATTACTTGTGTTGAGCTATTTAGATTGCTCTTGTTTTGCAGTATTTGTTGCACACAACTGTTTGAATATATATATATATATATATATATATATATATATATATATATATATATATACATATATATATATATATATATATATGTATATATATATATATATATATATATATATATACATTGTGAAGCATGGTAGTGGCTTCACAATGTATATATACACATTGTGATATATATATATATATATATATATATATATATATATATATATATATATATATATATATATATATATATATCTTGTAATCCACAAGACATTTTAACTTTTTCATCAATATTAAGGAATTATTGATTTAAAGCTGCAGTATGTAACTTTTACTAAAATATGGTTTTCGATATTTGTCATGTCGTGACAGTATGATATGAGACAGACAATCTGTGAAAAGTTTGAGCTCCTCCACCTCCTCCCTGAGCTACTATTGCTACTATTGCTGTCTAAACAAACGCGCCACTCCCGACCTGAATCAACCAATCAGAGCCAGGAGGAGGGCCTTAGTGCTGTATATCACCCTTGTGTACACGGTGCTAAATGTGCTAATGGTGAACAAACAACTTACCGTTCCAGGAAAAATGTTTATCCGCCGCCATCGGTGGCCATGCTAACGAGGCTTAGCATTAGCGGCAGACTATGTTGTGTTGAACCAGTTGTAGCGAAGCAGAGAGCAAGGGAGAGTGTGTAAGCGGCGCTTACATGACTGTGATTGACAGCACTAAGACCCTCCTCCTGGCTCTGACTGGTTGTTTCTGACTGAGTGGTGGATTTCTGCAGTTAGCACTGGGAGCACTGGGAGAAGGCAGCAGAGTTTGATTTTTTTTTTCACAGATATCTGTCTTATATTATACTGTCACAACATGACGATAATTTTAACAAATATGTAAGAGACATATTTTTCATAAAAGTTACATACTGTAGCTATAAGGAATTACTGTCTTAAAATAAGCTCTTATATCTGCTGTAAAGTTACTTGTAAGTTAGTTTTGTCTCATATTAAGTGTATTCAAGAAATTTGCACTTGAAACTAGACAAGATTTTATGTTTTTGCAGTGTAAATGTAATGTGAAATGTGGTTAAACAGTGTTTGGTCCAATCAACTGTGAAGCGAGGACAGATGGAAACTGACACAAGAGCCGCTGCACTTGATCTGCACGTTTGCTCCAGCATATCATTAGAGATATTTGCTTTGTGAATCAGACACTAACACAGAGGAAGGGTGCAAAAGATGGGTACAAAACTGAATTGAGCGATGAGAGGCAAAGTCTTTTATTTAAAAACTGTACCCATACAAGGCAGCATCCAGACACTGAATTCAAAGACCAAAAACAAAAGGAAATGACACGTCAGGAACAGCACAGATGACAAATAAAGAGCAGCTGCGGGGACAAAAAAAAAAGAAGAAAAAAAGCACAGACTAAAAACAGCAAATATTCATGACAAGATCAACAGCGGCACCACCATGGAGAACAAACCAACGAAGCCGTGAAAGCACACGTCGCTTGCGAACAATAACAAAGGGCGACAGCAGTGAGGGTGGCCCTCTGTCGGCTCTTTAAAATGTCCCCACTGACCTTTTTACCATCATCGTCTTCATCATCATCATCTTCCTCACTCTCAGCGTCCATCTCTGTTAAAATTAAATAAGCTGCCATCATCTCCTTGTCCAATCTCATTTCTACAGAAGAACCAGAATGAAACATGACTCTGTGGAAGGGAAGAAGCTGGCTGGCTACGAGCCAGATGTGTCATCAGTGGCTGCACGTGCTGTCTCACCGCAAAGAGTGCATCTCCATAGCTTAATTAGGGTCAACACGGGGCTCTCAGTGAAAAATGACAATATGAAATGGTCCAAGCGTGCCTTGCAAAAGTATTTATACCCTTAGAACTTGCCAACATTTTGGAATGGAAGCCTTTACTCTGAACTACAGTGTATTTCATTGGGATTTATGTAGCAGACCAATTCATGAAGTGGAGAAAAAAAAAGAATAAATGCGTTTCAGATTTTTTCACCAATAAAAATCTAATACTTTTTACTCTGATGCTCCTAAATAAAATCCAGTGCAAGCAAATACTAAATGAGCACACCAGGTAGGTCAGAGATGCAGTGTTGGGTTTTAACGTAATATTCCCAGGTTGAAAACCAGCTAGTTGGTCCATGGTAACTCTGGAGAGGGTGCAGAGAACCACACCTCAGATGGAAGAATCTGTCGCCAGGACAACGAGTTAGTTCTGCACTCCACACATCTGGTCTTTATGGAAGAGTAACAAGAAAAGAACATCCATAGTGCAGTTCTCCGCTAGCTATGTAGTGGACACAACAAACGTGAAAAAAAGTGCTTTGGGCAAATGAGTGTGTTTGAAAGAACACACACCCTACTCATGTTGAAACATGGTGGTGGCAGTGTCATGCTTGGATACTTTTCTTGAGTTGATGGATCCAAAGACAAGAGAGTTTTGCAAGAAAACCCCGTTAGAGGTGGTAAGAACCTTGGGGCTGGGGCTGGCGTTCACCCGTCACAACTGAGCGGGTTAGCTAGCCCAGTCAGAGCCCAAATCTTTATTTACCTGAGAATCTGTGACAATATTCTTCATCCAGTCCGACGGAGTTATTTTGCGAAAAAGGAGTTAAAAAATGTCAGTCATAAAATCCCAGTGAAATACATTGAAGTCACTGTTTGTAACGCATCATTTATCTAGAAATAGACCAAACAGCTACAGCTGCTCTCGGATGAAAACAAACGCTTTCTTTTTCATCTTAAGCACTCTATGAGAAGGAATTCCAGCAAAAAATCCTGGTCTGCTGTTCAAACCTGGCAGGGATCTTCAGTCCCAGACATATTTTCAGGATGTGGACACCAAACATGTCAATATGGCTTTTTAATTTCCCTCCGCACCTCCTCCTAATTGGTGTTCAGCTCTTCTGATCTCATCTGGGATGTCTGGTTCATTACTGACGCATCCCTGATGAGATGCAGCGGTATGAATGTAAAGACATCGGAGGGCCCACTCCGGCTAAAGGTTAAGATAAACACACAGGACCCCCTGTGAAAGCGGTTGTTCATTCAAAAACACATGAAATTGCTTTCTGTCTCTGCTTGCTAAGGACAGCTCCATCACGGAACCTTTTCAAATGATACCAGTGACTCATATTTGCAAGGATGTGCATCTGCTGAATGTGAAAACAACTCCACAGATTGGTACAAAAAGCATTTTAATTTGAATCCTGAAAGCTTCTGACATTTTGTATCCTCCTGCAGCTGATGCAGCCTCACAAATCCCTAATTAAATGATTGTCCTTTTTTTTTTCTTTGGTTGTCGCAGCTGAGCATGTTTCATGTGGATTTCTGAGTCTGTTGTCTTTGTGTCATACCTCCTGTGTTGTTGCTAGGAGACACTGGTTCGTTGCTCTGATTGGCAGGCTGGTCAATTAGCCTCTTGGTGTCGGTGGTATTGGCGGGTTTGTGAGATTTCTTGTTTTTGATGAGGATTTTGCCCATCAGCTCCTGAGGACTGGGCAGAGGGACGCCAGCCTCCAGCTGCAGACGCACAAAATAAGTGTGAAAAAGCAAGAACAGCATTCAGTGCAGGTTACTTTCAAAACCACAGCATGAAATGATGCAGCATTCTGTATCTCCTACAGGGTATTTGTCCAAAGGATCAATCAGCAACGCTTCTCCGAAAATAGATCGACAATATTCGGCCATTTTTGCCTGCTGCTTCAAGCTGGAAAACACATAAGGAGATATTTACACATTTCATCTTGATAAAGAGATATTTTCCATAGACAGCAAAGTACATTCACCAGCCACTTTAGTTGGTACAGCTGTTCAAAAAGCAAATCAGTTCAATTCAAAAATATTTTATTTATCCCAAAGGGAAATGAAATTTTGTCATAACTCATATCATCCAAGTATCTTCAAAGAACTGTAAGCAGGAAGGATCTCTGGCAGCAGTCAGTCTGGCAATGACTCTGACGAGGCCTCTGACTGAAGGCTGCTGCTGTACGAAGTCTCATGACTGTCATGACATGCTCAACGCACAATATTCAGGCAGCAGAAACGATATTCCGCAGTAACATGTCCAAGATGACATCATCGATGGTTGGCAAGCACTGGTAATCCATCTCATTTGCTTTTGCTGCACCTCTTAAAATATCTTTAGGTGTACCTAAAAAATTGGCCTGGTGAGTGTATGTGTAAATAAATAAAGTCCTTACGAGTCTACGTGGTTTTCAAATGAAAGTATGACAGGAAAAGGCGAAGTCTTAAAGGCGCATTCTGCAATGGCTTCAATCACCTCCTACAAAATAAAAGAAAGAAAATCATTCTTTGGGGTTTGTAAAATATCCAACAAACTAGGTTAATCTTCACTGATTCAAACTCCAAGGAAACCCAGTGAGGAAAACATGGATTTAAGACTACATCAAATAGATGGACCATGAAATGACCATGATTTTTTTAGTCTGCTCTCAAACAGTGGCTATAATCACCACAGGTGAACCTGTTAGGCATTCATTTACAAACAAAAGTGAGTTTCAGCACTTAAATCAGGGGTGTCCAAACTTTTGGGCCAAAATCATCAAATCAAAAGTACTTGCAGGCCAAGAAAAAAAGAAAAAAAAACTCAAATCAAGCAAATAGTCTTGTTTGTTGGAAAGGGATATTATTCATTGTAGATCCAAAAATAAAAAAGGGTTTTGCATGTTTGCTGTATTAAAAGAAAGGCATCAAGTTTTCACATTTTTTTTTGGCAAAATTGGCATTGCTCATTTAAACTAGTTGATTTCATGGCATGGTGTTTTACAAAAGCATTCAGACGACTCTTTCACATTTTGTGACATTACAACCACAAACCCAAGTCTACTTCATTAGGATTTTTGAAGATGGACCAACACAAAGTAATGTATAATTGTAAAGGGTAAGGAAAATGAAACATGGCAGTCATTTATATTCAGCCACCCAGAGTTGATATTTTGTAAAACCACCTTTTATTGCAATTTATTAATTTTACAAAGTATTATGGATGGTGGGTGATCCTGTATTAAGTACGATTCACCATCACTGAAATTCAGATTAGCTTTCTTATCCCTGATGACAAAAAAGCATCCACTCAGCACTATGCCACCACCACCGTGTACGAGGATGTGTTTAGGATGATGTGCATCAGCACTGTGTGTGTATTAGTCCAGAAAGTTAACTTTTGACCAGAATCTTCTCTGGAGGACTTAACACAAACACCTGCCTGCCAAACTTTAAAAACCTTGAATTCTCTCCTTTTCACATCAGAATTATACACTCATTTCTGAAGGTTCTTCATCTAAAAACTCAGTAAAATACATCAGCTTGTGGTTGTATTGTGACAAAATATGGAGAAGTTTAACAGGAAGCATTCAAATTGTCAACAGGGTAGAGTTTAGGGCTTTGGGTAGGATATTCAAGAAGACTATTGTTAGTCTGCTTTGTCTAATATGAAACCTGTTGTGATGTGTGTTTGAGTTCATTGTTCCGTTGAAACACCATGGTCAGTGTATGCATACCCCTGGCAGCAAAACAACCCCACAGAATGATGGAACCACTGCCGTGCTTGACATTTGTGACAGTCCTTTTCGACAGCATTTCATTTGTCTTGAGAGTTGAAGCGTAGGAATTATGACAAACATATTGGACATGTCGAGATGAAAAGAATCAATGAATTACAAAAAAGTTACTTGAGCTAAATATTTAGTTTGGAAAATTAATATTTAGTTTGAAAATAAAATGTTTACTTTGGAAAATAAAAATTTTGTTTGGGAAATAAATATTTACAAATTCAGACTTAAACATTTAGTTGGGAACTGAATATTTAGCTTGCAAACTAAATATTTAGGTCCAAGCTAAATATTTAGTTTGTAAACTAAATGTTTAGCTTTTGAATTAAATGTTTCATTTGGAACTATGATATTTATAAATGTCTGAATAACATGGTGAAAAAGGGACATTGAAAAAGGAACACCCATTTTTTTCTCTCTGACAGGCTAAATAAACCACAATATTGCTGTTAATTTTTTTACAGTGTAACTTTATAAATGGCACAAGCACAAATTAAAAAGTACATTTTTTGAATGGTGAGTGGAGGTTCATATTAAACTTCTGGAATAGCTTTTCCAAAGCCTTGATTTCAGCTCTGTTTAAAATTTGTCCAATATACTTAAATTTCCCATGTCTTGAAACTGCTAATTACACTGTAGCTAGAGGATGCGCGTTAGTCTGGCAAATTGCCAGTGACAACATTTAAAATCTCAGTTTTATCTTACAGTTTAAAATAGTGGCTCACAAACCTTAAACGAGATTTCAGAGGTCATGGTGAAGCCGTGCGTTATGACCGGCTCCTCCTCAGCAGTCCGCCCTTTCCACACGTCTAATTCCACACAGCGACAACCAGCCAGCAAGACCTGCCGGTACATCTCCACTGAGGAGCTTCCTGCCAGCTGCCCCGCTGAAACACACATAGAAGGAATATAAACATAAAAAACTATGGCAGCTTGTCATCGACCCCAGGCAACCAGAGCCACCATACTGTTAGCCTAAGCTGCCAGGACAGCATCAAAGAGCTCTTGGATTTATAAAAGCAAACTTATGAACGCAGGTGAATAAAAACGTTCTGGAGATTTGAACTTCTAAAAGGTTAGAGGGAGTAATGAAATCCAGTTGGGTGTGAGTTTATGTCATCTTCCATCTGCTGGCTGACCTTTTTTTTTTACTTCGCTCTTCCTATCAGTTGTGTTGTGTTTTCTGAAATTGGGCCAGTTACATGTAGAACAAGGATCAGAACCAACTGTCTTTGGGAAATGTCATTACTTTAAAAGGTCAGTCACAATCTGTTCCAAATAGTGAGCCAGTTATGCCTCGCTTCCCTGAGCGCTATAGCACGGGTTGGTGCAGTTTGGCCCATACAACTGACCCGCACCACACTTTTCCTGGGCCCCCTTCAGTCGTAGATCCATAGGACAACGGTACGGTACAGTGGAGCTACTGGTGTCACACAACACAGTCCACTGACCGAGGGACAGAAAAACATCACGGCTTGCGACAGTCACGAGACACACTAGACCATCACATTTTTTGTGCTAGGATGTTGCCACATTCGGCGCCCTACCTGTAAGGTATGTATTATGTGATGAGTTGATGAAATAGTGAGACAAGGGAAAGTTCATGTCTTCTGACTGATCCAGTTTCTCGGGAGGAATGACACCGTTCTCGTCGCTCGACAGATAGCTGGAAAAAGCCTGGAGAGAGATAACACCTAAAGACAACATGCATACAAAACACAATGTCACACGACAAAAGTGAGAAACATATTAAGTTAAAACGATCCACATTTAGAATGACCTCATTTAAGTTTAACAAATGAAAAGTTGATATGTAAAAGTGTGGAGTTGCTTAAAAACCCTTTACATAGTTTATGATAAACCTACTTTATCACTCTTTTCTTTTTCTTTTCTATCCTCAATATGTTACAATGCTATCGCTCTACTTGAACTTTAGCACCTTGGTTGCTGAGATCCATGTGGATATGGGCATAAAAGTCCTGACCAAAAACTTTATTGGAAACCAGTATTTGAATGGACGACCCATGAAACAGTTATTGCGTCCAAGCAGTTCTTTCTCATTATGATATTGCAGAAATTGAAATTATGATGACAACTGCATTTCAAAACATTTTACACCTCAGGTTTTCAAAACTGATAAAACATTTCTTCATAGCATTATGAAGTATAAAACCATTTTGATGCCAGATAAAGTTCCAGAGTAACTTTCATCACCTGTAGCTGCAGATTGCTGGTCTGCTGGCAGAAAGGAAGCAGCTACACTTTTCCTATGTTTACAATAAGGAAACATTTTGGAGATTGCTGGTTGTGAAAAACAAAGACACTTGAAGAGAGGAGTTCGTAAGTACAGTTGAAATAACAACAAAGACATTATCTGACATGACTGAAGTTCTGGTCTAATAGAGTGATGGTTTATGAAACCACAGCGGGTTTCTAGCGCTCTAAATGAGACTAAAAAAACTTTATAATCGTGCACCACATTTCAGTCCAAACTGCCTCTCTGATTAGAAATAAATGGCAATGAGAGCAGCTTCATTTTAAATTCTGCCATTTTAAAATATGCTGGATAGGAGCCAAGAAAAAAGAGATAATATAAATAAAATCAACCAAGACATGATCATAAAGGTTATGTGATGACATCATTAATATGTAAATGACTAATGATGTCATCTAACAACATTTAGTACCGTTTTGTAGACATCTTTAATCTCATAATAAAAATGTATGAGAATTAGTTCGTCTTGTGATGTCAGAATGTCCTTGAACTCTTAAATGCGGAACCATGAACATGAGTTCAGTTTTCATATGTTCAACTAGAACTTGGTGAAACTGTAAAATTGATTACAATCATCTTGAAGTTTCTATAAATCAATGATGTGCCCAGAAACTTCCAGTCAAAACGCCAAACTTCCACCTGATTCATTTACTGAATGCACCATATGTAAGTGTTATCAGGAACTAACAACAACACTCTCTGGAGTAGAAGTTGTTACTGGAGGAAGACCTAAAGTCATTCTCAGGCTTATACAACAGACAGACTTCAGCAGATGCTGGTCATTTTTTTCCATTGCCATCTCATATTTTCACTGCTTTGACCAACTTGTTTTGGTACAGGAAAGAGCTGTCTGCCACAGGAAACCAAATCGTACCCAATCTGGGGAGGTTTCAGTATTTGACAAAGGAGCTAACTGACCTGGAGTTATGAAGGGTGACCATATTACAGGAAAGCTGCTTTCGACCTCCTAACTCCATCAATCAATTAGACACCTGAATGGGATGCAATGGAGCAAAGCAACTGCTCTTCCTTTTTAAAAATGAGAAGCAAAGTTGTTTTTGGTCCCCCAGTGTTTGACCCCAGTTAGAAATAAATGTTAGAAACAATTACAAAATTGTAGTCACACCTTCCTACACCTCTGAGTCAGTCCAGTCCAACAGCTACTGGTCTCCACAACCTGTTTTGTTAATAAGAATCCCTTCAACTCAATGCAATATGTCCTGTTAGACACCCATGTGGGGGAAAAGTAAAGAAATCTGAATGTAATTCAGCCTTTTGAATGTTCTAACAGGGCTGCATCTCTCTCACTAACTGTGAATTAGATAATACACAGCAGAACAATTTGAGCAGTAATGCACTATTCAAGTGGAGGCAGCTCAACTACTGCTGCCAGTCTACAGCTGTGACATACAAGCACTCGCAGGTGTCATCCCAGGCTGTATCTGTTGCACTGCAAGCAATCGTAGGAACATCATCCCAGTGACTATTTTCAAATTAAACCTTATTGTAAACTCTTCAGAAAGGCTTATAAAATCAGCATAAATAATCAGGCACCATTGATGGAGAATACATGATTTAAAAAATACTGGCAACCACTTGGAAATCTCTTTAAGGTTTAAAATAAGGGTTTACATTCTCTAGAGACTGCAGACTTAGGCTGTTGTTTACAGCTAGCAATGCTTACAACTTGTACTGTGCTAATTACAAAGATAAGATGATATTGATGATTTAAGATTTGAGCTCGAGACTCATTTCGCCTTTGGTTTAAACTAGTGAAAGGCTGTTTCACAGTTGCTGTTCCTAAGATTAGTAAATAATGGTCGCTCATTGCAGGAAGACAAGAAAGAAATGTTTTAAAAGTTGTAAAAAAAAAAAAAAAAAAAAAAAAAAAAAAAAAAAAAAAAAAAAAAAAAAAAAAAAAGTAGTTGTTTAAATATAATTGTTAAAGTTAACTTGGAATGGACTGAAATGTATGGTGGCCCAGAAAGGTCAAGAAAGTGCAAAAGCCACAGCACAACAGCAAAAAATCACAACAGAAGTTATGCTAAAAGGGAATTCATGCACAAAGGAATTTATGCTAAAATGCCAGTAGAACTACCGTTTTAGCATAACTTTCTGTTGTGGCTTTTGCATTTTGTTGACCTTTCTCGGCCACCGTAGAAATTGTTATTGGCAGCAGGTCAAAGCATTTCAGACTAGACATCAGCCAGTATCAGCCTGATTTGTGTCTTGCAAAAGTGATGCAACACTTGTTAGGGTCAGCTCTTTCTTGCTTTAGACTCAGAATTAAGAGGTGGTGACACCAAGTGACACAAATTTTAAACTGTATTAATCTGAGTAGTGCGGGCTACAATAAACCAAAAAAGGCCACGAAGGAACAAATAAAGCCACAGGCCTATTTCAGAGCCAGAGACTGGCTTGTTGCGCTGCAGGGGTGGCCCAAAGAGTCTTTAACTACATGCTTGTTGTTTTAAGGTGATTGAAATAAAGTATAGAATTAATTTAGCCATGTTTAAAATACACTAATTAATACACAATTAAACAGCCTTAGTTTAAAGAGTTAAACATTTTAGCTCAAGGATTATATGGAAGGAAATGGTTAATTAATAGCCAACACCAAACTATCTCTTAAATAATCTTATTTATACATCAAAATATGTTTCAATCATATTTCAATCACTTGGAATATAGAAGGCTTACACTGTGCATACCTTGCTTTAGATTGTCCTGGTCGTGTTGGTACCGCTCCATCAGAGTGTGTGTCTGTGCAGGGCGAAGAGGGGGATAAAGAATTTCATTGAGCCTCGGGTCTCTCTGCTTGTTGTTGATGAACTCGGTCATCTGATCAACTGACATTCCCCCACGTTCGCCTCCTCTGCAGAAAGGACCACCGTCAGTTTAGCACACAACAACCACAACGAGTGAGAACAGACAAAAATGTGGGCGGATCTCATCAAAAGTGGCCAAGTAACACTTTTCTTCATAATCTCATGTTAAATGTTCCTGTGCATTAAAAGTCAAAGGCTAGTTCAAAAAGAGGATTTCAAAAAAGTTTTGCTCCTGTCTATTTTCCTCCTACAAATGTATCCTTAACTCTTGTGTAGGAAATTCAAAGCACCTCAATAGAAATCAACCAGAAGTATTATACTAGTCAGACATTTTCTAGGATAAAAAAGTGAAAAAAAATCTAAATAACGGATATGCCGTTTCCCTACTGCAGTTTGAAGATGTTGCCGAGCTCAGGACGAGGACACAAACTCTCCAAGAAGTTCCTGTAAACATCAAGGGTGAAGTCCTCCAGTTTGATGCTATCACCCTATTAAAATACAGAAGACAGGCAAAAAGGTTTAATTGTAACATTAAAGGGTAGAAACAGCTAAAGTCAAATATGTTTCTGCCTGGTCTTTCAGTGTCAGTTTATTCATTTGTATTGAGTTTCTTTATTGTGTTCTGCTCTTTGTGTATTTAGTTTACACTCTTATTTTTGAGCTAGTCGTTTTCCTCTAGTTAGTAGAACATTTGCATTTTGATTCAGCTCCCCCTGTCTTCTTTCAACCACCTTTCCTCAGTTTTCTCTGATCTGCTTCTCCCCACCACATTCCCCTGATTAATTACTCATGGTTCTCATGCCACTCATCAACTCTTCCAACTCTTAAAAGCATCTCTGGTTCATCACCTCCCCACTATATTCTTCCCTTTCCTTTGCCTGTCATTCAGTGTCCGTTCAGTATTACCAGTTTTCTCCATGCTGGTTCATAGTGCTCCAGTTGCTTGTCCGTGGCTCAGTAAGTTCAGTAAATTTTATTAATAAAAGAGCTTCTTCCTTCACTCTCCCTTTATTCACCCTCTTCATTTGGGTCCTATTTTAAGACAAAACATGACAGATGAATCTGTCGACAAGGATCCAGCAATTCCACTGAGGAACTGGATAGATTAAAATCAGTGCTGCGGGGACATCTTGAAAGGGTGCCTCAGCCCTATTCTCCCTCAAGGCGATTGCCTGGAAGAGCGGTGGAGCAGAGCCTCTGTGGAACTGCCCTTACCAAACCTTTTTGTGGACTTCACCATCTACAATCTCTGTGTACCTCAGAGGTTTAGCCAACCTCGGCTGATGTTCTGTCACTCCCCTCATCATCGAAACCTCTGCAGATTTCTCGCCTTTGCTGCCGTCATGGCCAGACTGCCTCCACTCCTGCACCTCAGGCTGCATCCACAGCCCAAACCTTACTTCAGAGGGCATGAACAGCATCTCTGAACTCAGGCCCTTCCTTAATGCTCCCCAGCCAAGGTCTCTCCTCAGTGCCCAAAGGCCCATGCTTCATTTCAGCGCTCCAGAGCTTATGTGCCACCTGCTGCACCCCCAGGCCCATCTGCTGCACCAGCGAGCTGCAATTTTCACATTGCAAAGCTTCCTTGTAAAGCCCCAGAGACTCCCCCTATTCAGCCTCCCAGGACTGCCTCTCTGGTGCCTCTCTTAGGCTACGTTCACACTGTAGCCTGGAGTGACCCAAATCCGATTTTTTTGCCCTTATGCGACCTGTATCTGATCTTTTCATGACAGTCTGAACAACACAGATCTGATATTTACAAATGCGACCCAGGCCACTTGGATATGTGGTTATAAATCTGATACGGATCTGATCTTTTCAAATGAGACCTGTGTCTGAATGGCCAGGTCACATTCATCCAACCTGTACGTCACTGATACTTAAAAAGTGTCACTATTCGGTGTCCTGATACGGGGAAACAGGAAGAAAAACAACAACCATGGCGTACGATAATGCAGAAAGCAGTCAATGGAAAGAGTTGTTAATGTGCTGACTCCGGCTGGGACTGGTTCAGATTTCACAAAACAATCAGAATTGTGTTTTAAGACCTGCAGTGTGAACCTAGCCTTAGTCTTCCTCTATTCTGCTGGCTACCACCTCTTTGCACGTGGGTTCTATTTTAACAAAAAGCCGGACAGTTCCAGTAGTGCAGGCTCTTCGATGAATGATTGGCAAGCCCATCTTTCTGCAACTCCTAACAAGTAAACACATACTTAGTATACACGATGATGAACTCACAAGACAGAGAAGTGAAAAGATTTGTACTTTGTTTTTGAGAAAGCTAAATATCCCCTTTTGTGTTGCATTTGTTGGTTTTTACACAATCAAAGCTGCATTAAAAAAACAAAACAACAACAACTATATTTAGAGTAATTCAGTCCCGGTCTGAGCAGTCTAAGAATCCCTGTTTATTGTTTCAACAGATAGAGTAAATGTTTCATAAATAACAATCTGTGTTTCACAGAATTTGTGTAGAATAATCCATTCCCAGTTTGAATGGCTTTTAATTTCTGCACTTTAGGGTAATGCCCAAAATCCCAATAAAATCCCTTATTTCTGGTTTCATAAACCTTAGTTTGTGCTTTAAAGAATTCCAGTTTAGATTTCTCAAAGTGTTTTAGATCTAGAACAAAGAGGAACAAAGTCCAGACACATAAACAGAACTGTGATGCCAGTAGGAAGCTATGAAGCAGATGCAAACTTTCACGTCATTAGCAGCTAACAGTGAGCTAACAGCGGTATTGTTAGCATTTTGTCTGCTACTGTTTCTGTTTTGTACTGGGTGCTCAAAATCCTGCCACACAATTTAAAAGTGGAGGAGCTCAAACCCCCCATTCTGCATTGGTTCTCGCATGACGTACACGCCAAGCTACATAAAACACATCTGGACATAGGGTTGAAAGTGCTACTGCCTTTCAGTGATGCAGCCAGATTAACTTCTACATTACACATTTTAACAAATTGTGTTACATGGAGAAGAAATATTAGCATCTTGGAGTGGCAGAGTCCAGACTTGAATCTGATGGAGGCTCTTTGGGGGGAGCTCAAGATTAGGGTGATGACAAGGAGGCCTTCCAAAATTAGAGACCTGGGGCTTGTCACCAAAGGTAAATTATCAACATCCAAGTCAAAACGTAAAAAGGTGGTCAGCAGGTATAAGAAGAGTTTAATAGCTGAAATGCTAATACAGAGTTTTCCATTGGTGATTCAGATAGATATTAATATTTTTTAATAATAGGATATTTATGATACTTCATACGTTATTTTTATCCATCCATCCACCCATTGTCTATACCTGCCTAACCTTGAGGGGTTGCAGGGGGCAACCCCTCAAGGTTAGGCCTGCATCCTGGATGGGTTGCCAGTCCATCGCAGGGCAACACAGAAACACACACACACACACACACACACACACACACACACACACACACACACACACACACACACACACACACACACACACACACACAGAGAGAGAGAGAGAGATACCTAAGAACAAGTTGAAGACACCAAATAACCTAACAGTCATGTTTTTGGACTGTGTCGGGAAGCTGGAATACCCGAAGAGAACCTGTGCATGCACGGGGAAAACATGCAAACTCCATGCAGAATGACCCCAGGCTGGAATTTGAACCCCAGACCTCCTTGGTGCAAGGCAACAGTGTTACCAACTGCAGCACTGTGCTGTGTCATGTTAATAAAATGTAAAAAATATAAATATAGTTGTTGTTTTTTTCCAAAACTGAAAAAGGTACCACATGGCCACGTGGTACCTTTTTCACTGTTTTATCTTGTTTCATTTCCTATCTGAAACACCCTTCTTAGCTGAATAAAAATAATTTCTAAATCTGCAAGGGCATGAATAATTTTGGGCTTAACATGTAACTGTGTTATATGCACTGTCACTTTGATCTGCTGTTTACTGCGTCTTTTTCTAATCTAAACTGTTGCTCACCCGTCCATATGGCAGTTTGCAGCTCTCGAGGGCATTCTCAATTCTCTTTCTGTCCGATGAGAACAGCCGACCGATACTGCAACAGGAAAACACACTGTCTCAGTTAGAACCCTTAACAATCAAGGTTAATTAAACAAACCTCAATAAAAGCTCTTCTACCTTTTTTTTAACCTCCTAGTCTTGCACAACTCCCCACTGATAAATATCTTTGAATTTCCAGACATCTTGACTTTCTTAGAACTCCATTCTTCCACCTTTAATTTTCCAAGACACCAACTGACCCTAATTTGCTTCTAAAAAGCAGCTTTCCTTCATAAATGTCTTATGCGCCTCATACTCCAGCACTGGTTGATTACCAGGTCAGTGCTGAATTAGGTACCTCCATGAATAATGTCCCTGTTTTTGCTTCCCCAAGTGCACATGGAATTAGGTTTAATCTTGGAAGCAAGGGACACGAAAGAGCAAAGTTTAAGTTTGGGAGTGTCTCTGCAGATTTTCTCAGGCTATTTCTTCACATTTACGAGCCTCTGTGCCTAAAACCCTAATGTTCAGACAGAGCCACTGGCTGAAGATGAGGAGGGCCATCATTTAGATCTTACTTTTTCACAGGAATTTTTCCCTCTGCATTTGGCTGAAGAGTTAGCCTGACGTACCTGAAACAGAGAGAAAGTATTTTAAACTTTTTCACATTTTGTTGTGTCACAACCATACACTTTGATATACTCTGTTGAGATTTTATGTGACTGGCCAATACCAAGTAGTGCATAATTGTGAAGCTGGAGGGGACTGATCCATGGTTTTTAAAAATGCTACCAATAAAAATCTGAAATGTGCAGCATGTATTCAGCCCCCCGCCCAGTCAATACGTTGTAGAATCATCTTCTGCCGCAGGTACAGCTACAAGTCTTTTGGTGTATGTCTCTACAGTCTCTACCCATCTATAGACGCTATTGTTTGCCTATTTAACTTTGCAAAATAGCTTGATCTCCTTCAGATTGGATGGAGAACATCTGTGAGCATACATCACACGGAGATGATTTAGGTGAATTGGCAAAGGTTTTTTTGTTGTTTAGGCTGTGCGTCCACATGGATCTGATGCTTTAGGAGACCAGAAACGATCATTTTTGAAAACGGTTCCCAGAGTGGAACGGTTTCGTGTTTCAGTGTTTACATGTGAGCCGCGTCTCTTTTGAAATAACATCGTCGTTCCATCTCCGCATGCACCTCACTCTCACAAATAAACATGGCGCCGTTCAGTGTTGTTTGGTGTTTTTTCATGTTGTTCTGTGGGAGTATTACAGCGCCACCAATTGGCCCAGCATACCTACAACAGCATTTTCAGTGGTGCTGCATCCTGTCGTCTGGACGCATGGTTGTTCGTAATCGTTTACAAGAATTTACCGTGTTTGTCTCAGTGCAAAGTGCATGCCACACTCTTTGGATTTATTTTCACAAAAGAAACTGAAAATGTTTTCCTTCCTTCACAAGAATGCTCTATTTTGTGTTCATCTATTACATCAAAACCAAGGTTTGTGGTCGCCATTAATGTAAACTTTTGCAAGGCACTGCATGTCTACAGGTTTTGAAAAACAATGATTCTGTTACTGGACGTGAAGTGGTGGACCCAGCAGCAGCCTTTTGGGAAGTTTTAAACATTTTAAAAGTGACCTTCCAAGACAGACTTCTGGACAGTGAATTCTGGACAGTAAAATACTACAGTTGAAATCTACCATGACAAGTTCAAATAAAAAGGAACTAGAAAAAGGTTGAAAAAATAAAATAATATGGCTAGAATTTCTACAGGTTTGTGAATTTTAGTTGGATGATTGCAGACTCTCTTACCAAGAGGTTCCCTTTTATAGTAAGATCAAAGGAAGTTGTTCTAACGGCATTAGCATGTTGCTTTTTTGTAAGTGATATGGTCATAAATCAGTTTCATGATCCCTGGTGCCTCTAGGTGACTTTAATGGATCACATCAACAAATTTTTATTGAAAAATCTTTGAAATATTTTTCATCTATCCGTTGACTTTATTCAGTAATGTGTGTGTGTGTGTGTGTGTGTGTGTGTGTGTGTCCAGCCTCACGCTTTCAGCAGACTGTGGTCTCTGTTGAGATTATGGCTCAGCAGGTTGGTAGCCAAAGAGAACAGCTCCTCACACCACAACTGCAGAAAAATCCCACATTTTATCGTCATCATCCAAAACGTCATGATCATCTCTGACTGCGTCACAGAGGCAGAAACTGTTCTTTACCTTGGCTTCATCCTCCTGCGAAGCGATGAAGTTAAGTTGGCCGACGTTCACCAGGTCAGAGGCTGTGACCACGGTAACCATGCGGTTCTCCAGGCGACCGACAAGGTTTCCCACATCGAGCAGCTCCCGCAGCTTAGCTTCCTGTTAGAGGGAACAGAAAGAAAAATGTTAGCAGAAACAGATTCAGGCTGATGATACCTGAACTGAGGAAAATAGCGGTTTTTGAGAGATCAATGTGAACATCTAAGCAACAAAAACCTTTTAAAGCACTTACCAGTTCATTCAATTTATTTTTATTAATGAAGGTTCTCTAAAATGTAAATACATTTCTGATGAATGCACATCTTTTTTTTCAGAATTGCAGTAAAAGAGGTCTAGATGAAAGACATCCTGAGATACTTATTTATGCTTATATATATATATATATATATATATATATATATATATATACAGAGGAAAGCCGTTGTGGTGGATGTAGGAATACCAAGCAATTGCAACATCAGGAAAAAGGAACACGAGAAACTGGAGAAATACCAGGGCCTCAGAGAGGAACTGGAGAAGGCCTGGAAGGTGAAGACCACAGTGGTGCCTGTGGTCATCGGGGCCCTCGGGGCAGTCACCCCCAAACTGGAGCAGTGGCTAAAACAGATCCCAGGAACAACATCAGACATCTCAGTCCAGAAATGCGCAGTTCTCGGCACAGCCAAGATACTACGCAGAACCCTCAAGCTCCCAGGCCTCTGGTAGAGGACCCGAGCTCAGAGGTTGAGAAAGACCACCCATGGAGGGTGAGAAGGGAATTTTATATATATATATATATATATATATATATATATATATATATATATATATATATATATATATATATGTGTGTGTGTGTGTGTGTGTGTGTGTTAAATTCGATTTAACTGTTGAGATTGTCATACATGTTTTTTAAAAAATTAATATTAATAGATTTGGTCGAATTTCTTTACTTTCTTTACTTACTTTTAAAAAAAAAATTAATAAAACATTAGCTTTTCTGCTACATTAGTGGATCCTCAATAGGCGAGGTCACTGACGGCTTGCAGTGATGAAGAGGGCAAACAGAAAATTCAAATGCAAACAAATAAACAACACTAGACATGCTGTTTTGGACAAAAAGTCAGGCTGAGGCGAGTGGAAAGAAACAGTCGATGGTACCTTGGGAGGTTTGGTGCTTCTACCAGTTCTGACATCCTTCACAAAGGTCAGGTCCAACAACTCTGTGTCCTAATGATAACACAATCAAACAAATCAAACACACTCAAAAGTATTTAGAAACAACCAGTGAAAAAACGTGTATATTTTTAGAGAGAAAATCTAATCTAATGTCATGTGTCATGTGTCATGTTGTTGTAATTTATTTTTCCACTTTTCGAAATACCTACAAATTTTCTTAAACCTCTTCATTGAACAGACAATGTGCATTAAGTAAATCAAGACGTTTAGTGTTACTTGGTTCTTTACACTCAAACTGAGCTGTAATACTAACATGCAAGATGGAGTCAGACTGTTGGAAGCTAAGGCTGTTAGTGACTCCTGGCCCTGTTTTTTTTTTTTTTTTTTTTTTACAGCAAACTTGTTTTTAGTGGCATTTTATTACAAGTGCATAAAGTCTGTGAACAGAAGAGAAACTAGTTAGCTTGGAATCAGTATTTATTGTTAGCCAGCAGTTAGCATTAGCTTAACTGTTAGCAAGTCGCAACTGTTGTATCTGGTCCTTCTTTAGTTACTGAAAACAGATGGTAAGAAAATGATTAGACACCGATTAATTAATGTTTGGCCCAGTTTTATTTGAAACAGAGCTTTCACCACAGTAAGGAACAGCTCCTCAAATTTTCATTTATTTTGGCAAAGAGTTCATAAAGCATCAAATTACACCTAAGTTTCAGGACTCACACGAATATGTTTATTCAATTTTTAGTGGTAACATATCACATTGTTTTTAGAAAACTGTACAAAGTATCTACATTTTATTGTAAAAATAAAAGTGAAATATATATATATATATAAAAAAAAAATTCCCTTCTCACCCTCCACGGGTGGTCTTTCCCAACCTCTGAGCTCGGGTCCTCTACCAGAGGCCTGGGAGCTTGAGGGTTCTGCGTAGTATCTTGGCTGTGCCGAGAACTGCGCATTTCTGGACTGAGATGTCTGATGTTGTTCCTGGGATCTGTTTTAGCCACTGCTCCAGCTTGGGGGTGACTGCCCCGAGGGCCCCGATGACCACAGGCACCACTGTGGTCTTCACCTTCCAGGCCTTCTCCAGTTCCTCTCTGAGGCCCTGGTATTTCTCCAGTTTCTCGTGTTCCTTTTTCCTGATGTTGCAATCGCTTGGTATTGCTACATCCACCACAACGGCTTTCCTCTGTTGTTTATCCACCACCACGATGTCCGGTTGGTTCGCCATTACCATTTTGTCTGTCTGGATCTGGAAGTCCCACAGGATCTTAGCTCGGTCATTCTCCACCACCTTTGGGGGTGTGCCCCACTTTGATCTCGGGGCTTCCAGTCCATATCCTGCACAGATGTTTCTGTACACTATGCCCGCCACTTGGTTATGACGTTCCATGTACGCTTTTCCTGCCAGCATCTTGCACCCTGCTGTTATGTGTTGGACTGTCTCAGGGGCCTCCTTGCACAATCTACACCTTGGATCTTGTCTGGTGTGGTAGATCTGAGCCTCTATTGCTCTGGTGTTTAGGGCCTGTTCCTGTGCAGCCAGGATGAGTGCCTCTGTGCTGTCCTTGAGTCCAGCTTTTTCCAGCCATTGGTAGGATTTCCTGATATCAGCCACTTCAGTTATTTGTCGGTGGTACATCCCATGTAGGGGCTTATCCTCCCATGATGGTTCCTCCAGCACCTCATCCTCTGGTCCCCATTGTTTGAGACATTCGCTGAGCACATCGTCGGTTGAGGCTTTGACCTTGATGTATTTATGGATCTTGGATGTTTCATCCTGGACAGTGGCTCTCACACTCACTAGTCCTCTGCCTCCATCCTTACGGCTCGCGTATAGTCTCAGGATGCTGGATTTAGGGTGGAACCCTCCATGCATGGTTAGTAGTTTCCGAGTTTTAACATCCATGGTCTTTATCTCTTCCTTTGGCCAGCTTATTATTCCTGCAGGGTATCTGATTACTGGCAAGGCATAGCTGTTTATCGCACGGATCTTGTTCTTGCCGTTGAGCTGGCTTCTCAGGACTTGCCTTACTCGTTGGAGGTATTTGGCCGTGGCTCCTTTCCTTGTGACCTCATCGAGGCTGCCATTTGCTTGTGGTATTCCCAGGTACTTGTAACTGTCCTCAATGTCTGCTATTGTTCCCTCTGGGAGTGAGACCCCTTCTGTGTGGATGACCTTCCCTCTCTGTGTAACCATCCGACCACACTTCTCTAGTCCGAATGACATCCCAATGTCAGTGCTGTAGATCCTGGTGGTGTGGATCAGTGAGTCGATGTCTCGTTTGCTCTTAGCGTACAGCTTGATGTCATCCATGTAGAGGAGGTGACTGATGGTGGCTCCGTTCTTGAGTCGGTATCCGTAGCCAGTCTTGTTGATGACTTGGCTGAGGGGGTTCAGACCTATGCAGAACAGCAGTGGGGACAGAGCGTCTCCTTGGTATATGCCACATTTGATGGACACTTGTGCAATTGGCTTGTAGTTGGCTTCAAGGGTGGTTTTCCACATCCCCATCGAGGCTGCAATGAAGGCTCTTAGAGTCCTGTTGATGTTGTACATCTCTAAGCATTCAATGATCCAAGTGTGTGGCATTGAGTCATAGGCTTTCTTGTAATCAATCCAAGCCGTGCACAGGTTGGTGTGTCGGGTTTTGCAGTCTCGGGCGACTGTTTGGTCTACCAGGAGTTGGTGTTTGGCTCCTCTGGTATTTATGCCGATGCCCTTCTGTGCTGTACTCATGTATTTATCCATGTGCCCACTTATCTTAGCTGCTATGATGCCTGACATGAGCTTCCATGTTGTAGAGAGACAGGTTATTGGCCGATAGTTGGATGGGACCGAACCCTTTGAGGGATCCTTCTGGATCAGGATTGTGCGCCCTTCAGTTAACCATTCAGGGTGAGTCCCACTTTGTAGCAGCTGGTTCATTTGAGCTGCCAGTCGCTCATGGAGGGCAGTGAGTGTCTTTAGCCAGTAGGCATGGATCATGTCAGGACCTGGTGCTGTCCAGTTTTTCATACCTGAGACTCTTTCTTGGACATCTGCCACTGTGATAGTTACTGGGGCTTGCTCAGGGAGGTTGCTGTGGTCATCTCGTAGAGAGATTAGCCACTGTGCATTGCTGTTGTGGGTCGCCTCCCTTTCCCATATGCCTTTCCAGTACTGTTGGGTCTCCAGCCTTGGTGGGTCTGCTCTGTTGTTATTACCCTGCCATTGAGAGTACACTTTAGCTGGTTGGGTGGAGAAGAGCCGGTTAATCCTCCTGGCTTCATTTTCTCTCGTGTACCTCTTTAGGCGACTGGCCAAGGCTTGGAGCCTTTGTTTGGCAGTTTCGAGCGCTTCAGGTATGGGCATCTGGCTGTACCGCTTGGGTACTGGTCTTTTGATTGCACCTCTTTGGAGCTCTGACAATTGGCTCACTTCCCTCCTTGTTACCTTGATTTTAGCCTCTAACCGTCTTTTCCATGGTGGGTATTGAATCTCATGGTTGCTCCTATAGCCGAGCATCTCAAGGATCACTGATGCTGAGTTGTAAACCAGCTCATTGGTTTCCGTTATGGTGTTGGTAGGGATCGTTCTCAATGTTGCATTCACATCTTCAATGAGACTTTCTGATGGTACTTCACTCAGCCGTTGTAATTGGCATCGGGATTGCCTGGTGTTCATTCGGGCCATGATCCTACCTCTCAGGTCAGTTGCTGCCTCGTTCAGCTGTGATGGTTCGTTCATTATTGGGGCTGCATACCCAATCTGCGGGTGGGGAGTTGAAGCTAACTCCCCTCTGACCTGGCGTCCTGGCTCCCCCTTGCCGTAGCATTTGTGTTGTACCTCGTCTATCTCAAGTTGTGACAGCATTTGCCGTTTGCGGATGTTGGAACACTGAGCTACTAGTTGTTTGGCAGTTAGTGTTGAATGGGGATGTCGACGTAACCATTCCTCCCGCATTCTTTGCATGTAACCCCTCTGACTAGGGTTACTTGAGTAGTAGCATTCCAACAGATCCAAGTTTTCACCTCTCGCCCAATTCCGTCTTGTTCCAGTAACCCATTTTTCGTGAAGGTGCCCTGGTTCCCCAACACCTGACGCAGACCTTGTTTGGCCGGGCGACGTCTGAGCCGGCATGGCGTGTATTCCTTTATCACTCATCATGAGGTAGGCAGTAGCGCGAAGGATCTTGCCTAAGGACCCACACTGGATATCTCAACCAAGCGACCCGGCCTGGATTCGAACCCCGGTCTCCCGGGTGAAGGTCGGGTGACTTACCCATTGAGCTACCCAGCCGCTATATATATATATATATAGCGGCTGGGTATATATATATATATATATATATATATATATATATATATATATATATATATATATATATATATATATATATATATATATATATATATATATATATATATATATATATATATATAGTTTGGGCACATTATCAATTTAGCTTTCAGATTTCAAATTTCAGCTTACTTAATTAGGGCAAAAGTAGGGGATGAAAGAGCCTCATGTAATGCATACAGTACGCCCAAGTATGTTGGAACCTTAAGGTGTTCATTGTGTTCATCGGAGAGGCAGCCTGGGGTAAGAAACTGTCTCTGTGACGTCTGTTTTTCGTTAATAGAACTCTGTATTGCCGACCTGAGGGTGCGGGTCTAAACAGTTTGTGACCAGGATATGTGGAGCCTGCAGAGATGTTAGCTGCCCTTTTCCTGACCATTGACTTGTACAAGTCCTGGGTGGAGGGAAGGTCAGCCCCAGTGCTTCTCTCTGCAGACCTGATTGTTTGTTGCAGTCTGGCTCTCTCCGGTTTTGTAGATGAGCCAAACAGTTAGCCAGTGATGGACGGACACAGGGCAGACTGAATAATGGCTGTGTAGAATATGACCTGCAGCTCCTGTGGCAGTCATCAACTGAAGAAAATGTTGGGTGAGAGTAACATTATGAAAACTGGATATTTCTCAAAAAATATTGATAAGACAATATAGTCACTGGTCTGGGAGGCTGAAGAGACACAAAGCGACACTGAAGGAGCAGCAGGAATTCCAAATGAGAATGTTTTGGGTTCAGGATGTGACGACAATCATTTGTATTCTCCATATGTCAAAGCTACGATGCACTGTATCAAGACAGAATCCTTTTCCTCCAAAGAAAACAATATCTCCCAGAAGTCTGTGGGAAGGTGGCACGCAATATGGATCTGGTGAAACTACAGCGCATCCGGAAAGTATTCACAGTGCTTTGCTTTTTCCACATTTTGTCATATTAAAGCATTATTTCAAAGTATTTATATTAGTCTTTTTCCTCAAAATTGTACACACAAATTCCCACATTTTTGTGTGTGTGTTTCATACATTTATGTAAAATAGAAAACCAAGAAATCATGTGTATGTCAGCATTCACAACTTTTGCTTAATTGTTGATCCACCTTTGGTAGCTTTTACAGCCTGAAGTTTTTTTTGAACATGATACCTCGAGCTTAGCTCACCTGTCGTTAGGCAGTTTGGTCCATTCTTCTTCACAGAACTTCTGCAGCTCCATCAGCTTGGATGGGAAGCGTCTCTGCAGCCATTTTCAGCTCTCTCCAGAGATGTTTAGTCAGATTCAAGTCTGGACTCTGGCTTGGTCACTCCAGGACGTTCACAGAGTGGTTCTGAAGCCCCTCCTTTGAGATCTTGTTCATGTGCTTTGGGTCGCTGTCCTGCTGAAGAATGAACCATCGCCCCGGTCTGAGGTCAAGATGCTCTGGAGCAGGTTTTCACCAGGATGTCTCTGGACATCGCTGCATTCATCTTTCCCTCTGTCCTGACTTGTCTGCCAGCTCCTGCAGCAGTGAAATGTCCCTATAGCATGATGCTGCCACCACCATGCTTCACTGTAGAGATGGTATTGGCCTGGTGATGAGTGCCTGGTTTCCTCCAAACATGAGGCCTGACATTCACACCAAAGAGTTCGATGTTTGTCTCATCAGACCAGAGTCCTTCAGGTACCTCTGAGCAACTTCCAGACTTGCTGCCATGTTCCTTTTATTAAGGAGTGGTTTTCATCTACCATACTGGCCTGACTGGTGGATTGCTGCAGAGATGGTTGTCCTTCTGGAAGGTTCTCCTCTCTCCACAGAGGAACTCCGGAGCCCTGACAGGGTGGCCGTTGGGTTCCTGGTCACCTCCCTGTTCTAAACGTCCTCCATTTACCAGTGATAGAGGCCACAGAGCTCATTGGGACCATCAAAGCAGCAGAAATTGGTGTTTGACCTCTGACCTGCACTGTCAACTGTGGGACCGGTGTGTGTCAGGTGTGTGTCTTTCTAAATAAAGTCCAACCAACTGAATTTACCACAGGTGGACTCCATGTAAGCTGTAGAAACATCTCAGCGATGATCAGTGGAAACGGCTCCGTTTTGAGCTTCATGGCAAAGTATCAAACAAAGGCTATGAATATTTATGTAAAGAGTCTATAAAAATGACCAAAGCCACAATATATGTTTTAAAAAACTCTTCAAATGCCTGTATTTTAAATGACAAATATAATCAAATCATTACTGACGTACAGATTGCAACCAAGCTTGGTTTGGATCAGGGTCTCATCTTCTCTATTCGGCTTGATTACATTAGCAAACAACTAGTAGCATGTCAGTAATATTAGATGACACCAACCCACCATGATTAGGTATCTGCTTCTGAATGAGTTTTAATTCATAAGCTGGTTCAAAGATGGTGGCTATGTCAAAGCCTGAACTATTTTTAATTCAGTTCAATTCAATTCAGTTTAATTTAATTTGATTCAGATCAGTTCAATTCAATATGAAAACAGAAGTGCGGTGCAGAAGGACAGCCACGCTGAGACTGTTAGCAGACAGGCTTTTAAAGAATAAACTGCAGGCTGTTGTTAGTTGCTCATTCACTTTCACTTTTCTCACTATGTGAAGTCTGTGCTGATTTCTGAAACAAGAACGTTCATCAAGATAACCTGACCCTCAGTTCCAGATGTGTTATAGAACCCACCGATTCTGAGTGTGATCAGTTAGTTCACAGCAAAGTTGCACTAATATACGAGTTCTGGTAATGAACGCACCACAGAAGTGTTTACATACGCCGCGGTTTGATCAGAACAGATGGCGATGAGCTTTGAGTGATGGCATCACTAGAATTCACAGGTATGTCGGTTATGATATTTGCGTCAAGCATTAGTGTGTGCTCCTAACCTTGTTTTGGTCAGTCCAGAAGAGGTAAAATCCATGAGGATCCACATGTAGAGTCACTGGAGTGACTGTTGATAAATCCTGGAAAGATATTAATATGGAGTCAGTGAAGAGAGGAAGAACATTTCTGCAGAAAACAACTTCAAGTGAAAGAAACATAAAAAATCCTCCTGGTAGTAAATTTCTCATCACACAGATCACTGCTTACTACTATACAAATTATGCAATCATTCCACCTGCTCTGGTGACACAAAACAATGATGACTCATCAGTGTTGTCAGATTCATTTACTAGAAAGTAGTATAAAGTTGTGATGACGTAATCATTTGAGCACATTCATGTTAAGCTGGCAGCTAATTGGCCCCAGGTGGAATTCTGCTTTATGTGCACAGAAGCTACCCTGATCAAAATATGATGATAATAACAATAATATAATCAGTAATCACTATTTCAAAAATGAAAAATTGTGTCTTGATAATGTTATTCTCCCCTGTGTGGTTACATAGAAAGCGTTTAACATTAAACGTTATTTTCAAATGGATCAAAGCATTAAGTTGGGTATTATTGAGAAATTAACAACAAAAAAAAGGAAGAAAAATTCACCAGCTCATATTTAATGACATTTCACATGTATGCATGGTGTTTAATAAGCATCTGTAAGCACTATCTACCTGCCTGCTCACTTAAACACACAGTGGGATGTCACATTCTCCTTACGTAATAAATTAATAATATCTCACTGCAAGAATTAGCATGCAGGAGTAGCTCTGTTAAGTTCTGATTTGTTTTTTTTTGTTTGTTTTTTTGTAGACTTTTGTTCATAGTTTTCTTTTTTTGTTTGCAGTGTTGCATGTTTGGCCAATTACTCTCCCTGGTTCCTCTCACCTTTTTACTTTTGGAAAGTTGTTGTTATGTGTAACCATGCCAACACGTTTTGGTTTTTTTTTTTTTTTTTTTTTTTTACAGCTGGGAGCAGCTGAGTAGCATCTTAAAAGCTAAAATAAAACCTGAACTACGATCCCAGATCCCAAAGGAGCTGAAAAGGAGGCTTTACGGATGCAGAGAGAGAAGGAGGAAGTTGAAACCATCTCTTCCATCAGTAGGGAAGGGTCAGATCCCGACTCTGCTCGGCTTTCTAACCTTACGGCCAGACTGAGATTTAAAGAGGAGCGGCAAATGCAAATGAGGTGGATTAGCAGCCCTCGCCAGCAACTGATGATGTCATCCAGGCCGTGTTACTGTGGAATATCGTCTCTTCTCCCTGGATATTGAGCTGTTAGCATGTCGTTACAGTCATGAAACAGTCACACAGCAACAGTCTTCAGTCAGAGGCTTCTATAGATTTGTTGCAAGCAGGGCTGTTTCTTGCTATAGGCAGACTAGATGAATGAACAGGGCCTCCTAGCCACCAGGGCCTCCCAAAGCTGCATGTTCAGCCTAATCTCAGGAAATAAAAATATATCCTGTCTTTATCTGTAGCTATCTCATATTTATTACACCTTTTATTTATTACCTGGATAAGAGGAGGTGTGACGTCTTTTTATTTTGCAAGCAAGTTTTTTTTTTTTTTTGTCCTGCTAGCCAGACTTGGGTAATTGTTATTTAGCTAGCTAGCATTTGTTCATCATAAACTCAGCTTTAGTGTTTGCTTCATGAATGTGTCACATGTGAATGAAAAGTCTGTACTGCCATGGGAATGACTAATTCCAGACCTGTCTATTCAGATTCTAGCAGGGAGTTTTTATAAACACTCAAAGTCATTATTTTTTATTGACATATAAAGGATTATTTAATTTCCCTTTGGGATAAATAAAGTATTTTTGTATTTGAGTTTGAATTTAATTTGAATTGCTGTTTTCCTTGTATTATAGTTTTTTATTAGTTTAATTCATTTCAAAATGTGTAATTTGAACTGTACCCTGTTTTGCTTGTAAAATGTATTAGATTGTGGGATTTTGTGGGCCATCTAAAGGGTTAGGAATCTCTGATAAACCAGGGGCTCCCAAATAGCATCTCACTTAGGGCCCCCACAAAGCTAGAAACGGCCCTGGTTGCAACACTGACTTCTACCAGAGATCTTTCTTCCCCAAAGCAGCACTATCCGCGACAACTCTTTGAAGATCCGATGATATGAAATATTTTTGAATTGTATTTGAATTGAATTGAAGGCTTAAAAAATATATTTTCGATGCTGCTTCCTGTGACTGCAAATTTTTAAAAAGTCATAATCATAGGCTATCATAATCATAATCGGTCAAAGCTTTACAAAAATCCTAAATCAGCCTAAACTCCAATCGGTGCATCTCTCTTTAGTAACTAATTAAGATATTTATATACTTAAGCTTTGGGAGATGTGTAAATTATTTAGCATGTTCTTTGAGAAAGTCATGTTATTTGCTTTTGGAACCTTTTACCCAACAACAGCACAGCCTACGTGAGGAAGAATCAACACTGGGACACGCGCATAAGGTAGATTGTGACCCGCTGTCGCAGAAACCGACTCTTTATTCTTCTGCTTTCAAGCTCTGCTGCTCATTGGACGGCTAATGATATCAAATACTTCTGCATACTGATGTACACACACACACACACGCACACACATACACACACACACACACACACAGACACTTCATATCAGTTTAGGATGTTGCTAGCCATACCAGTTACCATAGCGACTGGACAGCATGTTTCTCATTGTCAAGGCTATATAGTTCAGCATACCAACACACTCTCATGCATAACTCCACAAATATCCACACTTACATGGCTGATGGTGCTCATGGAAGACATTTGAAGAGTTGTGGATATGTGTGTGAGTGTGTGAGTACATGGTACACACACACAGTCAAAGACATGCCAATGGATTCTGCACCAACAGGTGGCCAAACAGTAGCCGACAGCAAATGCAGTTAACACCATCTCAGCTCCGCTGGCATCTCATCCGCAGGTACTTACTGCCAAAGCTCAATCAACAAATGAACAGTAAACACATCTGACAACATAGCACATCTCCTCCTCTTCCTACTCATTTTCTCACACTCCATATTAATTCAGATGTATTGGATTCAATGAAATTCCTGAGTCACTTGCACTGCTTGCAAAATTAAAAACAAAGTACTCCATTCCCACCGTAGAAAGATGTCTAAAGACTTTTGGCGGAAGGGAAGTTAAGGAGGGAACCGGGATCTGCATCCTTACCTCATCCCATTTAATGAAGTTGCTGCCGTTCCTCAGGGTGTGTGAGACACAGGGAGGCTGGAGTTTCAGTGCATGGACCCCCGGCTGAGCACTCGCCATGGCTTCACACACACATTAAAACACATACACACACACACACACACAGTGGAGATCCTTAGAGTCAAACACCAGGATGATTCGTCTCAATCATCTCCAAGGCAAAACTCTTCAGAAGTCAGAAGCTCTGCTGCAGCAGCATCCTCTCTTCTTCTCTGCTCATTCCTTTTCTTTATTATTTCAGTCCTCTCTCTTTGCTCTGCCTCTCCTTCCTCACACCTCTCTCTTTCTTATCTCTCCTCTTCCTCCCTCCCTCCCGGGGCTCGTCTCCCCCTCTCTCCTCTGTTGGTGCTGCATCTCGCAGAGAGACAGACTGAAACAGATGCCTTCGTGGGAGACAGGATGCGCGCGCGTGCGGGGAAGCGAGCGCGTGCACGTCCTGCCTCCACAAATTGACTCATCTGCGACATGCGCACAATGGCAGCTTCCCACAGATGGGGGAGGGATAAGAGAAAGGGGGGGAGCAGGAGTGATGAGAAGACAGAAGGAGAGGTTGAAGATAGTGAGTGAAAAAGAAAAGAAAGGAGATAAAAGGCAGAAAAAAACCAATGAAGAAGGACTGGAGTCGCATGAGGCCACATTAGAAGACACACTCTAGCGTGTTTCCTCAAGAGTTCAGGGATGCACCATCCCACCCATATGTGCTTTGTTTACCACAGGCATTAATCCGGGTCTAAAACAGCTTCCCTTCCTCTGGGAAGGCTATCCATCATATTCTGACACCAAGCTTCAGGGATTTGTTCCTGGTGAACATTAATGAGCTTTGACACAAATGGCGGAAAAAAAAAACAAAACAAAAAACGAATGTCACACAGAGTTGGTGAAGATTTGGCTGACCAAGGTTTTAGTTCTGACAGGGACGACTAAATGTTTTTGACCATAAAGAAAAACCGGTTCTATGTTACAGTATACACTGATAAATGTTTTAGAACATCCTTCTTCATGAAATGTACACAAAAATGGAGTGGCGTCAGATTTTAGCAGTTGTAGGATTTCTCTTTTATCTTTGGGAAAAGACCACGAATCATTTCTCCCACTAGTGTGTTTGTTTCGGTTGTATCTTCCCAGAATGCCTTGCGCTATAGTCCCCATCTAGGTTTCACCAATTCAAATTTAAGACTTTTTAAGACCATTATGAATAAAATTTAAGACATTCTTTTGTACATTTGCAACAGAAATGTACAAAAGAAAACTGCATATTTTATATAGTAGCGACAGGCTTTTTTGCCCAGAATGTACGTAGCATGGTAAGAGCTGACAACAGAACTGAGCCAATGGCAAAGACATACATTGTCCAGCCAACTGGTGATAAATTTACACTTACCCATGATAGGCTCAAAAAACCTAGCTAGCTAACGAGCAAAGGGTTTATTAGAAGCTAGTTAGCGGTACCCTCAACTAACCCTGAGTCACAGAACGTAATGAAAATGCCTGCGTGCAACTCAAACTTTGGCCAGACAGAAAAGTCTCACGAGAAAAATAAACTACATAGAATATACGAGATCAAATAGTTCTGCCACAACAAAATTTAAGACCTGTGATTAATGTGTTTAAGACCAACTTACATTTTTAAAAATCAATTTAAGACATTTTAAGGCCTTAATTTTAGATACATGAATTTAAGAGTTTTTAAGACTTTTAGGGATGCACGGACAACGTGGCTTCCTGCTTTTGGAGCAGTCTCTGGTCCACTTGGCATTCACATATGCATTCGAACCGCACCAGAGTTCACTTCAATCGAGTCGAGACCAAGGTTTTAGTTCTGACGGGGACGACCAAAGGGTTTTAATTGACCATAAAGAAGAACTGCTTCTATGTTACAGTTTATAGTGATACATTGTTAAGATTATTAAACAAATAAAGCAGACAAAGATAACCTGAGTGAATTTAAACAGCTGTTTTTAAATGATAGTGTCATTTATTAAAGGGGAAAAGCTACAGTATGTAAAGGAACCTGCCTCATATGAGTTATTAACTCCCCTGCTGAACTTGGGGTGTTTTCGCACCTTATAGTCTAGTAGACTCGGTTTGATTGGGGACCAAATTGCAAAATTTATTACATTTTCAGCTGATGCAGTTCAGTTTCACACTGCACTATGTCAAACGAACCAAACCCTTTGAGCAACCTGTTTACCTCCTTGCCTGTGGTGGCGCTGCACTAAGAACCACCGAAAGAAATGACATGTGAACCTCTGAAGAATACACTAAGCGCAACTTCCTTCTTCAAGAAATGTAAACAAAAATGGAGTGGCATCAGATTTAAGTGGTTGTAGGATTTCTCTTTTGTCTTTGGCAAAAGACCATGAGCCATTTCTCTTGCTAACACTAGATACACGTGTTTGTTTTGGTTGGATTTACCCAGGACCACCTGTGTTTTGCCATCAATATGAACGATTAATTTAGTTTTAATTACCTCTTATACCTTTTATGATAATTGTGTTGTAGTTTCCTTGTTATGTATTTATTGTTTGTATTGATTGTATTTGTTGTTTTTATTGACAAATTTGTGTAGTTTCGTCATTTTAACCTTGTCTGTATAACCTTTGTTTGCTTTTAGCAAGGCAAACTGAGCATTGTCCAGGGACAACAGATGAAAAATAGCCTTTTGGCTCATTCTGGCACATTTACAGAATGTTAATTAATGTGCATTGTCCCTACCAAATAAATAAATAAACTAAGTTAAAGAATACCCTGCACTTTAGTCTGCTTCCTACTTTTTGAGAGGTCTCCGGTCCGCTTGGCATTCACATATGCTTTCGAACCGCACCAGAGTTCACTTCAACTGAACCGAGACCAAGGTTTTAAGGCTGATGAATTCTCTTTTTTGGTCCACATCAGAGTTCGACTGACTTTCTAGGCAAACAAACTAGAGTTTGTGGAAGTGAAGTAAACAGGGCTGGTGTGAATGCACCCTTAATATCTGGTAATGAGTTTTTTATATCACCATGGAAGACTCTTGGCCCACTCTTTTGAAGAATTGTTGGAAATTCAGCAATATTGGAGGGGTTTTGAGCATGAACAACCTGTTTAAAGTTATACCAAAGCAATTAATGGCTGGAAATTTCTGACAGAGAGCAGAAGTCTTGGTTCTATATGGCAAGTCGTCCAGATCATGAAACGGGAAAGCAGCACTGGATGATCATATGCCACTTTGTTTTACTGTCAGTATGGTGTGTTTTTGTTCTTCTGAAATGCTGTATTAGGTATATACCACATACCAAGAGACACACCTTCCACAAATTTCAGCTTTTGTCTCATTCTCATCAGTCCACAGAATATTTTTCCAAATGGCTTGAGCTCACCAAGATTGGGTGAGATGGGTCATAATGTTCTTTTTGGTCAGCAGTGCTTTTGACCGTAAAGCTTGCACATACATGCCATTTTTGCCCAGGCTCTTTCTAAGGCTACGTTCACACTCATTTCCAATTTTTTGCTGAAATACGATTTTTTTTTTTTTTTTTTATTTTTTTTTTTTTTTTTCCATGGTCATTCACACTACTAATTAAATGCGCCCACAATCAGACTCCTGTGTGAATGGTTAACGACCCTGAAGCTACTAGGGAGCCAACATTGATGAGCTCCATCCAAAGTGTTGGCACTGCTTGGTTCAGCCATTGTTTATGTCAGGATTTACTGTGTCTGGCTTCTTCTGGTGCAGAATTATGACACGTCTCATGTCAATGACATAAATGTTGGATAAAATGTGACATGACTGTTCTGACTGTTTTGGAAACTATTAGATATGTATCCGATTTAGTACCACATATGGAGGTGTCACAAATCTGATTTTTTGGGGGGAGTGAAAAACTTAGAATTTGGCAAATCAAAGTGTCAAGAAAAATTCAGATATGGGTTGCATAATGGCAACTAAATTTGAATTTTTCTCCAACATTTCTTCAGTGGTTTTTTTTTTTTTTTTTTCGATATCTTGGCGCCTACTTCAAGTTGTCAAACAAGTTTTAGTAAGTGATTTCAAAGAATAAGCAGTTCCTAAGGGTGAAACAGTCTTTAAGGAAAGTGTACAGTATATTCAATAGCCTTAAACAGATTTTTGTTTGCTAACAAGGCAAATTGTGGGAGAGGATGGAGAAAAGGTTGGGGTGGTATATTTTAAACAAATGAGTACAGAAATGATGTAAAGTCAGCTAAAAACAGGGACTAATAAGGTGTTTGTTCTTTTAAATATTAAATCTAAAACTGGCAGGTCTGGTGCAGTGACGAGTCGAATAAACACATGGGCATGGTTCATGAAGTATGAGTAATGGTTAGGAATGAGAGCTGAATAAGGACATTTAAGGACACAACCTTGTCTGTAACATCAGCTCCTGCGTGTTGTGTTTAATAATTAGCTGCTGGCTCATATGCAGTTGTACTTTCTTTTCATCCGTGGTAAATTTTCCTGTCAGAGGCTTTCAAAGCAGTTAGATAAATTCTTCTTGAGACACATCTGTATTTATTACGCAAGCAACCTTAGTGGCAAAATAAAAATGCTTACTGACGTACCAAAGTATCCAAGGGGTGCAATAAAAAGGAGTAATCATATATTATGGAGGCATAGCTGTTAATTGCTCGCAGAGAGATACTGTTATTAACAGAAACTAGGGAACAATAGGAAATAGAAATTTGTTTTCAGAAGAAAAACTTGAAAATTTTTAGCTAATATTAGGTATTTAATATCTGACCAAAAAACTGCCTTGTCTTTGGTGGGCGGAAACACACTTTTAAAAATTTTAATTTGGTGATAAGGGAATAAAAACATATTCCATTGATCCAGCTGTTTCACAGAGAAATGAAAATGAATAAAAGAATCAATGGTTCTACCATTATTTGTAAAATTATGACACCCCTGGAGCTGTTTCATATTTTGGTACATTAAAACTACAAACTTCAGTGTTTTGATTTCATCAGGATTTTGCGAGATTGACCAACACAAAGTAATGCATAATTATGAGGTGAAATATAAAGAACTCAAGGTTTGGTTTTTAAACTTATGTTACAATTATAAATCTGAAATGAGTGTGGTGCATTTGTATATACAGCAGACAAGGCGGGTGAGGTGTCATGCCCAAGGACACAACAACAGAGGCAGATAGAGCGGGGATTGAACCGGCAACCCAGCAATTGCAGGACAAACTCCTACCACCGTTGTCACTATCGTCCCATGTAACATTCTTAGTACGTTGTGGACTCAAAACAGAAACCATGACCCAGAAAAGGTTAAACAGTCTTTATTGACAACAATATCAATAATGAAAATGTGCCAGCAGGAACTGGCCTGCTTCTCGGGGGCAGCTCTCAAGTCAGACTCTGGAAAAGAGCCAGGCTGATGAGTGACGGCGAAGGCAACCAGGAAGTAATGTTCAATCACGAAGTAAATATTTATCCAGCAGAGGTGCTTTCCTCTACAGAAACTCGGACCTTGCTTGGCTAGGATACCTGAGGCTTTGACAGAGGTAGAGAGAAAAGTGTCCACTTACAGGGGATTGTTTCACCCGCAGGACCATACAGAGAAGAGAACTCCATACAATGGAAACTGAGAGTGGTAAAACCTTGGAGAGAAGGAACTCTGGTAGCCAAGTAAGCTTGTATACAATGGTCTGATTTTGCCATGGGAAAGTGAATGATCACTTTATCCATAGTCCTTATATCAGGGGATGGGTAAACAGTCCAGGCTGGAACAGGGCAGGCAGTGCAGGCAGAACAGGTCCAATATCAAGGAGGTAATGATCAAAATCCAAAGGCATGAAGCAGATGTTGAAGGCACAGGAGGAGATACAATCAGAGCAATTAGGGAGCAGGGAAAGGAGATGGTCAGAAGGCAGGTCAGGTACACAATCAGGTTAGACGATCTCACACTGAGTGACTGCAAGGGAGAACATGATATTGGTAGTGGCACAGGTGGCATCAGTCAGCAATTGGTAGATAACAGGATGGGAGGGGAGAAGCAGAGGAGAACATGAAACTTAGGAACAGAGTAGAACAGTTCATTGAAGTCTGAAGAAATTTGTTTCTACACAGCTCAAGACCTTGCCACAGGATTTTGATCAGGGTGAAGTTTGGACTTAGGTTGGATCAGGGCACCAGTTAGCTGGAATAGCCAGAACACCAGAACCTCCAATGCTTACTTTAATAGAGGTGGTTGGACTTGCTGATGATCAATGAATAAATGTATTTAATCAGCAGCATGTGTTACTTTACCCCTAATTCTGATTTAAACAGCAAGAGTGTGCTCAGTTTTTTACACACAGCCCTTCCCCTTAGACTTTATTTTGCTTAATAACTAATGAAGGTGTATGATCTGTTTGGTGTTTTTTGTTCACTTGAGATTCAACTTGAATAATCTGATATCTGGCCAAATCCGGCCCGTCGTATCTTTTAATCTAGCCCTCTAAACTCCAGAGGGACACGTAACTAGAACGTTACATATTATTTTATCAATCAAATCAAAGCAGTTTTTATCTTTATTCTGGCAAGCTATATCAATCAGTTCCTCCAGTTTTTTTGCAGAAATTCACTCAAAATCAACAGATAAAGTCCCCTAGATTTTACTCCTAGTGAACTCCTTGTAAACGTGTGTATATCAGTGCCTACTATATCAATGAAATGTTTCCCACTTTGGAAAAAGTGTTAATTATGCCAGAAAATGTTTTTCCAGCTGATTTAAGAATCTTTCAAGTGTCAATACTGGCATGATGACGATGTAACTCACCCCTTAACCAGCCACACACCTGTTTGACTTTAACGTGCAGCACTGGCAAGACTTAATGTATAACTCACAACATATTGACCTGAAAACTTACACAGCACATTACGCACCGATGCTGTATGATAAACTGATGCAGAGGCCCACTTTAGCAGCCTGCTGCCTCCTACACACTCACACTTGAGTGCATGAAAAGACACGTGCAGAGAAACTCATGTTGCCATGACACTGCGAGTTTGTACCCGAGGAAGTTAATCAGTGTAGAAGACAATATGTTTAACAAATATACAGAATTAACATGTTATTTTAGATTATTCTGACTCTTTGAGACAAAAATAATCACAGAGATATAGAGAGTCTGGTTTTTATCCTTAGCTCATTGGTATGAAATAGGTTTCTGCTTGTAGCAAAATGCAGGAAATGTAGACTTAAATATTAAAGTTAGGCTTCAGGTGAACTTTGGATCTGTAAGAACAGCACTAGTTCTGTGGGATGAATAGCACAGCAGATAAACTGAGGATGAAAGACGAACTGAGGAATGAGTAAACACTGCTGTTTGTGCTCACATACATACTACCTTTCACTCAACATCCTTAAGTCATCTAAATCTGTTAACATCCAGTTGTCTTCACTATTCCTGTGGTTTATGTTAATTATTTGGCTTTTTTGCATTCTCCTGGTGCTCACTTGTATTTATTTATGGTCTGTTTGGATATTGCTCTGGGTTTTTCTTCCAAATGAACCTCCCCCATTTGCCCTCTGTTCATGCTCCCTTATAGCTGCAAGACATTCAGTTATTACACTGACCTGATCCTTGTCTCAGGAATCACCCTCCTCAGTATAATTCTGTTGATTTGCATTTAGTCATTGTCAGATCACCTCCATTACCAGCTCCATGGCTCACCGATTAGTTCTTCGTTTTCTCCCTTTGCGTGATCATAGGTTACATATGTCTTTTTTTTATTGTTTTATCATTAAAAAAAACCCACTTCACCCTGATGTCATCTCATCCTGCCCATGTTTGGGTTCAACAGTGGCACAAAACAGGACAATAATAAGATTTGAATTCCATTCAGTTTGTATATGACCTAATTTTTAGGTCATCATCTTTTTATGTGATGATATCCCTATATTTGTTACTTGAATAGTAGCTATGATGAAAGTATCAGATCAAACTAAAATGCTGTTATTTATCTTTTCTAACCAAAAGGGTTCTTATAGAACAGATCTGTGTTTTATTTAAAACTGAACATGTTTATAGTAATGAAAGTTACTGTACAGTAATTTTCTGCACCTATGGATGGATGGATGAAAAATGAAAGTTTACGGTAAAACAAAAATGCTTAGGCAGAAATAAGATATTTGGTTTCCTTTAACCTATTTTGACCTACAAAACAGATTACAGGTGTGTGTGCATGGTTATTTGTCCTTTGTGTCATTGTGTGACCCTGTAATGAACTTACGACCTGTGCAGGGTGTAGCCTACGTCTCGTCCAATGACTGGTGGAGACAGGCACCGGTCCCACCGCGATCCTGTAATGGATGGATTCTATGTAATCATCCCATCTATCCATCTTTCCATTTCCTTCAGCATATCCAAGATTGGTTCATTTGGATAGCATGTCCAGAAAGGAAGCCCAGACTTCCATCTATACAGTGACACTCTCCAGCTCATTCTGGAGGATCCCCAGGCATTGTCAAGCCGAATGAGATGTAGTACTTTGAGCAAATTCTGGGTCTATCCTGTTGTGTCCTCTTTGTGGGACTTGCTCAGAAACTCCAAAAGGACACAAGTTGCATCCAGATCAGAACCACCTAAACTGACTCTTTCAATGAGTAGGAGCAGTGGCTCTTCTCTGAACTGCCCCCATATGGCCAACCTTCAAACTCTACCTCCAGAGCTGAGTTTGGCCACCCTGCAGGGGAACTAATTTTAGCCACTTTTATATGGGGACCTTGTTCTGTTGGTCATGATCTATATCTCATGACAATGGGTATGGGTTGGAACATAAACAGACTGGCAAACTGAGAGCTTTGTTTTTTGACAAATAGTCTTCATTTCTGAAGATGAGGGCCCAATTGATCTATCCATCTCCAGCACCATCCTACCAACATTTGTGAATAAGACATGAAGATATTTTCTTGTTGAACCATGAACTCAAACAAAGATTCATCCTGGCCACTTCCCGCTTGGCTACAAACTACTCCACAGCATCTGCAGTGATGCAAGCGCTGTACCGATCTGTCATGATGAAGAGAGAGCTGAGCCAAAAGACGAAGCTCTTGAATTACTGGTTGATTTATGTTCCTACCGTCATCTATGGTCTCGAGCTTTGGGTCATGACCAATGAACAACATTGTGGATACAAATGGCCGAAATGAGTTTCCTCTGCAGGGTGTCTGGGCTGTTCCTTAGAGATGGGTGAGAACCTCAGTCATCCAGGAGGAACTCAGAGTAGAGCCGCTGTTTCTTCACATTGAGAGGAGCCAGTTAAGGTGGCTTTGGAATCTGGTTAGGATGCCTCCTTGGTGAGGAGTTCCAGGCATGTCCCATTGGGAGGAGACCCAGAGGTAGACCCAGGATGCATTGTAGGGACTATATATCTTGGCTCACCTGGTTGTGCTTTGGGATTTCCCTGGAGGAGCTGGTCCAATTGGGTGGGGAGAGGGAAGTCTGGG